>QNUK01000098.1:1127500-1727500 GCA_013621035.1 Clarias magur
CTGACAGAGGCATTATTCCAATGGGAAATGTTTGACTAATGGGCATTTTTACTACACAAGCACTGACTGTGCCCTAGACTCGAAAAAAAATGACATCATGTTCGAGAGACATGACTGAACACCATTAAATCTAACTAGTGATGCATTAAGTACATTGTCTTACCTTTGGAGAAATTAGCCTGAAATCCAAAGTATATTTTTAAAATATTAATTCTGAATAGAATAAAATGAATCACATGGTGGCTGCATTATAAACCAAGACATTTACCCAGATGTAAATTACATTACCACTAATAATACAAATGGTGCCTCACAGCTCCTCGCGTATACACGTGGGCTTCCTCCGAGGTCTCTGGAGTCCTTCCACCTTCCAAACACATGCTGCTAGGTGGACTAGTGAATCGTGCATGCGCATGTGCCTTATGATGAACTGGTGTCTCTTCCTGAGTGTATTCCATCCTTATACCCAGTGTTCCACCCAACAAAACAAAAAAAAAACACAATGACCCTGATCAAGATTAAGGTAAATAAACGAGTGAATGAGCTAACGCTGATATGCATTAGAATAATAGGACATTCTATTATTCTTGTTTTCCAGCTGGGGTTTACAAGAGGTTTGTTTATGCCACCTTGAAAATGACTTTGGAGCATTTCCAATTGGCACTGAAATAGCTGAAATATCTTCCCGGCTGTCACTGTCAATCACCTACGGGCGTATTTCATCCGTCTTTGACAAATATCTCTGAGAAAATCTAAGTGCACAATTAGTGGTCTCCATCCCAAAATCACTTCTGTCCATTTCCCAAAAGCCAAGTTTTTTTTTTTCTTTTTTTAGTGAGGCGCTGAGGTACACGGGCAATTTGAGAAACATCTGTCACTCCATTACATTATAAAAGCAGTGACAGAAAGGCCAGAATGGCATTTTACAGGAAGAAGAATGCAAAATATATAAGGAACACAGGACCATATACCGTGTGAGATACGCAGCAATTAACGGCCATGCTGATGATACATGCTTTTTATTTAATGGATAAAAAAAGAGTTATATATTTGACTTTATATATTTATTATTACACATATTATATTTATTACGTGAGCTAAAGAAAACCGAATCAATATAATAAGAATACAATTATTAAAAATAATTCATTTACTTGGATGTAAGTGTAAAGGAAGGTAAATAGATTCCTTTTAAGAAAATGATTGCTTTTATGGATTTGATACTTACGTTATGTGTATGACAAGAGCCCTTATTCCCAGTGTGTATAACAGGAATAGCAGTTTTGACCCAGGGTTTATGCTGAGGTAACGTATGCTATCTTTCTCAGGGCCTATACAGATGTAAAGTATGCTATCTTTCCCAGGGGCTTCGGGCAAAGGCAAGATAACACACCACTGCATTGCCCTAGCTTTCTAATTCTCCCTTTGCCTCCCAGCTTAATTGAGAATCTGAACAAACAAATTAATCATTGCAGCCCATAAAAATGACAGGATTCATGCAGTAGCATTCTTCATTCTCTCTAATTTGCTGCATGTATGTGTGTTGTTGTGCCCCCTCCAAAACACTCCTACACATCCTCCCCCCAACCACACACACACACACACACACACACATATACACACACACACTTAGACGACTTTCCTTATGTGCTGAATCGGCGACTTTAGCTGTTATGAAAATTACAAATAGTTGTCAAGGTTAACGAGTTAATATTCTCATTCAATATTTATTTTATGGGCACAAGAGAGCGTCTCCCTTCACCACATCCCGCTGCCGAACGTGGATGGCTTTGTTAATCAAAATGACAAGGACAGTGTCCTTTTGATAATCCCCTGAATCATTGAGAATAAAAAATGAACTTTATTAATCAGCAGGCCCTGATTAATTGTTATGGAGTGGAGCCGTGTCCATTGGCCCCACGTTTCTGTAATTTCCACTGAAGCCTAACAATCTCCCTGATGATTTGAAGCCCTTTGGGCCAGCGTGGAACAAAGAAGCACGGCAATAAATAGTCAGAGCCGACGCTCTTCCTCCTGGCTGAGCTGAAATATAGTTGACAGTTATAAAATACTACGATATCCTCTTCTCCGCTTATAATTTTAGCATTTGCATATACGAACACAAAATAATTCAGGTGGGGCTTTGGAGATCAAGCAAAATGAGGCCATAAAATGAAGACAATAAACAAAGATGGATTCTGGCTCTAAAATCATTGCAAGCCATATGAATATTTTGGCTTGAGTGAAGTGGCTTCATTACAGGCTGCTAGTCATCTGTTCCCGCTTACACACAGTATGCTAGATTGCTGGTTATACTATACAGTACCTGTGGTCTAAAGATGTTTTCCGCTTGCTCTCATCTACTTCCCCTGACGACTCGACTCGAGAGTGTATATGGACTAAGTCACTACTCACAGTGCAGGGGAGGAAGCTAATAACACGGTGGATTCAAACTGAATGTACTTGTCCCTGTCAGCAAGTACAGTATAATGTAATTTATTATTTTTTTTTAAATATCTCTTTGGTCACTTATACACTTTATTTCTGTCTATCTTGGCCATGCATGCTCAAAACCAATGAATAAATCAAATAAATTAAAATGTCTTTGTGTGTTCATATATATACTCACAGCTATATGCTTTTTATTTCATTATTTTTGGGGAAATAAATTGCATTAGATCAAAAATCTATTGCTTGCATTCATTCATTCGTTTTTTTTATTTAATTTAATTTTTTTAACATAACACCACTGTATGCTGACAAGGTGCTCATAACTATTTTGGCTTAAAAATAGTAAATACCATGCGAGAAGATAAACTCATTTCTCCCTTTCCTTTTTTTAAATTATTATTTTTAATTATAATAAATGGGGTAATAAATGCAGAGCTAAAAGCAAGGAGGTGCCTGATGTAGTGGTAATATCATCGTGTGCCTTTTAAGCAGACAAACACGGCAGTGGTGGCCTTTGTGATTTCAAAGAGAAAAACAAAAGAATGCAACATTCAAAAAGCATCCAGAATGACTTGATCTTACACCTTGACTTGAGTCAAATTTATAATGAAACAACAAAAGAATGAACTTTCACCATATGACTAGTTTTTCCATAAAAGTAGGACCAGGGGGGAAAAGGGGCAAAACCTGTACTAAATACACTATAAATGTAAAAAAAAAAAAAAAACCATCTGGATTTATATTTGTGTTTCTGCAAAAGCTTGGTCCTGATTTTTACATGGTACTCACATTCCAGGTGACAAACTTCACAGTGAGTGTCCAGAGGAGGAAACCTTGCAATGACCCTGACCTATAGTAACATATTTATACGCTCCTCAATTTTGATTTAAGACAGACTTGAAAAAACCCAGTATATCCATTTAAGACGCTAATATGAATGGTAACAATAAAAAATAGATTGGGAAGTCAAGAAATGAAAAATATTTTGTTACAACAGAATTTTTCTAATGCATTATCATTTTATATAGTGTAATCATTTATAGGTCAGAGAGAATTGCATGGCAGGCACATAGATATAAAACCATTTAAAAAAAATAACAATAAAATACTAATACTAATAATAATCATAATAATATCTAATCATGCAGTTGTAGATATGGTACAGTTTAGGAAGGAGTGTCCAGTGTTGGCTCTTTGTAACTTACAGTTTCAGGCTGTAACTTCAGGTTTTCTGAAATGGGAATCGCAATTTCTGTGTTTTGTCTTATAAATTTTTTGAAAGTGAAAAGACATGCTGGTGAAGGAAAGTTTGTAAGAACTAACTTGATTTGCAGATGTTCCATGACAATAAATGTATTCTCCTTTAACAACATGTCCTGTTTTTATTCCTTACATAGTTTCTTGTCTATGATCATTTCACCATTGTCGCTAGTAGGAGAAAATCAAGGCTGTTCCATGTTCCCCCTTTTTTTCTTTCCCAGGCATGGTAATAGCATTCAGAGAAGATGAGTTCCTGCTGTTTGATTTAAGACCTTACATTCTGTGAAGCTTCGGTCAGATCATCTCAAAGGTCAGGATCTTTTAAAATGTGAGCAAAATAATTCTGCACACATAGAACGTTTATAATTAATATATCAAACGAAATGCGGCTTGTGAAATTCCCGTGTAATTTACATGAGTGTGCGGCGTCTGCCTCGGATCTGCACTGTAGTTCTGACCATGAAACGGAATATACGAGCTTGCAAAGTTTCTTTTTTTTCCCATAGAACTGATTTACTCCAGCAAAAAGAAGTAGTGATTGAAAGCCCTAATGAATGATATGCCCTTTGTTTTATTATACACTTTTTGTCATGTTTCTTTTGTTTCTGTCAGGAAGTGAAGCTTCTGTCGCTCTTGCTTTTTTTAGTCTACTCTTTCACTGCATTTTCAATTGAACAAAACTAATCTCAACTAAGTCACTTTATATTACCAGGCTAACAGCTAAACATCTGTTTGTTTATGAGCCGACTACAGTCGATATTTTTCATTATACAGAATTAATGGGAAATGTTTCTTTCCCCATTCCGATCCCCTGCGTCGTCACTTAATCTATTCCACGTAGGTCATCCACCTTTACCCCTTCATCTCTGTATATAAATGAACGAGAATGCTGGGAAGAGTGTGAATATTTTACAGAAAGCCGTCAGTCCCACTGCGCCGCGGCGGAGTGGGTGGGTTTGGTGTGGCATGCCGTTAATTGTGGAGGTGTTTTATCCATCACCGTGAATTATTCAAGGGGATTGTTAATAGCTATCCCAGATCCAGGAGGCTTGAGGAAGGAAGACGAAAGCCTGCTGCAGAGTGAGGCATCATTACCGCCCGCCTCTGATCTGAATCTGCCTTGCCTTCAGTCTCCTGAGCCTCCTGTGTTGCTGTCGAGACCAGGAAACAAACAAACTGCCAACCAGGAAGTCATAAATCTGGAGTGAAGGCGAGCAGGGCCAGCAAGTAACAACCTGCACTGACTTTCGACAGGAGCAGCACAGACGAGCTCACCCATATTAGTTTATATGACGTTTTTGTTTTTTCCATACTGCTGCTTTGCATTTTTATTTTCTTCTTCACATACTTGTAGAAAGAATGTGTCTGTCCCAGAGAGTTCCTCCCCCCCCCCACCCCCCTTATAACTATCACCTTTCCTCTTTAAGATCTCCTTAGTTTGTCATAGAGTTGTCTTAGAAAATAATGCTAATGTGAAGTTTTAATGGAGAACGGTAAAGAATAATCCATCCAGTGCAACAGTATTTCAAAATGTAGTAGCATTTTACCACCTGCACACTGTCTCTAAAGAAACATTCATTATAGTGTCTCCAATGTCACGGTGTTCTTTGTTGCCACTTTTAAAAATTGATTTTGACAATATTTTACAGTATTTTTAAGTTTAGATTGTAGCTTATTTTCCAAGGGCAAAGGAAAAAACTGCCAAAAATGTCCTTGTGTTGGAATAAATGAAAGTGTTTGTCCTTCGTTTACACTGTGGGATTTTTTTTCCCCCCATTACATAACGTTAATGTACCTGTTAATGACAATGGAACAGTTTTCCATTCAGCTGATGTTAGCTTTTGCATCGAGTGGAAATACTTGAATAAACAAACTTCATTAATTCAATCATTTCTATATTTACAGATTTTTCTTTATACCTTAAGAATTATAGATGCTGAATACCCTTCTTAGTTCAACATTATAAATATAAAAGGTCTCTTCTTCTTTCATCCATATGGCTCATTTTGTTTTACATTTTTACATTTATTGCATTTAATTTTAGCATCTAATTGAGTTTATCAATGTTAAAAGAAATCAAAAGCAAGTCAAAAAAATAAATAATTCCAAAGCATGCCAATGCACTCTGTAGTAGATGAAACTTGAATCGAATTTAAAATAGCATGCTAAGTTAGATAACGTTCATTGGCTATATATATCATATTACTTACCAGACACCAGTGCCAAAACTCACATACAAAACCAGTCACTGTACCACTTTCAGCATTAACATACATCTGATAACATTATGTCATCCTAAACAATCTAATAAGTCGTTTAGAATTGCCTCTGAACCATCCATGTTCTGTTTCACTGCTAACATGAGCTACAAAGCTAACAGGCTTCTAACAAACGGCTGATTCCTCAAGACTGATCAATGTCCATTTTTGTGATTGATGTCATGATTGTCATGTGAATGCAAAAAGTCTTTATTTTACTTAGTTAGCCTTTGCTTATTATTTTTTTTGCTAATGTCTGTTTAGACTAGCAACAATTCCAGTATCTGACATGGCTGGGCAAGTCACATTTTAATTAATGGTAAGTACTGGTTATTTGAGAATATTCAACTTCTTGATCCTTGATCCGCAATTTATGTAGTGCTATACATGCATGTGACGAGCAAATTTACAAATATTAAATGATGATTTCAGGCAATATAGTTACATATAACATAGGCATAGTTTCATTAAAAGACAATCAGCAAGTTTAAAAGACAGTTTAAATACTTTTGATAATTAAAAGTAGCACCTTTTGGCAACATGTTTTCACTGGCTATTTCCACTTTTGGCTGAGGAACACTTTGACACTTTATCTATACTTTCTCGTATAAATCCTCAGTGGTTTCGCATATCTGTTGACATGCTTATCAATCAAATTGCCCTAACTGAACAAAACCTAACTGGGTTATTATTTCCTCACTGGAATTCCTTAACACATGATCCACACTGGTGGCTTCCAATCCATCTTGACCATGAGGAGACCCTTCAAATGGTGATCTATGAGTCCAGGGAACAAAAGCCTCTCCTTCAATGACAAAACCCAAGTGCATCAACCAGTCCCCTTCTTGTACAACTAATTCCAGCCATGGCTATTCAGAGTTTGCCCTGTGGCTACAGAGAGCACTCCATTCTCCAGAAATAGCCATAGCTCATCTTTCATAAGTGCTCAGGTTGTCTTATTGAGACGATGGCAGTGGTGGTGGTGGCGGAGGGAGAGCAGGAGGGGGTTAGAAGAGCAGGCTGGGTGTTGTTCATTTGAATGTCTGTCTCTTCAATGAGCTAAGTGCTTATGACACAGAGTTAATATTGAAGTTTTGGGAGTGCTCAGTGTTGTGTCGCTCTAGGGCCCCAAGCATGCATCCAGAACACGAAACTTGTCATCAGACATCTTATCATAAGTGTCTAGCTGTCAGAAATGGCCAGTGTTTGCACTCCAACATTGCCATGTGCTAATATTACATTTGCATATAACAATTTAATCATTTTCATAAAACTAAACCCTTATTGTGAGTTAATATAAGAATTTATTTGCAACTGTGTTTATTTACAACAAGTGTATAACACACTAATAGGGTAATACAGTATACATTCGCATTTATAGATCATTTCTATTCATTTTCAGTAAAAACATTACAAATATGTCAAATTTAGTTTTTTTGTTACCGTAACAAACTCAGGTGTAACAATCATTCAAACGTACATTACCCTTAAACCCTAGATCTCTTAGGTAACTATTGTTTGCATGGTGTTTGCATGTTCTCCCCATGCTTGATGCTTGTGGAAGCTTGTGGCTTGTTTCAGCTTGTTAGCTTTGAGAACATCATGCTAGCACCACCACCAGGCTTTGTGAATGTTGTGCCGGCACCAGCTCCTGGTTTTCAGAGCATCATGCTTTGTTCACATTCTAGCATTGAAGATGTCATGCTGGTGCCAAGCTCTACAGAAATGTTCAAAATGTGAGTTTGGATCAATTATTGGCTTTGTGCCCATGCCAAATGCCAACCTGGTAACTATACTAAGTTCCTGCATGAGAAAGTTTCATCTCACTTTTCATGTCACAGCCCCTCAAATGCAGTTGCCACACCTTGTTTTGTGTTATTAGTTTATCAGCATCTTAAGTGAAAGTGCATCTTTCAGGTTGTTTGTATTGCATTTGCTTACCTCTTATTGTGGTGTGTTTATCTCATGTCTTTTGTTTCACCGTGCTCTCAGTTCCGTTCCTGGATAGTATGCTAAAGCCGTGCTATGCTATGCTAACCATAATGCTTAGTCATGCTAATGCAATGCTAAGTTCTAGCTTATAGCCCTTCCTCCCGAACAGCTTCCTGCTAAATAATGAACAACTTCAGTTATATCAATAACTACAGAATATACAGTATATATAATGCTATATGAAAGAATATACTATCTGAGATATGGCTTGTTTTATTCTTCCCTCATTTGCTAAACAATAAGTAATGTTTTGCCATGGCTAACCCAATGTTATGAATATACAAGTGATAGCGTAATAGAAGGACCCCTTTAATATACAGTAAAACCCCTGTCAATTAGAATCAGGAATTCATCAGCCCTGTAGTGTAAATTGGTATAATGCATAGCCAAACACTGATGCATGACTACTGGAAGCATTTGTCTACTAAACAAAGCAAAAATTTGAAAGCAATTATGCTTATATGTATCTCTGTATAGCTAGGTAGATTTTTACACTATAAATCTTTCAGGGAGCAAACATAGATATGAAAATATTTGTGACAGAAAATTTGTTTTTCTTGCTTTGAACCTATAGTCAGAGAACATTAACAGACTGTGAAGGTTATTCAGGGCGCTCAGATGGTACTAGGTCACTTGGCAGCATCCTCCTCTAAATGTTATCCACAAATCACTAGAAGCTCTCGTGCATGGCTGTCCTGGGCAACTTCAGTGCAATAAATCTGGGCAAATTAACCATGAACCCAAATCCCATGTAATGAAATGTGCTTTCGGGACCTGTTTTTATGCATTCCTGCAGAGCCTTAGGATTTGCTGCTAACTAATAAGTTTACCTTGAAAAAAAAATTAATAAATAAAATAAAAAAAAAAAAAATATATATATATATATATATATATATATATATATATATATATATATATATACGTGGTATCAGAGTATAATTTAATAGTTAAATTCTTTCTGCACTGGCTATTTTCTCTGCTGGTATTATTTTCACAGGATAACATTTGTGTAGAATATATTTTCAGTGTATAAATATCTTTTGTAATTAAAGAATAGTGCTCTTAGCTGCACATCAGTAAACTTGCAATGCTTGATCAGGGCCCTCAGTCAGAATTCTAATAGTCTTGTTTTGTTTCATTTAAAAGATCTTTCCAGTGCTGCCCAGGAGACTACTGCAAAAAGAATTCAATGACCCATAATAGATGCCATTTGCGTAGGCTCCTGTCTAATTGTTCTCCAATGGATATGATAAAATTAGAATCCCATTTTGATTGCATGCTTGCCATTTTAAATTGAATGGCAAAATCGCAGTGTGTTGAGATGCCTGTAAATCTTCTGCGCCATCCACTAACACTCCTGTCTCATTGAAAAGACATAAATAAAACGCACAAGCGAAAATCTCTGGCTTACTATCGTTGAAAAACACGTTTTTATAAATGCCTAATAAAGGTGTGGCCGTCATCTCCCTATGACATATTTCATAGTTGTTCTTTAACAACAAATCATGGGTTCTTGACGCCTGGCACCTGAATACAGAACAATGGAGAGATGAGGGCGAGATTGTCTTCATTAGGCCCATTAATATTCATAGAAAGTAGAAAATCTGACACCAGAGCGGACTTGGTAACCTTTTCTCATATTAGATTTTTTTTCTCTATTCCTTAACACAATTAAAGTCCAGCAATGGCTTAATTAATGCTGCTTTTTGTCAGGCGCTTTAAAGAACTGTCAATTTGGCCTCGGTCTGCCTGTCAGGGAGGAAGAAAGACAGTCATCCCACTCTGCCGCGAGACAGCCGCAATCATGGGGAAAGTCAAATTTCCAGACACCTTGCCAAATTGATTCTTTTAAGGGTTTTCTTCTAGATTATCCTTTTTTGTCATTTCTCTATCCTCTGCAGCAGGCTGAATTGTAGAATAAATCATGGGTGGATTCTGGGATGTTTTCTTTTTTCTTAATACATGAATGTCTGTTTGAGTTTCACAGAAGCCTTTGTTTTTCTTAAATCTGAGAAAGAGGCATATTTCATATGTATGTATGTATGTATGTATGTATGTATGTATGCATGTATGTATGTATGTATGTATGTGTGTGTGTATGTACATATCTATCTATTTATATAGCTGCATCCTTATCTATCTATCTATCTATCTATCTATCTATCTATCTATCTATCTATCTATCTATCTGTTGATCAGTCCATTTGTCTGTCTCTGAGCATGTATATAATGCAGTTGATCTCTCTCTCTCTCTGCATATATTTCTCTATCTATCTTCCTGTCTGTCTCTGTATATTTCTGTATATTTCTTGCTATCTGTTTATCTGGCTGGCTCCATGCCTACCTACCTACCTACCTACCTACCTACCTACCTACCTACCTACCTACCTACCTATCTATCTATCTATCTATCTATCTATCTATCTATCTATCTATCTATCTATCTATGTTTTTACCTGTCTGTCTATCTGTCTGTCTCTGAGTGTGCAGTGGTGTATAATGCAGTTGATTACAGCAGTACACCTGCACAGTGAAGCATGAGACTCCCTCAGAGCAGTTATGAGATTAAAACTGAGTCAATACAGCAGCAAAATTCTGCTCTTTGTTGAATGTCACTGCAAAACACATCAGAAGAAGCGCACACCCATTTCCTCGAGAGTTGCGCTGTCATGAGGTGGAAGCTGCAAGCTGTCCAAACAAGCTGACAGCTGAAATGGCTCCTGCTAATGACTGATTTCCCTCTTGTGTGCATTTTTGATCAAAAAATAACTTACAAATGTCAAGACGACCCATCCAGAATTTCTGTAATAGCTGCCTGGAAAGAGATCTAATGGCATCTAATGGCACAGCGGTGATTTGATGATCTCAAGTAATTATTTTGTTTCAAAAGCAGTCTGTAGAAGTCTAAGAGATTAAACAGAGGTTTAGGTATATGGTTATATATAATCATGTACACAAATACAGTAAGAGAGTAGTAGTAATAATTTTATATTCATGTACACATGTGCAGTACATTTCTTTAAATAGAGCTCATCTTTGTTCTGATATTTCTTGTTATGCCAAGGTTTACGGTGGCTCTAGGGTCAAGGGTTCAATTCAGGTCTGTGTGTGGAGTTTGCACATTGTCTCCCTGTGCTTGTTGGGTTTCCTCCAGGAGCTCAGTTTCCTCTCACAGTCCACAGACACGCAGAGTAGGCTAATTGGTGTTTCCAAATGGCCTGTTTCGTGTGTGTGCTTCTGTGCCCTTTGATGGACTGGCACCCCATCCAGGATGTACCCGGCCTCATGTCCCCAGTCTCGTGGGACAGACTGTACAGGATCAGTGGTATAGAGAGTGTGTGATTGGTCAGTAGTATCTGAATAATTTTCTACAACAGCAAATCTGACAGTCACGTCATCTGTAATTCAAATCACAGGTTTATAATAACGAGCTTATTTTTGACATGCTTTTGTTTCTATAGTAACAGCTCATTTCGCACAATGTACTAATCCAGACTCAATAAAAATGATGGTGTTGGTATTTAATGATAATGCAAGTATCATTCTTACACTGAAGCAGATGTTTATATGATATTAGTGGATGGAGTCACGGGTGTAATTTGTCTACCCTGGGAAAGTTTTCAGGAGAGAAGACCTTGTGCTTTCTGGTGTCTTGGAAACATTTTTTTTCATCTAATCATTATTAAAAGGAAGAAAAATTTGAGGTGAGTGAGAGAAGTGTCTCATGGGCAGATAGCATTGAAACGAGAAGCTAAAACAAGTTCAGAATGGGCTTTTATTGAAAGATATTAACAGTATCTCTGCTTCAGGTCATTCATTTTTTCCCCCTTACATACAGTATGGCATTTATGCCATATTATAATCATTATAACAGTTTGTTTTGTATGTACTGTATATATAAAATGAAGGTGTATCCCTGTGACTCCTTGATGCCAAAAAAAAAAAACAGCATATAGACAGATGAACATACCTCGACGAGGTACAACAGTTTTAATTCTCAGCAATGCGCTCATCTTCATGCTGTCAGCAAATGCGGATTGAATATGATTCCTCGATCACATCTATTATAAGGTGTGAAGCTGGGGAATTGAAATGCCTCCCCTGTATTAATGAACCAGTATTCACCATTATGCTGAAGAAGGTGTAATGTTTCTGTCAGGTGCCTGGCTGGGGGAAACAGATTGAAACAGCAAAAGCTTCACTCTTAATGCTGAATGCAAAACAATGATGGCTTCACACTGTAATCATGTCAGTGTACGAAAAGAGCGGACTAATTGGAATTATACTAGTACAGGCAGTGAGCTCATTAAAACCATGCGCACTACCTCATGATAAACAGTCACTTTAAGGGACTGGCACTAATGTGATGAGGCAAAAGCTCTATTTTGCACTTGCCGATGAACACATCTCCTGTTTAAGCTCCTTAGTCTCACATCCTGATACATTCGGGAACGGACGCCTAATTGCCAGTGGAAATTAGCATGATGCTAACAAAGCTCATTCCACTGGGGAGGATCAGAAATGTTTCTTTAATGGACTTTCACCTAATTGTGGTTTTTAAGTGGGATTTAAAGCGGCAATAAAATAATTACAATTTGTGACTGAAATGTAAAAAAAAAAAAGATAAAATGGTAAGGAAAAAAAAATTTAATGTTACATTCTCATAATTTATGAAAATTTTAAATGGTTTGTGAGCTGAAAAAAAAAAAAAAAAAAAAAAACCTCTTTTGGTTACACAGTGGACAGGGCAGCTATGTTTGTTACTCGTTCCAGTTTCGTGACAAGCCAGATGGCAAGCCATATGTAATGAACGGCAAGTCACCGATATGCAAGCCAAGTAGGAGGGGAAAATGCATTGTATTTTTAATTGCTTCCAATCAAACTGCATTCATGAGAAAAACAAAAACAGAATCATATTTTAAGATCGAATCATTGCCCGGGCTCTCTCGCAAAAATGGGACAATGTCAAGTAAAGGTTAAATAACCCATTTGGTGGCGGCAACAACATGGTGTGGTGTCTTTGTTGAAATATTTAGTCACACTCACTGCTTATAATAAATCTCATAGAGCTCAACTTATGCAATGATTCCATCATGTTTACCACAGTCCTAATAAGACCATATGTATGATATCAAGATTGACAGTCGCTATGGTAATGAGTGAAGCCCATTTTTCCAAGCGAAAATGATTTCCACTCTAACAACATCTATTTAAAGCATGTGTAGTTAAGCTAGCCTTCTTATATAATGGGCTATTTCATTGTTACATTATTTTAAATATGTCAAACCTTGGGGCCATTTGAAAGGTATGTCAATTACAGTGGCGTATTGGACATCTCATGTGTCAAAACAATGTGATGAGGCCCGCCATCTTGCGCCTGGCTGCTTACAGTTGCCTTGCACCATTATAAGCAGGCCATGATGACACTCAGACACAGGAGTGACAGTTAGGGCGAGCAATTGAGACTCATTTCGCTCATTGTTAAATTGATCAGGGCTAAAAATAATGCTTCATCTCTCACACCTCTCCATCACCCTTCATTACATTGCGCCAAGACAGACTCCTTTGTGCCATTTTGCCTGTATTCAAATCTCTGTAATACCATCTCATGTTTAAAGACTGACCGTGAGTCCCATATCAGGTCTTAATGACCAGAGCTGGCCGGCTGGTAATATGTCACTGTTCGCAGCCGATCACCCGGTGGGGAATAGACCATGCCAGTCTTAGTAATTGCACACACGGAGAGATTTATATCGCCATTATGTTCACCCATGAGAAATAATTCAAACGCGGGATAAAGTGCAATATGTGCCTGTTACAAATCCCTAAACTTTCCACGCATACACTCCAGCCTTGTCGAATGCATTTTATACCACTGTATATGAATTGCTCTGCATAAAAAAAAAATAAGCATGTACACAGTTCGAAGCACTTTCTCTGTAAGACGCCTGGGAGTCCTCCTAATTGCTGACAGGCAGATAAACAATTTGTAAGAAAGTGGAATAAAAAGATAGACTTGTTGCTCAAAGGTGATTTCCTGTCAAGTTTCGATTTGCTCTCTTCTAGCGAGCAAAACGTATTGGGCAACATTCGTCTACTCTTTGATCATTCGGGCGAGTGAGTCAAACTCAAACACTGCTGAGCACACCCTGCGCTCCTTGGGTTTTCCGATGCTTTCCTGGGGCTTTCGACATTGCATGATTGAAGGAGCTGCCAGCGGAACTCTCTCAGCGTTGTTGTTCAACCTCCTTGACTTCTCCTCACGGGAGCCAGCAGGTGTGCGCTGACGTAGGCCCGATCACCTTGGTAGCACCCTTAGACCAAAGGGAGAAGCACTCCAAGTGAACAGACCTAATGTTTGACAGGCTAATGAACGGTCTCCTAGGGTTATGCCATATCATCAGGGTTTGTTGTGGTAGACAGGACACGACAATCATTACAAGGTAATACGATGTACAGAAAATGGGAAGAAAAAAAAGCTTGAGGGTAACATTACTATCATGAGGCCCTCTTGATGGGTGAACTCTCCGCAAGGCTAAAGAGTTTTCTCCCTGTCAGTCAGAGTAAAGTCAAAGGTGCATTTTGCTGTGTGTGAGTCTTCTTTGAGGTTGAGGGAAGCAGCAATGCAGCAGGGAAGTGCCATGTTGTCTGGAAGCAACAGCCATCAAGAGCAGGTCAGTCACTTAGAGCACTTGTCCTTCTTCAGTCCAAGCGCTACCTTAATACCTCTCTCTCTCACACATATTCTCTCTCTCTCTGTCTTTCCTCGTCTTTCTCTCTCTCTGTGCCTGGCCTCAAGGGGCTTGCTCACCAGTGATAGCCCCAGTCAGATCATACCCATGCAATCAAATAGAGTTTTATTATATCTGTCTTCCCGGGGCCCAGCACTCCACTGCAAAAACATGTTTTGTTCTCTTTAACCTATTCCGTTGGGGACGCAAACCAACAGTGACACTGTCATTTGCGAGCTATGCAATAGGACTCCCTCGTGGTCCAAATGTCAGATTACACCACGCAGTACTAGTTATCCTCCCTAAATATAGTTCCTTGGGTATAAGCGGCTGTCGCAGGAAATTCACGGTTTCACACACATGGCCTTTAGTTGGACACTGTCTCGGGCCTTGAGAAGTTGTTAAGATCAAGCTAATTGTAAATTCATAACCATTTCTCGGCTCACTGTGGGATTCAGAGAGACAGAAGTACCTCGCCCAGGCCCTCTGCACGTCAAATTATGGACACGAGTTCCTTCTAGGAAGTCACGTTGAAATGAATTTCACGTCTCCTGCAAGGTTCCATCAACAAACCGATATGTTATGGATGAGTTCTCTTAAGTGCCCTAGCCTCTCTGGAGATTACTAGCACCTCACACGATTGGTTAGATTTCCTCTCTTTCCATCCTTCAAAACCTCAGACCCTGTATTCTTGACCCTTGCCACATATCATTGTATACAGAAAGCTTATACTCGATCACCTGTCACCAGACCATAATTTTGTATCAGCAGTAGAGAGAGTGTGATGGCAGTAAAGAGAGTTTAATGGCTCAGCGGTGTGCGTATGAGAAAGGGGATATCTCTTCCCATGGTTCATTTATTTCGAGCCCTATCAAAAGAAGATAGCTTTTGTCGCAGCGCCGATACATGTGCAAGGCCATCTGTTGGCCTGGATAAGGATAAGCGTAGTACAAATGAGCCATCACAATTCAGATAATGGTATAGGGCCATATTGTCCATCATTGCACCACAATTCATTCTGATGTTTAGTTGATGTCGTAGAACATCCAAGCATTAATTTGGACAGAAGTATAGTTACATTTAAACAGTCTCATAGAGCGCTAGCCACCTGACAGAATAACTAATGATAAATGAAATATGAGCATCTGTGCATTGAAAAGCTGAGTGAATCTATCTGTAAATATTACTTTGACAAATGACAAAAAAGGTGTTTCTTTCCATTTTCAAAGGCACCTTCACCAGCTCCATTAGCTTTCCAAGTCACATAACTTTCACCCAAACCTTTTTTTTTTGTACCTTTTTTGGATGTCCCGTCAAATACAACAAATTATATCTGAGTTGCTACCAACTGTCTGGCTATGAATGGAAGTGCCTGAAATCCAAGGCCTCCTTCTTCCATGACCTTCAGCCTGTCTACAGAACTAAACTTTTGATGATCGGTGTAATTGTGTGAGTGGCTCTGTGACTGACAGGTCCAGAAATTGTTCCAAAGGAAAAAGTGACTAGGTCAGTCACAGGCACAACTGTGAGAGAGAGCCATAAAATGATGTGAGTATGATGTAGTGAAACCTGTTTCCCCCCAAGAAGCTTAGAACGCCCCATGTTCCCAATTCTCAAAGCACACAAAACACTTGGTCACTATGGAGAACATTTCTTTTGAGAGTCTCTTAATTATGATTTAAGTCGCTGTCTATAAACTTTATGTGTAAACCAAAATATCTTGTTTAACATTTTTCTAATAAAATTGATTTCAAAAGCTTTATGGACATTCTTACGCTGTGCATATGCAGATGATGTTTCCTTATGCTGTTCTTGGTTAATTCTAAGATCTCATAAAACTACAAAGCAATAAATGCAATGCATAAAACAGATTTTTAAAAAATGTTTCTATGCTTAATTTATTTAGGACTAGCGTTAGTACCCATTTTTATGGATAAAGAGTTCGTAGAAATAGTTAAAAGGTTAAAGCTAAAAATAAGCTGATCAGCTTTAATGTAATCAATTATATTATTTCAGCTTGAAGCCCACCAGGCAGAGCACTCTGGCTAAGTTATTAATGCAAAGAAATACAATTTTGTAAGGTTGAGTATCTTACACCTTGTTTATGCTAAGTTGTACCTCCTTCATTGTCAGTCAAATACAATCACAGATGAGAAAATGAAAAAAAAATAGATCGGAAAAAGTCTAGTGTGTTAAAATTCACTTATACTACATATACTTTTAAACATCATAAACATTCATACATACATATATACGCTTATACGTCATATAAAATTCAGCGCTGAATTAAAAAATTAACTAATCTATTAAATCTAACTGAAATATTTAGTTTAGATTTTCTAATTAATACAGTATCTATTAGTGCAGGTGTTTGTTTACATTAAGCAAGTAGCTTATTTAAAGTAGATGATTAAATCTGGCACATACAGTAACTGTTCATAACATCGCTTTTATTCAACCAGCGGCCCAGCGGTCGATTTAAGATGCACCCACAGTTTGCGCAGTATGCTGTCAAAACTTGCGATTTCTAATCTGGCACATAACTGCTCATAACTGCACCCTCCAGGCAACATTTCGATTTTATTTATGGCGCAAATTTAACTTCAGGCAAATACCAAACTGCTGCCAAGGTTTCATTATATTCTGACAGACATACAAACAGATATTTTTCTGAGACTGGTTTCTTGTCTTCCAATGTATGAAACGAGTCAGGAAAAACAGAAACTAACTTCAATCAAAGACAGTCAACCATTTTGAATTTTTTACTTTTTTATCTTTGGCAAGTTGATTAAATATAAGTGGAATATAAGATTTTGAGATATTGTTGCTATTGTAGGTGGCACGGTGGTGTAGTGGTTAGCACTGTTGCCTTGCACCGCCAGGGTCCGGGTTTGATCGATTCCTGTCTCTGTGTGCATGGAGTTTGCATGTTCTCCCCGTGCTTGGTGGGTTTCCTCCGGGTACTTTGGTTTCCTCCCACAGTCCAAAGACATGTAGGTTAGGCTAATTGGCGTTCCCAAATTGTCCGTAGTGTGTGAATGAGTGTGTGTATATCTGTGCCCTGCGATGGATTGGCACCCTGTCCAGGGTGTACCCTGCCATGTGCCGTAAGTCCCCTGGGATAGGCTCCAGGCCCCCCATGACCCTGAATACAGGATTAAGCGGTATAGATGATGAGTGAGAGTGTTGCTATTGTTGCGGGCGGGCGGGCGTATGGGGTGAAATTGACTTTGGGGTGGTAGCACCTGCATCAACCCACCCCAATACTGTAGGTATCATATTACAGAAGAAGACATGCAGTCTGTATTAAAGGCAGAACTTTTTGGAGTTTGCTGATTTCTATGTTGTTGCACATATTATGCATTCACATCACTCCTCGGAACTTTCTAAATCTGTTCTGATATTTACTACGGCCAGAGTCAGAGCCTTCACATCATCTTGAACCTTGAACTGCTGGTTCGTCATTTCCTGGCATTATTGCAAATGTGAAAACATTCAAAGCACTGTACTGTATATGTTTTTTTTTCTTTCTTCAGACATCCAACCACATAAATAATCAAGGCCCTGTCCAAACCATATGAGTAATTACCCTGTGTAGTGACAGCTAAAGGCAGGAAGGAAAATGACATGCCTCCAGCAGGGAGATGTAGTGTAAATTTTATGAATGACAAAAAAGATTAGTCGAACGACTTGGTACATGTTACCCTGACCTCAGTTGGGGGGCTGTAACATGCAGAGAGTTCGGTGAATACAGAACTCAGTCAGAAAGAAAGCATGATCCTAGTTGTATGTTTTTACAGTATATGTGTTTTTTTATTTTATTTTAATCTGTAATGTTATTTTCATGTAATCGTGACTGTAGAGAAGGATTGTGAATTTTTTAACATGTGAATTTTTAGTAGATTTAAATGTCTAATGAGCAAGCCAGAGGTGATAGAAGCAAAAAATTACTGTGATAGAAACCTTGAGAGAACCCAGACACAATGGACAACGGATCATTTATTATAAATCATTCCTTTTTTACAAAATACAATGTACACTGTAACGTCAAAAAGTTCTAAGTGTGTGGTGGGGTCATGATTGTGAATAAGATATCAGCTACTGTACAGTTATATCGGGAGATATTAGACATGAACCTACAGTGTCCAGGTGAAACTATCCATTGATTCTAAATGTATTTAATGTTTCCTATTATGATATAATTCTGATTATATAACAATTAGTTTCGACTAAGTGATCTGATTGGACAAGCGGCTTTCCATGCATGGTGATATAGTGAATAACAGACTGGGATATTTAACTGTATGTGTCACTCACACTGTCGGTCAGTAGTATGGTGTTTTTTTGTATAGTAGCTCGGTATGGTCCGCAGTATGGGAAGAGGAGAGAGCAGCTGCCTGTCATAACTCACGTTCAAATCCAATAGAAGCACTTTCAACAAGAAAACATCCAATAAAGTTATGTCATCATAAAAAAATAAAAATAAAAACACTTTAAAGTCTTTCTGAATTGCCTCTGAACCGTTTGTATCGTTCTGTTCACGGCTAACACAAATTTCATAGCTAGCTAACGTCTGTGTAATTTGTGTTAGCCGTGAACAGAACAGAGGCTAACGACTAACAGAAGGTTAAATCCTAAATGCCCCTCTAACCCCTCGATCAAGGGCCCTACTTTTTGTGTGGAACAAGAGACTGTACAGCCTACATAGTGCACTAGCTTTCCCTTTAACTCTATTTCGCAACAACACTATTCAACCCTGTAAGTTAACTGATGTTCTGAAGGGAAATACACTAAATACACTTTAATATTTATCAGGATTGTCCACCATTTCCACATTTTAACATTTTATTCTCCTCATCTTTTGGCTACGTATTAACGGTAAGAATTTAAAACTACTTTCAACACTGTTAATTACACCTACTGCTGGTCACTGAAATTCAGGATTCAATAATTTTTTTTAGATTATATATAGTTTATATACAGTAATAGTGGCATATATTTATTGTATGACTCAAATTATTTCATGACTCGAATAACTAATAATAATAATAATAATAATAATAATAATATGGTTTGCTGTGATTTTCTAACAGTAAATACTAGATACATTTGGCTCTTTTTTTTTCAGTCGCTAAGATATCATTGTTTTGTAGTGAAGGGTGCAGCTGTTTTTGCAAATTGATTAAAGCCTGTTAAAGAATTTTATGGAACTAAGGAAATGTCTGGATTGCCTTTAATTACCTTTAATGAATTCAGAGAGGACCTAGAGATGGTCTCAAACATGACCCCTCCCTGCCATAAATGTGAAAAGAGCAACTCCAGTCTTGATTAACTGTTTCGCTGGCACTGATTCCGTCACTGGGTAACACCCATGACTCAACCACGACATTGCTGTTTGATTGTTATTTTTGTTCCACCATGTCTCTCTTGCACTATTCAGCAGGGCCTCCACCCTGAGTCTTCTCACTCTGTCTGATCTGCCATTGATACTCTTTTGTGTTGCCTTTCCATAGAGAGGCTTTGTTCGCTATATAATTACAGGGGTATTTCTTTTCAATTGTGTTCCTGAATGGTGCTTGTGAATCTTCTCTGTCTGCCATGAGGTCTGACAGTGAGACAGGGCATGCAGCCATGTTCACACACACGCACACGCGCACACACACACACACACCAGCGATGAGTGGCGGAAGCCGATCAAAAAGGCTCTTGCTTTGTGTCAGAGGTCTGATGTCATTGCTCCATAGGGGGAACAACAGAGCACAAGAGAGGAGTGCCAGTGTAGATTCCAGACATGTTCTGAGGACACGTCCTGGTGTGACATGTGAGCTACACTGCTGGCCATGCTGCGGCGCAGAACTCTACATCGATTTGTGTACATATCTTGAAGAAGCTGATGGTCTAAATTAAAACATCAAAAATGTGTCTGGAACACTCACTCGCTCATCAAGACGAGACTTTTATTCTCTGGATTTTAAAATCAGACCATCCATCCCATTAAGACTCCCCAAAGCCTGTATGTGAAAGCAACCAGGCCCGGAATGTGTTTTATTTATATTCAGTAGATGACATGGAATCAAACAAGGTAAATGTTTCTTGACTGGGAATCGGTTCTTGATTCAGGATGTAGAGGCTTGTCTGGACAAGCGCTATAAACATATTGTGCCAAAAAGATAAATCTGTCTAGGTGCTTTAAAATGCTGTATCTCTTTGAGCTTCGCTTTAGGAGGAAGGCCTCACAACTCCAGCAGGGGGGAAAAAAAAAATCAATATACAGCAAGCAAGCAGAAATGATATGTGTGCGCTCTGTGATGAATTGCACTTAGCACCTTTTTCACTACCAGATCAGCCAAATTAAAATGATTTATGCAGCGGCTAACAGTTTGCACCAGGTAGTCTTTGACCAAATGTGACAATAAGATCTTCAGTAACGGAAAACCCATTTGAGCAGAAGAACCGTGGTTGCACTGCATGCCACAGTAAGCAGAAATCTGGCATGCTGAGATGCATGAACGTTTTGAAAGGGATTGGACAGATGCTCTTCATTTCAAAAGCATTTTCTCATTGCCAACGGCAAATCAACTAAATGCATGTCAGTCACTCCATTCTCTCGCACCACGGAGAATGCTTTTCACTGAGCCTTGCAATTCCATTCCTCTGTTTTCATTCATTTATCTGGAGAAAATATCTGTAGAGGTACATATTACCCTTAGATGTACACAATTTATAAGCATATAAGAGCCTCATATTAAACTGATTGGTCTGTCCTTAGGATGGATGAATTATTTGAGAAGCAATGGAGCAAGTCCATTTTGCACCGAATACGACCACTTTCTGAATTAAATGTCAGACCTTTAATGCTTCTATTACAACACTGAAATATTTAACCCGTTCCCGTTACGTTGATGCTACTCGTGTGTGGCATCTTTGTAGAGTCTGAAGAGATCTACAGTTTCCTTAGGCTACTGAGGATAGAGAAATGCTTTCATAGTAGACTATTCCATTTTGTCCCCTACCAGTACGTACTGTACAGTAAATGGGACTGAACTCAGATCCATCCAACATGCAAGAAGAGTACGAGTCGTTTGCAAGGCATGAACGTTTTAAATGCGATTTGAAAAGTGGAAAGGAAATGAAAATGGTAACAATAATAGAGCAAACAGCATGCAGTAAGAGCGGTATGAATTATGCAGGGAAGTGAAGGGTGTGTGCTGGTGGTTGATGGCGAAGATTGAGTTGTCCACTTCCAGCTCACTGGTTTGATATATCCATCATGGACAGCAAAGGAGACCCTGACAGTTGGGCTGCTCAAAGCCAGCTGTTTTCATGCTTTGAAGCTTCTGGATTGCGCAGCCACGTCGAAGGATTGTTAGAAGATTATTAAACAAAAACGGCATCACACGTCTGAGTAACGCGAAGTGCTTAAATATTTCCATGTTATAAACATGCTAAATTACGATGTTTTTTTACAAATAGATATATAATATGATAACCTTTACCTCAACTCATACCATGCATGATCATTATCAAATTCCTGAAATATGCATTCTGATACATGTATTCATCAGACAACCTAGACCTCATAGTCAATTCATATCGTTTTCAAACAGCATTCATGCCCTGAACAAAACAAGTTTAATCCTATCAACACATACACACACTTTCACAATAATTACGAAACTCACAACAGCAAGACTCAAGATTAGTAAGGAGGTCACCCACATCCTCCTGTTTTCTCACCTCAGATAAAAGAAGACAGAGAAACAATGATGAAATACATTTTTTCCCCTAATTCATCTTTAAGAACCTAGTTTTTTTTGAAATCATATTTTTTACATTTATAAATGTATAATGA
This sequence comes from Clarias magur, assembly GCA_013621035.1. Taxonomy (NCBI): domain Eukaryota; kingdom Metazoa; phylum Chordata; class Actinopteri; order Siluriformes; family Clariidae; genus Clarias; species Clarias magur. The sequence continues at coordinate 1,150,045 of QNUK01000098.1, forward strand.
TTTACAGAATCTATTTATAACATACTACTTATCCACAAAACAATACCAAATACATATCTTTGCCCAGTCATCCTAATTGCATAATCACACTAGCAAATAGTCCTGCTTGTAATGTTTGTAATGCGTCAAAAATATGCGATACTGAGATGACTTTGTGGATAGGTTTAGAGAAGGCCCACTTATGGGTGTGACAGTGAAGTGTCCACACATACTTTTAGTAACATCTCTCACTCATTCTCTAAACTGCTCATCCTGTACAGGGTCGTGGAAAGTCTGGAGCCTATCCAAGGGACTTAGGGCACAAGGCAGGATATACACTCAATGTGCTGCCACTCCATCTCAGGGCACACACTCACACACTCACTCCACTACAATTTGGAAATGGCAAATAGCCTACTCTGCTTGTCTTTGGACTGTGACGAAAAGGAGGACTCCAGGGAAACCTTCTAAGCACATGCAAGCTCTGCACACACACACACACACACACACACACACAGGCAGGATTTGAACCTCTGACCCTGGAGGTGCAAAACCACAGCGCTAATCACTATGCCACCTTGGCAATGTCTGTTAAATCAAAATGTGTTCATTTTCCTCGCTTTGTAAATTTCTTAAAGATTCTTATTTTTAAAAAATAGTGAAAGATATTTTGATGTCGAAAATTTTGATGTTAGGTCAACCAATAGTAGTTAATATATATTATATAATACCAATTGTAGTCAATATTATAGTATATAATATTCAGGCCGACTGAATATTAACACATTATTTACAATGGACAGGCAATGTGTTCCAAATAGATATCAGTACAGATACCAATGCTTTTCTTGTTAATGAACAGATATGAAGAAGCTTGCTGTACAAAGAAAGATACTCGGGCAGCACTTGTTTATTGATCCGGCCTGGTCAGGACAACAGTGGTTAAAATTAGGCAACTGGCTTGATTATATGTCAGCAATTGGAACAACTAAATTTGTTGCTTGTTTGGAAAATGTCATCGGCAGGCAAGAAGAAGAAGAAAAATAATAATTTTTAGAGCAGGATAAAAAAAATATTAAAAAAAACAGTCCTGCACAAAGAAACAAAATATGAATATAGACATGGCTATTTGGACACTGGGAAATAAGGAGAAAGATTTAGAACACATAAACAGATAGAGATAGTGGCACTTGGATTACACCTCTCTATATACAGTAACCTCTAGGTAAAGAGTTTTATTGATTATACTGCCATACCAGTTTGTTAAATTACACAATCCACTTTTATTGAAAAATTCCTTGGAATATAATATTGCTTATAGATATCTGATATCTATTAAAAGATTATTCGAACATTCAATCTCATAGAATAGCAAATGTTTTTGGCTTTAATAATCATAATAATCATAATATCATAAATCATTTCTCCAGATCAGTCCCAGAAATAAGTCCTGCTAAAGGATACACCCTAGAATGCATCTTGTTCTCCCAAATAGCTTTCACTACTAACAAAGGGTGGAGTAAAAAAGGAAAAAATCTGGCCAGGGGATGCCAGCATTTATCTCTAAATGATCTGCCATTTAACCAACACATCACAAGAGCAACAACAAAAAGGGAAAGAAATAAGATTTTAAGGAAATAGAAACTTCCATGGCTGCTTACTCACCTAAGAAGCATCAACTCAAATAGCTTGCTTGGCTGTATGTGCACTTACAATTCCCAAGGGTGCCACAACCTGTGTCTCACTCACCCTCAGGGTCCACAAGCATTTCTGTCCGCGAAATGAAATTGTATGGCATGCGAGATTAGCCCGACACTAATGCAAGGTCAAAAATAATAGAATCAATAGGCAGGCCTGGCGATGTTAACATTTACAGAAAATTACAGAGTGAAAAGCGCTGTCGAAAACAGAATGAAACGAGTCTCTGCTGAATTCGTATTGATGTCTTTTCATTACTTCTCAAAATTCGACTTTTCTTTTGTGTGCTGCGGCGGTCAGCGGCCATACTTTATTACCCTTTGTGTTAGATGTGCATGTCACAAAAAAAGGTGTGTGTGTGTGTGTGTGTGTGTGCATATGAGATTTTGTATGTGTGTGTGTGTGTGTGTGTGTGTGTGTGTAGACAGGGTCAATGTACAGCTGTCAGCTTGCAATGAATTCTTGTAGCCAATCAGATTGTCAGGTCTTAATTGATTAATGACAAGTATTAAGCGAAAGGATTAGATAACCTTGCATTGTCAGCCTTGCTGCTGCTTGCCTCCGTTTTCTCCGTAGAAACGAAATGCATGCGATAAATATGTTCGTGAACGAAAAAAACAACTGCATACATATGAATATACTGTATATGGTGTGTCTTTGTATATGCAATACTATGTACATGATCAACATCAGTGATTTGCCAATCTCTTTTTGTCTGTCAGTAATAACAATGAGCACGTCTGATAATTATGGAGAAGGCAGAACCATGATCAGGGAGAGAGTTGATGAACAAGCCGACAAAAGCATGATTGTACGACGACAAAGACAACGTCAAAGCGTCGAAGCAGAACAAAGCCAGCTAACATCAATGTAAACAAAATGTCTCGGCCCTAGTTTTATTGCCCCTCCGAACAATGTCAATATCAGGCAGCGACTCGTGGGTGAGTGTTGTGGGCTCAGGCGCGTCTGCTCAAGTCTATTGTCACTCTCGCCTGTGAAAGGAAAATAACAGTTATGGATGGTTTTCTCGGCGCTGCCATTGTCACATCAAGTGTTTTTATTGCTGTCATTATAGTTTAACATCGCACTGTTAATTCTGTTAATTAAAAAGCTGATTGCTTTTGCCAGTCTGTGATCTCCATTTGGTGAGTCCATATGGTAGGAGATTACTTGTTGTAAATTTCAATGAAGTCTTATCAGAGCTCGGATACATATAATCAAGCAGTACAAGTACTGGAATTAAGTCTATAAACCTCAATTATCTTCTTGTGCATCAATAGTATACTGTACATCTGATTATCTAAGACTTCACAATTCCTCCAGATAAACCATTTGGGCTTAAACTGCATGCAAAATTCATGGTTATGTTAATTAAGCATATCACGCTGATGACACTCACATGGGGATTTAATATATAGGTCCAGATTTCCAGTAATCACGTTCTCAATCACAGAGTTAGTTACATTATACGTCTCACTCTAAGGCTCACTCTGCGTGTATGATGTATAAAATTCAATTCAAATTATACATCATTCGTGAAAAATCAGAGTTTCTTTTTCGTTGTCTTTCTTTTTCTTTTTTCTTTTTTTTTTTTTTTTTTGCACCCTTTCGAGCTGCTGAATCTGAGCACATTGTTTGCAATCTTGCTGTCAGCAAAACAAGAGGCCCATCTCATGTACATAAATCAGAATGACACTCACTCTGATGGCCTCTGATAGCATGGTTTTATTGGTGCCCTAAGGTGCTAGAGTTCGAGCCACAATACGCTATCCAAAGCCATGCAAAATTGCAGTTCATACGTAGCTTATGGCATAATGGAAGGTTGCAGATGCCCTAAAATACAGTTTTTTTTTGTTTTTTTTTTCCATAATCAATGGTTGATGTGAAAATTATTGTTCTTTATCTGGGGGTCTTTGATCCAGGATGACATAACATGTCTGGTCTAGTGATGTACACATATAATTCCAAGGATGAATTTACAGGGATTCTTTTCAGCTGCGTCAGTCATTAAAGAAGAAGAAGAAGAAGAAGAAAAAAGGAATTAAGGAATCATCACATCAAGCCTCACAAAGAAAACACAACAACAGAATATGGAAAACATAAAATGCATCATTTAATTGATGAATGCAGTTTAGTAGTAGCCTTCTAGTACGGGCTCACACAAAATAAAGATCACAGGCATCATGTGCTATGTGCAAAGTGATGACATGCAAAACTGCCGTTCTCAGATAAGTGATGACACACAGATCTTCCACCTGCCAGCTCAAGATCACATGAGATCACTAAATCAGCTTGGGATGCAGTGAGTGATAGCTATGATGCAATTGGTTAACGTAGAATGCTCAGTGTATGCACTGACTGTGTAGCTCCAAGGTGACTTATCGGCTCAGTTCTGGACAGTGTGGGTGTCCACATGGGAAACGGTGAGTGATGACAGAAAGACTCTTATTTGAAAAGTGTGTGCGCGCGTGTGTTTGTCTGTGTCTGTGTGTGTGTCTGCACTACACTTGCGCAAAAATTTACTGCTCTACACTTCCCATGAGGTGCTGTCTGTATTTATACTTTACATTCCATTGAGGAGAAGTGGTGATGGGAACTTGGGCTAACCTGAAAACCGTTCCCCTTGTCATGTCAGAAAAAGAAAAAAGAAAAAAAAAAAACCTAATTGCACTCATCGCAGAAGGAAGAAGCGTTCAGGTCTGTTTTTGCAGGTCTGGGCTGCTGTTGCTTTTGAGGACTGAAGAACCATTTATGATGCTTTTGACCTTTTAATGACCATCAGGACGGTTAGGTTTACTATATCAAGATGTAGGTTTATCACATGGGAGTTAATGCATGTATGTCCTTTACAGAGCTATAACTCTTTGCAGTCTCCTAGGTACAGGTAATGGAAGTGGTGCATAACCTTCGAGCTAGTAAAGTTGACTTAAATATGTTCCTGCGTGGTTATCACATGATACAAAATATATCAAATTTTACAACAAAGTCATTCCTGTTGTATGCATGATGAGTCAGATTTAAGGCCGTTATGAAATTGTCATTACCAGAAATATGGCAACTGACAAAAACAGCAGTGAATACATTCGTTTTTACTCCAGAATATGATTATATGAGCTTTATTTTAGTTGGACAGAGGTAATGTATCATGCAATACCAGTATGCAGTGATAATATCAAAATTTTGTTTGTGCATACTGATGGTTATTAATGATTTTTTTTTTTGTCGTACTGATACTAAAAGGAGTACCTTATCTCTGCTTTCCGGATTTACACAGTGACCATGAAAACTCTATGTGTGGTCATGCAGTTAAAATACTAGGCTAATTCTTTATAACATTTTAAATGTGAATTTAAAAGACTTAGCTAGCTATATTGGCTTTCTTAAATCGAGCAAAGAAGAAGAGTTTTTGATTCTTTTTGTAACAAGAATGAACACTTCTGTAAGTAGAGCATGTTCATTGTATCTAATGACCACAATGGTAATGACTGTTAGTGGCTAATCATCAAGAACATCATTCTGGGTAAGCGCTGTTATTAGTTTCACTTACCTAGCATTGTCTAAACTGAGTTTTAAATCTAGGATGTTATATTAGGTTAGTCGCATTGTATGTAAATGCTTCTTGAGTTTATCCAGACCTCTATTGTGCCTTCATTGTGCTACCAAAACATCTCTTCGTCATCAAGGCATGGACTCCACAAGGTGTGCACATGTGTCTGGCAGAAAGATATATGCAGCAGCATAATACAACCCTCCATAGTGCATCCAGGTGTCATTTCCTCCTGATATAAGTGATCCAAAAGAACATAGCAAGATATGAATCATCAGACAAGGCCACCTTCTTTCGTTGCTCCATAGTTCAGCATGGTCCAGCATGGGCACCCTGATCAATCCGGAGCTACGCAGCCCACAAACCGTGATGGACTGTGTATTCTCACACCTTTCTATCATAGTTCTTAGTGAGATACCGATTTCCTTTTCCAGCAGGACTTAGCACCTGCCCACAGTGCCAAAACTACTACTAACTGGTTTGCTGACCATGATCCAGTATTACTGTGCTCAATTGGCCAGCCAACTCATCTTAGTTAAGAATCTATGGGGATTTTTTTTTTCATGGGCTTTAAACTGTAATCATTAAAATGAAAGGGAAAAGAGGCTTGAAATATTTCTCTTTATGTGAAATGAATCTAAAATCTGATTTTAAAAGTATATATAAATATCAGAATATGTAGTGTGTATACACACACACACACACACTGTGTATGTGAATTGTTGCAATACTTACAATTAAAAATTTTTATTTAGTATGTATTCTTTAAAAATAAATAAATAAATAAATAAATAAAAATCTCGAGCATTCTTAGAATTGCTAAACATTTTTAGCTCCTGAAAATGGTTATACGTCAGTCTTGACTGTCAAGTTACAGTATAAATTGTATATACAGTATCTATCTTCATTGATCCTGAAGGAAATTCCAGAATTCCAGAATTTATTTAAAAATTATTATTATTATTATTGTACTATGTCAAAGGGGTTAAACTGAAGATTTAACATAATAGTTAAATTTGATTAGTTTCAAAGTTTTATATATACCTAAGACGTTTTATAGTTGAGCTGCACTAGCATAAGGATGTCTTCTAGGTAGCAAACACATCTGTGAGTCATTCCCGATTACTGCATCTTCCAAATTCCACAAATGACAATGTCCCAAGATAGCACACACAAAAAAAGAAAAAAAAATCACCAACAGTGTGGTTCTAATTCTAATGTAAAAGTGTGCTATAAACTCCTTAAGGCTGTCAGAATTTACAATTTCACCCTGTCTGGTCGAAAAATGCTATTTCAAAGGCTACATGCTGGATTTTCCTCACAGCTGTGAGTGCACATCGAATTACAGGGCTGCATCCCAAAATGCATAAGGCACATTAAGTAGTATGCCTAAAGAGCACCAATAATGTACTGACAAATTATGCAGTTTGGGACACAGCTCAAGGGTTTTGCAAGGATATAATTTAATGTTTCCAGTAAGTGAGTATTACAAATAAATCCGTCCACGTGCCATTGGGCACATCGGCTGACAAATACTCCTACTTGTGGAGATATATCTGTCATCCCAGTGGCAGTGGCTTACAGGGTGGGGTTGCCACTCCGATGCCTGATTCTTTCAAATAAATAAACACGTAAAAAGAATGAACATTCTGCTCAATTTGACCCATTCTGGATTAGTAGCAGACATTCAAAAAAAAGGTCATTCATAAAGTAGTTTTATTTACAATCTCTTACTTGAGTTATTGTCTTAGTCACTACTTACAGTATGCATTTACCAAAGTGAGTTGCTGTTAAATTAGCAGTAATTTACATTATTGTGTTTTCACTCTTATCATGACTTGTCTTTTTTTTTACATGTCAGATAAATTCTTATTTTTGCTTTCTGTTTTGGATTATGTTACTCAATTAACCACTACTGACGCAGAAACCCATTCAAACTGGCACTCATAATTTTACATTTGAGATGCCGGTCATGTTTATTACTGATCGGCAGCGGGTTATGAGTTTCCACGGTTTTAGAGATATCACCCAATCATCATGTGTATAGGCGGGACCAGCAAAGAGTGCACTGTCCAGAAAGTATTAGGATTGTTTTATTTTATTTATTTAGTGCACACTTTATTCAGTCCCAGAGACGCCCATCTTAGTCAAAAAACACCTAGTAAAAGCCGGTTGCCAGATGAGCATCCCATTAAAACACAAAGGACTTGATTCTGCCATGGACACTCAGAGAGGTTTGGTTTATCGATCTATGGTGTGAATCTCTAGAGTTTCTAGACTTCACCACCACATCTGTGGTGTGGATAAAGGAAAGTGTCGCAGAGGTTGCTTGCCCACCAAAATCCGATTGAGGTAAATGATGAAAGATAGAAATATTGTTCTCGGTTATTTGATCATTTCATTCACTTAAGTGATTAATTATATTGACAATTTGGTAAACATTTCATTTCCGCATTTTAATGAGGTTTTATGGGAAACCTGGCCCTCCCTTACCATCTGTTGAAAAACAATCAGCTTTGCCATGTCAGCTGCTTATGACATTGCCAACATCCTCACATCTCAACCTTGTCAAATGGTATTAGCTCATATCCCTGCTCATAATTACCTTATTACTAACAACACTAATTTTGTTTGCAGAGTCTCTTTAAATAACATGCTAAGAAGTTTTATGTCCCATTCAATGTCCCAAAGGTTCCAAAACTTTGCTCAAGTTTGCCCAATTCCTGTCTTACACACTGAGTTTTGAGTATTGCACTGGCTTTAAGGAGATCAGAAAACTTAAACTAGTGTTGTCCTCTTTGTTTCTTCCTGACACATAACATCTGATGGGAGTATTTTCATTACCCAAACTATGTTCATTACCTTACCTAAGGTCTTCTCTATCTATTTCACTATCAAATCGCTTTTTTTTTTCCTCCAGTCTGTGAAACACATTAGGCACAAGCCAGATAATGTTAGTACTCTAGCCAAAACACAGAGCTACATATAAATACAAGTTACACACTGAAGGCAAGCAGGCGCACTGGGTGAGTCACTGTTGCCCTAAATAACCAGGTTTGAAATACAAAAATACAGAGAAACACAAGAACACCTCACTAGCTGGATACGAGTTGTCTATATAAAACAACTTTTAGTTGACTTTGATTAGATGACTCGTCATTTATTACATACACTGCTTCCTACAAAACTAGACAACAAAAGATCCTTATTTTTTGGCATGTACAAAGCTAAAGAAATTCCAACAAGACTCCTGTTTGCTTTGTTTATACTCTTACCCGTTCTCTTTGGTGATTGGCTCCCAGCACTGCCAGTTAGTGTAGTTGGGCTTTAAGTGAGGCTGATGACGTACTGTACTGTATGATGTATCAGCTGCTGCTGCTGCTGATGTACAGTATGAACACAAATTTCCCTCTAGTTTAAAATAATACCACTGACACAGCACACATTGTGAATAACTATTACCGAATTGTCAGGGACACTCGGGTATTTTTAGTGCACTGAGTCAACACTATTTTTTTTTTTAAAACAACAAAACCAATGAAATATTCGATTGTGGACCCAAACACACACACACACACACACACACACACACACACACACACACACACACACACACACACACACACACACACACCAAGAACATCTCAACCTGTCTTGTCCTTATAACATGCCATGTTCATTCGCTCAATCCCAGACAGGTTGTGATACACACTTCCAAACCCTCTGCTGTCCATGATGTTCCCGGCCCTGAACCCTGACCGTGTGGCCCCTGATGCACCTCATTCTCACATCTCCAGTCCTCCAGCAGCAGAGCACTGTCACATCTGACATTGTCATGTCAACCCCAACACAGCCTAGATAGGGAGGCGTGTTTGACCCAGGAGAAAGAGAGGACTGACCTACTTTAAGGATTCTTTCGAATTCTCCATTTACTCTTGCCTAGATCTGCAGGCTGGGATAAAGAGACACATCTTCAGAACTACCTATACTGCTGCACTCACATTTTTGTTAAGTACAACACTTGAACATGTTTGTTACTTCTCTATAATTGTCCCAGTGACACAGGGCACGTCTTCAGTGTTTTTTTTTTTTTTTTTTTTCTTTCTGGTTAAAAGTGGTTCTTTAAAAGATATATTTCAGAGAAACCTGACTGGTTAAAGGAAGAGAAATGCAGATTAAGCAGATTTAAAATATTATTTTTAAAATAGCAATTCATCTCAATGGCCAAATTACATATGTATAAAAGTTAAAAGTTACAAAAAAGTCCTTTAAAAGATCATATTTCATCAATGGTGTTTATTCATATCATTAGTATGTACTGTATACTGTTTAGAAAAGTTGACTTGGCAAACGTTGCAGGCAGTTGAACACCTTGGGGAAGCTCCTATATAGATAAAGATCATAACTTAATATTTACTAAGACAAGTTAAAAGACCAAAGAGTAAATACTTCATGCCTGCTTTATATTAAAGAGGATCTTATGCCATAAAGGACGTGATCATGAAAGGAACATGCATTTTAAATAATTGTTTTATTTTTATTCCAATTTTAAAATGAGCAATTTTGACCAAATGGGTTAAACCTAGTGAACTGACCTAGTTACCAATTTCGAGGTCTAGGCCTAATCTGTGAACAATAAACTATTAAATAGATATGGAAAGAAGCAATGTGAAATATACTGTATGCACAAAATTAAATCTTACACACACGCACACACACATTCACACACATATGCACAGAGTGCTCTTATTTCCAAATGGATTAATATAAGGAAAATAAAACGGATGCCAAACTTAAAATTTAATTAAAATAGATAGCACATATTTTAAGCCATGCTGAAAGAACCATCTTTAGTAACTTTAGATTTTAACAGGAGGAAGACAAAAATCTCAGCACAATTAAAATCCCTGTATGCCCAAGAAGAAGAAAAAAAGACAAAAATCTTTTCTGATTTTTAAAGAGGTTGTGTTGTCGAGAAATCTTGAACAGAATTATAGTTAATTTTATAGAAAAGGGTAAAACATCAAATGAATCACAGGCTGGACCAACCGAAGGACATCTTCATGCTGTTCAAAGGTCTTTGTGAACAACCATCTTATTTATGCCTCGCCTCAGATATATACTGCTCGGGCCAAAAAAAAAAATCAAGGAATTAAATAATCAAATAGTTAAGAGCCTTTGATTAGATAATTACTGCAGTGACCCTGACTGGCCCTACAGTGACTAGCTTCTCATTCCATAAACAACCATGTCAGAAGACTTACCTCATGGTTTTGAAAAAGATGTTACTGCGTCTCAAAAGGGTCAAATTATTGGCCTTGATTCAAGCAATAAATTAATTAATTAATTACTTAATACATTAAAACATTCCCAAAGTTATTGGAATTGGGCTAGAGGGGAGTCCTACGCATGGTTAAACTCTGGAAGGATAGTGCTGAGCCATCAACTATGTGGAAGAAATGTGGTTAGGAACAGAAATCATAAATGACCGTGACCAGTGATGACTTCAACATTCTCTATGTTGCATTGTGAAAAACTCAATAGCAGGAATCACATAGTGAAAGTAAAAGCATTTCCAAACAGAACTCACAGGATTGGGAGTTTACAGCTGTGTGCCTATAAGAAAACCCCCACCAAAAGGGAAAAAAAGGATGTTTTTACGGAGCAGAAAGATTTCGAGCAACAAAAAATGATAATTCAATTCAATTCAATTCAATTTTATTTCTATAGCGCTTTTAACAATGGTCATTGTCTCAAAGCAGCTTCACAGAAATGAAAAGAAGACTTATGGAAATGTATATATGTGTAAGAAAAATGTGACTAGATAATGAGATTGTCCCTGATGAGCAAGCCAAGGGTGACGGCGACAGTGGCAAGGAAAAACTCCCCGAGATGGCAACAGGAAGAAACCTTGAGAGGAACCAGACTCAACAGGGAACCCATCCTCATCTGGGTGATAGCAGATAACAGAAATTGTATAACATCATGTGTGTTATGCAGATGAAAGTTCCATAAACAGAAGTTAATTTAAATGAACACAAAGTCCAGTTCAGCACAGGGATGAGTCAGCAGGTGCAGAGGGCAGATGGGGTCTGGATCACTGGGAGCTCAGGAGCAGCATGTGTAGATCCAAACCAAAATGAAGAAGAATCCAGCTGGAGTTGGTCCTTCTCTGGATGCCTCTGGGTCAAAGCAGGGTCGGCCTCTGTCTACTGAAGCTGGCACGATCTCCAGATGCCTCGGGATGGGTGGAAAAATAAAGAGCAGGTGAAAAGAATTAGCGTGGTTGCCATTCAGGATAGATGTACTGGAGTATCAGGTAAAGAAATTAATTATGTGTATGCCAGATTAAAGAGATGCGTCTTGAGTCTACTTTGAAATTGGGAAACTGTGTCTGAGCCCCGAACACTGTCAGGAAGGCTATTCCAAAGTTTTGGAGCTAAATATGAAAAGGCCCTACCTCCTTTTGTAGATTTTGATATTCTGGGAACTACCAGTAGTCCGGAGTTTTCTGATCTTAAGGAGCGTCCTGGATTGTAACGTATCAGAAGACTGGTTAGGTATGTGGGAGCTAGACCGTTTAGAGCCTTGTACGTAAGTAATGCTATTTTGTAATTAATTCTAAACTGAACAGGTAGCCAGTGCAAGGATGATAATATTGGGGTTATATGATCATATTTTCTGGATCTAGTGAGAACCCTGGCGGCTGCATTTTGGACTAACTGTAGCTTGTTAATTGAGGATGCAGGACAGCCACCCAGTAATGCATTACAGTAGTCCAGTCTGGAGGTCATGAATGCATGAACCAGCTTTTCTGCATCAGATACAGATAAAATGTTCCTAAGCTTGGCAATATTTCTAAGGTGGAAAAAGGCTGTTTTTGTGATGTTGGAGATATGATTTTCAAAGGATAAGTTACTGTCTAATATCACACCCAGGTCTTTCACTGTCGAGCTGGTGGTAACAGAACATCCTTCTAAACGCAGGCTGAATTGTGAGAGCTGGTGTGTACTGGTTTTTGGGCCAATAAGTAATATCTCTGTCTTATCTGAATTTAGTAGAAGAAAATTATCGGTCATCCAGTCTTTTATATCTTGAATACACTCAGTTAGTCTAGACAATTTGGGTATTTCATCTGGTTTTGTGGAAATGTATAACTGAGTATCATCAGCATAACAATGGAAACTAATCCCATGTCTTCTGATGATGTTACCCAAGGGAAGCATGTATATTGAGAACAACAGAGGTCCTAAAACTGACCCTTGTGGCACCCCATATTTCACTGGCATTACACCAGACTGTTCTCCATTCAGATCTACAAAATGGAATCGATCAGACAGGTAGGATCTAAACCATTTTAATGCCTGTCCCTGAATACCAATGTGATTTTGTAAGCGATCTATTAGAATATCATGATCTATAGTGTCGAATGCAGCACTAAGATCAAGTAAGACAAGAATTGAGATGCAGCCTTGGTCTGAAGCTAAAAACAAGTCATTTGCAATTTTAACTAGTGCAGTTTCTGTACTATGATGGGGCCTGAAACCTGACTGAAATTCCTCGAGGATATCGTTTTCCTGCAAGAATGTGCATATTTGGGCTGATACTATCTTTTCTAATATCTTTGATATAAACGGAAGGTTTGAAATCGGTCTGTAATTTATTATATCATTTGGGTCTAAATTAGATTTTTTAAGAAGAGGCTTAATAACTGCCAACTTGAAAGGTTTAGGGACATGACCTAGACATAATGAAGAGTTGATAATATTTAGAAGTGGCGCTCCGGCTATACTTATCACTTCTTTTAAAAGTCTAGTTGGGATTGGATCCAACAAGCATGTTGTTGATTTAGCCGAGGTGATAAGTTTGTACAGCTCTTCCTGTCCTACACCTGTAAAGCTCTGAAAATCAAATTGTGAAGCTTTAGACTGGACTGGATCATGAGATGTTAGAGGTTGAATTTCCATTATTTTCTTCCTGATACTATCAATCTTTTCATTGAAGAAGTTCATGAAGTCTTCACTTCTAAGCTGTGATGGGATTCTCCCTGCAGGTATCTTAGGGTTTGTTAGGCTAGCCACTGTACTAAATAGGAACCTGGGATTGTTTTGGTTTCTTGCTATGAGTTGGCTCAGATGCTCGGCCCTAGCCGCTTTTAGAGCCCGTCTATAGCTGTACATACTACCTTTATACGCGATTCTAAAAACTTCTAATTTAGTTTTTCTCCATTTTCGCTCGTGGTTACGGGTTGCTCTCTTTAGGGCGCGAGTATGACTGTTGTACCATGGTGCAAGTGTTTTATCTCTGACTTTTTTAATCTGATGGGAGCAACAGTGTCTAATGTACTGGTAAAAATAGTGCCCATGCTGCTAGTCACTTCATCTAGATCGTCTGCACTTAGGGGTCTGATAAGAAATTGGGACAGATCCGGCAGATTACCTGTGAATTTGTCTTTAGTAGTCGGATTAATATTTCTACTGAATTGATAACGTGGGGAGGCACAGCTACGTTGTTCTACAGGTAGAGTATATACTAAGAGATGATGATCTGTGATATCATCACTTTGTGGTAGAATGTCTATATTAGAGACATCTATACCATGGGATATAATTAAATCTAGCGTATGATTAAAGCGATGAGTTGGTCTATTTATATTTTGTTTAACCCCAAAGGAATTTAGCAAATCTATAAATGCGAGTGCTGAAGTGTTGTTAGCATCGTCTACATGAATGTTAAAGTCTCCTACTATCAGCACTTTGTCAGAGTTAACCAATAGGTCTGATAGCAGATGTCCAAACTCTTTAAGAAAATCGACATATGGCCCTGGGGGTCTGTACACGGTGGCCAGAACGAAGTGTTGCAAGGGTTTATTATGTATTTCGCTGAGTGCAACATTAATGATAAGCACTTCAAACGAGTTGAACTTGGGCCTTGTTTTCTGGGTAACAGTGAGAACATCACTGTAGATAGTTGCGACACCACCACCACGACCAGTTTGACGGGGTTCGTGCTTATAGAAATATCCTGACGGAGTAGACTCATTTAAACCAATATATTCATTTGGTCTGAGCCAGGTTTCAGTAAGGCAGAGTGCGTCAAGGCAGCAATCTGAGATAATTTCATTAACAATCAGTGCTTTAGGCGCAAGGGATCTGATGTTGAGAAGCCCAAACTTTAGAGGTATATTGTGATTACTTACTTGGCCTTTTTCTGGTTTTATAGTTATTAGATTGTTTCGAGCAATTTTAACAAATTTATTCTTTTTTCTCACTATTCGGGGAACAGACACAGTTTCTATAGGACAAGCTATGTGTGCGCGTCTATCTGTATGGTAAGTTGCATTGTGACTATTATGTTTGGAATCTAAGACACGACTTACCGCCAGTCAGATGGTTCGTAGTGTCCTGGAGATGTTGTCTGAGAGGACTGCTGCTCCAGCTCTGCTAGGGTGCAGTCCATCGGTGTGGTAGAGCCTAGGACGCTCCCAGAAAACATTCCAATTATCAACAAAGGGTAATCTCTGTTGCTGACACCAAGATTGTAACCATTCATTAAAAGCGAACAATCTACTGAACCTCTCGATTCCTCGCTGGAATGTGGGAAGCGGTCCGGATACGATGATCCTTGTCGTGGGTGATGTGCTGCGGACCTTCTCAACCAGACTCCTGAAGTCCTTCTTCAGGATCTCCGTCTGCCTCAGCCTGGTGTCGTTCGTGCCAGCATGAAGGACCACAGCTCCAAAGTTCTCCCTCAGGGCCGCAGGCACCTGTGCAGCAACATCGAGAACACGAGCACCAGGTAAACAGCGAGTGCGAACCTTACCTTTAGCCGTGGTAGCACGGACGTGCCGGACGATGGAGTCTCCGATGACCAGCGCGTCGTGTACCGTCTCGCGAAGAGGAGCGAAGCGGTTTCGGGTCGGGATCTCGAAGACGGGTGGCGGCGGAGGGGGAGAGGTCCTCGCCCGGGGCCTAGCGCGCGTCTTCCGCTGCTGCTGTATCCAGGCTTCGTGGTATCCCGGCGCCGGGGTGAAGGAAACCTGGGCGGGCTGCGTCCGTGGTGCGTTGGACCTGGACAGAGAAACACGCGGAGTAGAGGTTGTGGAAGGATGTGCGTCATGCTGAGAATTTACCTGGGACAGGTGAGCGTCGGTCCGTGACGATTCCAGCGCGGCTTTCCGCTGTCGTAGCTGGGCCAACTTCACCTGTAGGTCACGGATCTGCTTCTCCAAGGCCTCCATCTCCAAATCCGCCGAGTGAAGCTCCAATGTGTCCTCTCCTGCACTCAGAGGCAGACACACAACCGACATGGTGTAAAAAATAAAAATAAAATAAAAACCGAATATAATCGGTGTGGAAAACGCGTAGGCAAACTTGTGATAGCCGGGCTAACGGGCTAGCGATGCTAATGGGATAGCCGGCTAGACGCGGGTGCGTGGCAAAACTATTAAAACTTAGCAATATAACAGGAGTTTCGAGTGAATATATTATAAATACTTATCTGTTATATGTTCGCTCTTCGTAAGAAGACAAAAAGTTAGAACGTCAATCTGGATTGAGCTGGAAAATTGGTCAGTCTGCCGGAGCTCGGAAAAACGCAGCCTCTCCTGAATGAATAGCCAGGGAAAAAAATGAGTTCAAAACCAGTTCAAGTTCAAGGACCAACCCTGCTTAGCATCCACATCACCATAATGTGGTCTGCTGATGAGTCCAGATTTACTCTATTGCAGAATGATGGGTGCATCAGGGTAAGAAGGAAAGTACATGCACCCATCATGCATAGTGCCCTGTGTACAAGCCTCTGGAGGCAGTGTTGTGATCCGGGGTTGCTTCAGTTGGTCTAGGCTATAAAATGAAGTCAGCTGATGACCTGAATGAGGCTGAATACCAAATTTTAAAGAGTGGCTCTGCAAGCATGAGGAATAATTTTTACACAATGATTGGGCACCATGGAGTGGTTCGATTTTTTTTGGCCAGAAATGAATACATGTCTGGATGGAAATAAATATTATGACTTTGCATAAGGTTGTTGGAATAATGTCATGTTATACTCGAAGTGTAATAAAAGTTAAAGACAATCCAAAGTAATATTTTGTATATAATACTGTGATAGTATTCATGTCTATAGTAGTGTGTGCAAGCTTTTTGTCAGAGTATATAAGGAACAAAGAGAGTGGAAGGGAATATCACTTCTCCTCTGCTGGACTTGACATCTATCTGACATAAGCCCAGGACTGTTTGGCTTGTTGTTCTACAGCTTGACAACACATAGATCTAACACTCTCCCATTCACACACCACTAAGACAGATAAAAAAAGAAAAAAGTAGTATAGTGCTGGCTTGCTTTGTGATGTCCACCTTGCAGAAATCTGATACCTGTAGCCTGATAATGTCATGTGTGAAATAAAGAGATGTACAATACCAGTCAAAAGTTTGGACACACCTTCTACCTCTGTGTTTTTTTTTCTTCTTCTTTAAAAAAAATATGTTTTAATGATTATTTTCAACATTTGACAGTCGTGGCCAAAGGTTTCGAGAATGACACAAATATTCGTTTTCACAAAGTTTGCTGCTAAACTGCTTTTAGATCTTTGTTTCAGTTGTTTCTGTGATGTTCTGAAATATAATTACAAGCACTTCATACGTTTCAAAGGCTTTTATCGACAATTACATGACATTTATGCAAATCAGTATTTGCAGTGTTGGCCCTTCTTTTTCAGGACCTCTGCAATTCGACTGGACTGCTCTCAATCAACTTCTGGGCCAAATCCTGACTGATAGCAACCCATTCTTTCATAATCACTTCTTGGAGTTTGTCAGAATTAGTGGGTTTTTGTTTGTCCACCCGCCTCTTGAGGATTGACCACAAGTTCTCAATGGGATTAAGATCTCGGGAGTTTCCAGGCCATGGACCCAAAATTTCAACGTTTTGGTCCCCAAGCCTTTTGCCTTATGGCACGGTGCTCCATCGTGCTGGAAAATGCATTGTTCTTCACCAAACTGTTGTTGGATTGTTGGAAGAAGTTGCTGTTGGAGGGTGTTTTGGTACCATTCTTTATTCATGGCTGTGTTTTTGGGCAAAATTGTAAGTGAGCCCACTCCCTTGGCTGAGAAGCAACCCCACACATGAATGGTCTCAGGATTTTTTACTGTTGGCATGACACAGGACTGATGGTAGCGCTCACCTTTTCTTCTCCGGACAAGCCTTTTTCCAGATGCCCCAAACAATCGGAAAGCAGTCCATTCGCCATACTTTTTGCAGAAGATCAATCTGTCCCTGATGTTTTTTTTTGGAGAGAAGTGGCTTCTTTGCTGTCCTTCTTGACACCAGCTCATCTTCCAAAAGTCTTGGCCTCACTGTGCGTGCAGATGCGCTCACACCTGCCTGCTGCCATTCCTGAGCAAACTCTGCACTGGTGGCACTCCAATCCCGCAGCTGAATCCTCTTTAGGAGACGATCCTGGCGCTTGTTGGACTTTCTTGGACGCCCTGAAGCCTTCTTAATAAGAATTGAACCTCTTTCCTTGAAGTTCTTGATGATCCTATAAATTGTTGATTTAGGTGCAATCTTAGTAGCCACAATATCCTTGCCTGTGAAGCTATTTTTATGCAACGCAATGATGGCTGTACACGTTCCTTTGAGTACCCAGAGGAAACCCACCAAGCACGGGGAGAACATGCAAACTCCATGCACATAGAGACGGGAATCGAGCCTGGCCGGGAAGCGATCCCAGAACCTGGAGGTGCAAGGCGACAGTGCTTTTGTGACATTTCTTGCCTTCTTAATGTGCTTTAGACCATCAGTTGTCTTGTGCAGCGGAAGGGTTGCTACCTTAGTTACAATATTACAATATTAGTCGTAAGCAATAGACATTTGAACAGGAACAATTATTATTATTATTATTATTATTATTATTATTATTATTATTATTGGAGCAGACGTGGATATCAACAATTCTGGGTTAGTGATCAGTGGGTTAAGGGATTCAAGACCATGAAGCACTGCCAAGCTGCCATTGATAGGACCTTCTGCAGACCTTTAGATAGATAGATAAATTTACATTTAAATATGTTACAAAAGAAATTCTGAAAAACTTATGATTCTTGATATTTAGGCTATAATCACTGCTAGATGTTCACGTTTGGAAGTGTAAATTGGGCTTACATTAAATAAATTATGATCAGTATTACTTAGAATGGAAAATAATAAATTCTTGTGAGTAGTTGTAAAAAAGTCATATTGTCAAGCATGGGTTCGTCTTATTATTCCTTTGGCTGAATACAGACACATACTGTACTCATAGATTTGTAATATAAACTGATACAGATAAGAGCATTGTGTTATACCCATAGTCAGCATTTGTAAAATGTTTTGGTGAAAAAATTGAGCAACACTCCCATAACTATAGATACATTTCCACAGGAAAGTATCTATAGGCAATTCCCTGTTGACTACATCACAAGATCTTAATACTTTCTTACTACTTTCGGAATAAAATGCCATACGTTTTAAAAAGTTAAACAGCGACGATGAAACCATCAAAGTAATACCGGTGTGACCGATGTGCGTCGGGGAGAATTGCACGATTGCTCAACATCAGCAGAGGATGCTGTACCTCAGGCAGAGCGATGTCACAATTGGCTTATGTTTGACCATTCGTTCCACTGGGGGAAAAAGGCAAGCTGAAAAATGATGAAAGCAAAAGAACACCATAGCCACCCATTTCTACACCAGCCCTAAACAGGGTCTGAATGAACATATCCGAATCGGAGCGGTTTCAAAACGAACGGCATGAGCGATAGGAACATAACTGGCACCAAAAAAAAAACAGATGGAATAAAGTTAAAGATAAAGATAACACTTCCTACGAAGAATAATAGTGTGACTGCTTGAGCCATCAAACAAGATAATGTCAAGCAGATGCTTCTAGCTCATTGCAGTTTTTTTTTTTCCCAATGTTGCAGCCTGAGCTGTCTCACACCTAAGAAATAAAATAGATTCTTATATCTAATCTTATATCTTCCGATAAAGTGAACAAATAACGCAACTACCTTTAAATGTCCTTGTTTACATCTACACCGGCAGTAACAATGTGGTTATAAGAATAGCTTGACTGCACATGCTAATTATGATTTACATGCTAATAGGTGGCTATTCAGAGCAATTCCCTGTTGTCTACATCACAAGATCTTAATGCTTTCTTACTACTTTCGGAATAAAATGCCCTACGCTTTAAAAAGTTAAACAGCGACGATGAAACCATCAAAGTAATACCGGTGTGACCGACGTGCGTCGGGGAGAATTGCACGATTATTTGCTGTTTCCGTTAACTTTCCGTGAATACACCGAGCCTATAAGGTGCGCATTTAAATCCAGGCCATGTATTTCGCTCCATATGGTGTAATCAAGGCCGTAGTAGTTATTCTCATTATCTCTACAATCAAATGACTACCCCATTCTGCAAACACATAGCTTTGAATCGAACTCCTCTTTCATATATATATATATATATATATATATATATATAAAAATTAAAAAAAACCCATAACAATTTGATGCAATTCCACTTTTTAATTAAGCCCCAATGCCACGTAAATCAGGGATCTGGATAATTAACAAAATAACACAGGCTGATAATGTGGGCCCTAGCCTTAAATCTCTATGGACTTGCTGGCTGGGTGGTAATAAAGGGGGAATAATGGCATGGCTGCTTGATATTTTGGTGGCAGAGGGGCAGGGGAAATAACACCTTTAACAGAGCACTGCGGTCTTAATTTGTAGAGGCCGCCTCATGCCGCTCTTCTCGCGAGGCAGGTCATTTATCATTTAGGCGGCCGTTATTTTTAATGAGTCTGTTATCATTCATTTTAGGGCATCCCACCTTTCCTTGACATGGATAGTATTTCTTTTTATATAGGACAAAGGATTTATGCCGCCCTCTCTCTGTCTCTCCCTCTTATCGGCACTCAGTGCTTCCTCTTTTCTTTTTCTTTTTTCTTTTCTTTTTCTTTTCCCCCTGCTCTCCGCTGTTCACTATCTCAGGACTCGTAGCTGTCATCCTGGCTCTTTTTGATGACAGTTTTGGGGGATAGTTGGAATGCTACACATGTGCACGTCCATCCCCTACCACTAAAAAGGCCAAGAGGGCTTTTCAAACTCAAAGCACAGACTCTGTAGATCCAACTTTTTGAACAGTGACACTGTGTGCATATCGGTGGTTGTTAGGTGTGTTTGTAGCGGCGAGTCTACAGGTGCGGTTGTTGTGTAGGGCTTTGATTCAATAACACGGTACTTGATGCAGCCTGTCTATGTGCCTGTGCACTATTGTGACAAGCCGTGCGGTGTTTTGACAGCAGATGACAGCTACTAGGCTGACACACTTCTCACCCCATGATGATGGATATTGAAGGAAAGAGTTAAACCATCATACTTACTAAATGTCAGTGTTTTTTATTTATTTTTTATTTTTAAATAATACCCGTTAAAATAGAAAATGAACATCTTTATATCAGTTCTTAGACACAGTGATGGCTGGGCGTGATGTTTGACGGGAAGGCTAAAATCTAATAGCTTGAAAGCGAAACTATTCAATTTGAGCAATGCATTATGTCATGAGGTTGCATCGATTGCATAACAAGAATGATGTGGATAAAACTACTACTACTATATTCTCTCTCTTGCTCTCTCTTGCTCTCTCTCTCTCTCACACACACACACACACACACACAGGTAGATGAATTCAATTTTTTTTTCCTTATTCAACTAACAAGCAGGGAAAACCGAAGCATTGTAACTTTTTTTGCGCCGGCCGAAAAAAAACAAACAACAACTTAAAGTTCTGTCACCTGTCCTGTTGTCCTCCAAATGTATTTTGGGGGTCAGGAGGAGCACAATAAAGAAAATAATCCAGTTGCATCATGGGAATTGTTCTAAGCGCTGATGATAATCTAAAAATATCAGCGCGAATGGAAGGTAAATCTAGGAGGCATTTCATTCTGCATGATCTACCGTCACTGAATCTACAGTCTGTGCTGAAAAGAAATCAGCCTTATCCTTATTTCAAAGGCTCAACTCATTCACATCAAAACGAATCATTTCCTGCGAGCAGAAATGATTCCTGCTAGCCCATGTATACCACCCGTTTTATTGCTGCTCGTAAGATTTATTTATGTATTTATTTTGAATATTTGGGCTTGCCACATTAAAACCACATGAAAAAAATTTTAATGAAATGGAAAAACCAATAAATATGACCTATGAATGTTTACAATGACACACCAATAGGTTCGTACATGATCAGCCTGCCGTATTTTCCTTGCGTCCAGCTAATCAGTTGCTCTCCTCTCCCAGTATCAGCGTACTTGCTGTAATTATTCCTTTCACGTGACATTAAGTGCAACATAAACATAACCCAACATGATGATATTGCTTTCCTGTCAATATTCAATACAGCTTTGATCCTCCGCACCTGCTCCTCACCTTCTAGGTTTATATCTACGTATGTGTGAATGTATGTGTGTGTGTGAACCTGTGCAAGAATCTAAGGGCAATTTCTCTTCAGAGATCCAGGTACACACGTCACAGATCCCACGGCATGCCGCAGCACAGGCAGATATTGCAAGTCCATTGCTCAACTCGGCGAGGAACGAGGACACGTCAGTGCTCCGAGATCGGCGGCGGAACAATGGTATGTCTGTTTAACGTGAGTAGCGTGGGTGGCACGTCAGGATTGCGCTGCTGATTTATGAGGCCTCTCTGCTTTTTGCAGCGTGCCTCCGTGCAATATGTCCTCCAAGCCACATCCTGTTGGGAGTGCTGACCGACATGTGTTCCTGTGTTGGAATGGGACACGGCGCAGTTCTGGCCAGCTCTTCTGAGGCCATATGGGATGCTGGCTCAGAGAGACAGTGCGGCAAAACTCTAATGAGCGTGGCGAGCCGAGCGTGGAGCTCTGCACGCGATTATCATTTCGATGGCGCAGACTTAAATAACAAACACGCGCTCATCTGGATATATAGGAGACACCTACGGTACGGTATATGACGTGCAAACACATCACCCCATGATGCCCGGGCACACACGCCAGCGTGCAGATATACTCACCCCCTGCCTCTCACTCCATCAACACACACCTACACAAAACACTCGCGCCCACACACTGCAAAAGGCCCACACACACACTGGGCTTTGGCACCGATGCTGCAGTGCAGAGATCACAGGTTTTTGCGCTTACACCAGGAGGCTTTCCTGTCCTCTTGCGTAGGCAATAATGTCAAGCCATCACGCTTCCCCCTGCAAGATTCACAATGGTACAGCTTTTCTACAGTTTCTCATCATACAGGTTTTGATACAAGACATCATAGCAGCATTTGTAAGCGTCGTCTTTAAATCCTAATGAATATTCTCTCCTCAATTTGGATTCTCAATCAATTTCATTTCGCACGCACCTTTTCTGACAGATTACCATGTTAACGCGCCGCTGTCATCCCAAAACTGATGGAAGTCGTGCTCTAATTAATGAATTAATACGTTCCCGTCACATGACATCAATCTGCACGTTGATGTCTTACCTAAACCGCTTTCACTAATTCAGCATGTTTTATTAAGATGTTTTGTAATACACGCTCGATATCAATCGGGCTACGTCCAGACATCAGACGCGCAAGGCCTTAAGGTACCGCCAGCCTGCCTGTGGTAATACATCATGAATTCTGTAAGGACAATGCGAAGATGCTGAAAGTGAGTACAAATGTATTGCAGTTGCACAGTGAGCACTTTGTTCCAAATAATGCTGTCATCAATTTTCATCTTTTGTTTAAACATATTAGTCTTTTGGACAAGATAGGTCATATTTCAGCGGCTTGATAAATTCTTCCTTCTAGACTTTCTCACAGAACATGCACTTAATTAATTACACAACCTTTAATTGGACAGATTATTCCTAATGGTTGTTGCAGTGCTAAATGTACAATCTTGCAGCAGGCTCAGGAGTCATTATTTTAATGCCACTTTCTAGGCTGGTTGTAATCAGTATATTTCAAATAATAAATCAGCTTCACATTGTGAGAAATATTTGCCTCTAAAATAGATAAATTGCATGCACAGTTCTGTAGGGATAACTGCCTCTATTTTTCTGCATCTATATTGCTCTTTTACACTCTGATCTTGCACATGTAGTGCTTTATTAAGGGCAGATCTAATTTCTTTTTTTTTTTTTTTCCGTTCTTGCAGCTTTATGATGTCTGCAGGCATTTGGGTGTTTAATTAGGGTGGTAATGTCCGGTGATGTACATGATGGATTTTTACGGAAGCCAACTTTAACTATCCAAGGCAATGCCATAAATTATCACCTTGGCCATAATGCTCATGCGAGTTTGTTTAATTAGGATGTCCACCGGAGGAAGAGCCTGGGTGTTGCTGGGTTTGCACAGGAAATGCCAATTACACGAACACTGTGTGCTTTAACATTCCACTAAAGTATTTCGGCGAGTAATAATAAAGCACTAAAAACAGCCTGATTATTGTACATGAATGGACTCGACTCTATGCCGCTTTCTTATTCTTATTGCTAAATATTACATTAGATATTAATCATACATGTACTTATAAAGTATTTACATTAATCATTTGTCAGATTTGATTTTGCCTGGAATAAAAAAAAAAAGTGTAGTATACAAAAAAACTAACAAAAAAAAAAACACGTAAATGGAAAAGGAAATGAAACACAGTGTATACTGTATAGCTGAATGTGTATTACAGGAAATTGTTAATATGCACCAATAATTTGATTTTCTGCTCCTCTCTGTTGTCTCATAAATGTGTTTACGGAGAAAAAAAAACATATTAATGGAGAACCTCACAGCTCTTTTTCGACTAGCTGTATGGATTACAAATAAAATATCATATACTGTTACAAAAAATAATAATGAATCTGTCTCTATATATTATATACATAGAATAGAAAAGATCATGTACATTACAATCGAGAAAAAAATAATAATTTGCTGTTTGGAAATCATATTTGTCTTTTTGTGCATGTGTGTATGCACAAAAGTACGGGATGTATGCAGTTTATATTTACAGTATATATATATATATATATATATATATATATATACAGTATATGAATATACAGGTGGTATGCATGTGTGTGTGCGTGTAAAATGAACATTAACTTTGTACTGTAGATTTCTGACTCAAAGTAGTAAAACCAAATCGAGTCTCAATTTCAGCCTGAGCTCAGGACGTGTGCCCTGATTTTGTCATTTTTACATAGAAAACGAGTGAAATGAATTCATCTGGGGACGTCTGAAAAAGAACCGGATTGACGGACAGCACTAAATCTTGCCTTATTACACCTAAGTGGGTGTTTAATTCACTAGAACAAAATGACAGATCCATTCCAGTTCACTGGTGCAATATTTACAGATAATAGCATTGTCTGGAAATTGATGCATAGATTGCTCATGTCTATAGGTGCGTATTTAAAATGACAACAAAAAAAAATAAATAATAATAATAATAATAATAAATTGGAGAAAAGTTGCTCAGCTCAGGAGTGCTGGCGCAGTAGAGAGAGGAGGATCCACAGGCCTGGTCATCACAGCGGGCACACATGTCACTCTGTCCTCATTAACATGACTGATAATGTCATCTATCAGTCGTCTAATTGGCAATGAGGATCTACTGTGGGTATTTTAACCAAGCCCGGAGATCCATCACTTGGCAATAGATGAGTGGATGGCACTTCATTACCACACAGCTAACCAGGTAAAAGTCACATCCATTTGTAATGAGAGTGAGAGCGATTTCGCTCCTGTCCATTCTCATTATGCAAAGTTCAATGCATACGCATGCGTATTGTAATTACGTTGATGAATATTCAAAGTCGCCACGGACAGATTAGTCTTTCTTTCACGTGACGTCGCAAGCCACTAAGAGGAAATATAACTGTCCTGCAATTCATCTTAAAAAATAAAAAAAAGTGCCACGTAAATATCACTTACCGTTCCGGGTGGCTATGCATTTCTAATACAAAACACCAACTAAATGTACATATTTAGTTATTCAAATAGAAGCTATTCCCATCCCACCACCCTCTCGTTGGTGCAACCATGAATCTTTACTTCTACCCTCTCTTTCTCTTCCTCGTCCTTCCCATTTATTGCTTTGTACAGCAGAGCACCATTACTGATCTCTTCCAAAGCACAAACTAAAAATCTATCCTGTTGTCATTTGCTGCGCTGTGCCATCTATCATCTGGGGAGGTGTGTGTGTGTGTGTGTGTGTGTGTGTGTGTGCACGCGCACGTGTGTGTGTGTGTGTGTGTGAGTTGGGGCGTTTGGGTTTGGCAGTGTCTCCGTGCCAGAGAGGAGGCTCTGGAACAGGAGGCAGAGTCAAGGACTTTCACGCGTAACAAAAAACTTGTCACAATTATTTATGGCTCGAGCCGAGGCACATAATAGGACACATCAAACTGCTGTTTTTTTTTTCCTCTCTTTTTTCTGTTCAACCAAATCCCGCCCCCCCTCATCCCTCCCCCCGCCTCCCACCACACACACACACACACACACACACACACACTTCCCCCCCACCCATTCCATTTTTTTCCCCGTGTAGTGATGAGTGCCCTCACATTGCCGGCTCCCTTGTCGAACTGGGTCACAGGCATCTCTTGCCTTACACATACAATTTCCAAGACAATGGTGGAGCACTTGGGGGAAGTGACAGTGACAAATACGCAAGGCCCCACGGAAAGCTGGGCAGCCTGTTACATGAGTGATTGCGCCAATAATCATGCAGGGCCGTCACGTGGCCCCAGGGCAGAGGAGAGGAAGAGGGGGTGGGGTGGGGGGGGGGGTGAGTGCGGCAGGAGAGAGGAGTACAGAAAAGAGGGAAGAAAGAGAACGCAGGATAGACAGATGGAGAGGGAGTGAATTGAGAAGGGAGACAGCAAGGACGGACTATGAGCCATCAGAGGGAGCTGGCTAGCAAGGAAGAGAGGCAGAGGGACAGAGAGAGAGAGAGAGAGAGAGAGCGCACAAGAAGGAGAGAGTATATATGTGTGCATGGTTGACAGAAGCTTTTGGGGAGACGTGGGGGGGGGACTTGCTCAAGGCTCTAGGCCTGGCTAACAGGTCCTGGCAAATCATTTTTTACTCCCTTATCATCCATCTGCGACTTCCTTCCTCTCCGATGAGGAACTGCTAAATGACTGTCACTCGTTCCGCTATGTTCCATCGCGTCTCCCGTAATTGGGAGAGGGGTCAGTCGGGCCTGTTTCCGCTTATGACCTTTCTTCAACTCAGCCACCCGGGGAATTGGGTAAAGCCTCCGATTAAATTACTCTGCTGCCTCTTCGGCCCCTTCACCTTAAGCACTGTTGCTCAGCTCTGTATCATGGGGGGAAGCAAGGGCCCTCAGTTTTCTCTTTCTCTCTCTCTCTCTCTCTCTCTCTCTCTCTCTCTCTCTCTGTCTCACACACACACACTATCCCTCCAGTCATCTTTTTCAGCTTCACTGCTCACTGACAGCTATAGAGAGCCAACATCTACCGGTTCCTTCTGTCTGCTGGGGACTTGGGACAGGAGATTGTACTTATAATAGTCTTTTTATAAGTTTTGTCATACAGGTCTTTTTGAAATTCTTGTAGTACACATTTCTCTACTCTTCCAACACTTTGTGTTTTTCTACATAATAGGTGTGAATCAAACAGTATTTAAAGGCAGGGTTCGAGAACAAAAATAAGTGTAGACCAACATCCAATATATCACTGCAAGTAAGTGTTCCAACTCACCTGTCAATCATGCTGCACATTAAACCAGAAAGCTCCTCCTCTGGCACAAGCATTCAGAGGTTCAAGCCTAGACAGGGGGTGTACTGTATATAGTGTGTGTTTTGGGGGCATGGCTTTGAGGTGAATACTGAAAGGAGGGAATGTTTTTAAAACCCAAGTTTCAAGGCAGATAACTTTTACCAGCAAACTGATACGAATTAACAATAATAATAATAATAATATCTAATTTATATTTGCTGAGCATTTTTTTGCTGGTCACCGTGGATCCATTACTCATTATAGAGCACCATAGACAAGTTTTTGTCCATCATGAAGACCTCACATTTACATACTTATTAATGTACGTAGCTAATTAATGGAATGCATAATCCTATACCTTAATCTTATTGAGTGTATAAAAGCACTCTCACACGTGTAGGAAGAATCTAGAGCAGCGTGTTCATCTGTTGGAATTATTCTGGAAAAGAAATCCAAGAAATACCTGGAAATGTCTCACTCAATCATCGTCTATTCCACTTAATCCTGTATACGGGTGGCGAGGGGAGGGCCTGGAGCCTATACCAGGAAACGTAGGGCACGAGGAGGGGTACCCCCTGGACAGGGTGCCAATCTATTACAGGGCACACAAACATACATTCATGCATACGCACTCATTCACACACTATGGGCACTTTGGGATCGCCAGTTAGCCTAGTCTGTATGTCTCTGGACAGTGGGAGAACCCTGGAGTACCCAGAGGAAACCCACCAAGCACATGAGAACATGCATACTCCACGCACACGCCACCGTGCCACCCCTGTAAACACCGACACTAAATATATATTGCCAAAAGTATTTACTTACTCACCCAAATCATTGAATTCAGGTGTTCCCATCGCTTTTTTCAGCGTGGTATCTTGATAGGGTGCCACCTGTGCAATAAATCTAGTCGTGAAGTTTCCTCTGGAGTGGCGAATAACGCTTCTCTGTCTGGCAATCCGATGGACAAGTCTGGGTTTGGCGGTTGCCAGGAGAACGGTACTTGTCCGACTTTATTGTGCCAAGTTTGGTGGAGGGGGATTAGGATATGTGGTTGTTTTTTTAGGAGTTGGGCCCAGTCCCTTAGTTCTAGTGAAAGGAACTCTTAACGCTTCAGCATACCAAGACATTTTGGACAATTTCATGCTACAAACTTTGTGGGAACGGTTTGGAGATGGCCCTTTCCCACGATGCACAAAACAAGGCCCATAAAGACGTGGATGAGCGAGTTTGGTGTGGGAGTCCTGACCTTAACACGATAGAACACCTTTGGAATGAATTAGAGCGCAGACTGCAAACCAGGCCTTCTCTTCCAACATCAGTGTCTGAGCTCACAAATGTGCTTCTGCAAGAATGGTCAAAAATTCCCATAAACACACTCCTGAGTCTTGGGGAAAGTCTTTCCAGAACAGTTAGCGCTGTTATAGCTGCAATGCGTGGGCCCGAAATCATATTAAACCTTATGGATTAAGAATTGGATATTTAACAAGAAAAAAATATTGTTAGGATTCCCCTTAAAATGCCACGACCAGTTTGTGGCTGGACACTTACGTTCTTCATAACTGCACACCTAAAATATTATCTTCACAATAGTTACTGAATAATTCATCATGGTTACTGAATAGCTGAATAACTTAATAAGAAACTGGGAGTATAAGAGGTTGTCGTACTTGTCTCCATATTTGGGGCATGACTGTTTGTTTGGTATTGCAGGAAAAAAAGTGATATATTTTTCTGATGAGTCAGAGATACACAATTTTCCTTTCTGCCATCATGTAGCCATCATTACTCTGACATCTACAAGGATCTTGAGGTTACTACATTACTACATTACAGTATGCACTACCAATAGGTAATGGAGAATTCCCCATGCCTGAGATATTGAGCTGTCCAGATATTGTGAGATATATGAATGATATTGCCACAGCTGAGCACTTGCTAAATCAGCTCAAAGTGCAGACACCACTGCTGCTGACACCAACCAGACTGTGACAGTCTAACGTTCACGGGCCAGCTGCCCCTTTAATTTGAAAATGATGAATCTCAGATAGTGGAAGAGGGAAAAATATCGAAAGCTCAAATATCCATTCCTAGGTTTATAACTTTACATGTGAATGCCGAGCTGCTGTAAAACCCCCATGTGCAGTGCTCGTGAAAATAACAGCAAAAAACACTGATATTTACCAGCTAATAGTACAAACTCTGACTGAATGAAAATCAATATCACTTTATAGAAAGGCAAAGTCTACAAGGATATAGGACTACAACTGTAATGGTATAATGCAATCATGAAGTTATATACGAAAATTAATTGCGTCTTCTACAGATCTTCTACAGATTAATAATGCATTGCATTAAGAATTAAATAAACCATAACCTGGCATGCTGTTATAGGACAATAATCAATGACAGGGTGGTGTGATGTCGGCTGAAGTGACACAGAGAGCGATTAGCAACCAAAGTTTTAGAATTTTCTAGTAAGAAAATGTCTTATTCAGTGTTCAGTAAGAACATGATTTTTATTAATATTACTGTATACCAATTATACTATTTAAAATATTTAAAAGTACAACAATACTTATTTTTTACACAGTAACACATCATAATTTTATTTTTATTTATTTATTTTAAGTCCTAAATAGTCATACAGTGAGTGTGTGTGTGTGTGTGTGTGTGTGTATATATATATATATATATATATATATATATATATATATATATATATATATATATATATAAAAACAGACAGCAAAAAAAATTCAAGTGATTAATAATTGTAAACTGATTCTTTTAGTCATAAGTGAGTTAAAAAGCACAAATGATACAATGGATAAATCAGTCTGCCATTGTATCTGTGGTCATTTAAGTATGTAATTTAGTATCGATCCTGTGTTATGTTGGTTGAGTTTTAATACAAAATACAGCATGTTTTAATTTAAGTCATGCTTTAATTGTGATTTAATTGTCAAACGGAAAGAAGTGGCAGCAAATTAGATTTTTCTTCTTCTTTTTAAAGTGTTGGGTTTAGGTATATACAAAACCTTTTTTATTACAAACATTGCTGAAGATCATGAGAAAAAAATATAAGCAATGCAAATAGCTTATATATAAATGTATAAATTTATCTTATTATAAATTATTGTTTTGCTACTGCACATGATGGCAGATCATAGTAGTTTGCAATAGCTTCCCATCACAGCATATGCATCTCATGGCGCTTTCACAGAAATTGCTTGCACATATTTAAAGTTTTTTAACATTATTTCTTTGCTTCACTACACTGCTTTGTTATGTGTATAGCAATGTACTAAAATAACTTTGATCAGCAGCCCCAAGATCCCTGCCGCTGCTGGAAGGTGGCAAAGGAAGGTGATGATAAGGCCATTACGGCCACTAAGGCTGGAGCAGTTCACCATGTGGCGGCTACTGGGAAGAGCAGAGTGCGTCCAGTGGCAGAGGCAAGAGAGGCAGCAGAGGATCACTGTAGGTACTGAGGACTGGGAAGTTGTATTACTTCTCTTACGTTCTGCTCTGACTCTCACTTCTGTCTTACCTCTTGCACTTCCCTTGTGGTTTTGCTCCATGTCTCTACCCTAGCTGTGCAGAGGAGCAGGCATTCCTTCTAAAGCCTGCCTCCTGCACCTGTGTTTCCCTGTCTGCTTTTGTGTCCTCCTCCGCTGTGTTTGTCTCCCCTTCTCAGCAGGTGGGCATGACTGTCTTCAGCGTTGTGGGGGGAAAGCCTGGGTTGGTTTGTTGGCATTTTAAGATACTAGGGCACTTCTGGGACCAGTGCAGCATGTTGGAAGTAGGAGCACTGACCTTGTTTCCGGACATGACTTAGAATATCCCAGTTATTGGGTTCTAGAAACTGTCAGGAAATACTAGGCTGCTCATTATAAACCAATGAGAGGGCACCTGTGGGAGGAAAAGAAAACACTATCCCAACTCATGGCATGTTTCTATTAGGCAGGGTTAGCCACCCCTGGTGTACTGTGAGTTTAAGTAAATGGAAAGAGGTGGGTTGTACTATTCTCATGGAGCACCGCACTGAAACTTCTCTTGTACTGTTTCCTATAGTGTTTCCATGAACCCCAAAAAGTGGGTTAGGATGAACTTCAGGCAGTGCTTAACATGGGATGATATAGGAGTAATACGGTTCCTAGAGCAACAATGGTGGTCTTAGGACTCAAGGCCAGTGAAACAGGCGGGCTGTATGAATACCCAATGCCCAAAACTGACAGACTACTTGATTAGTTAAGTGCGGCTTGCTTTTTATTTCACACCGAACCTAAAAAAGAAAAAAAAAGGAATTTGGGCCCCAAATTCCCAAGTACAGTGAAAAACAAACTTTTTCCAGCCCATTTGGTATAAACCAGTTTATTACAGTTCCACGGCGTATCACAGATTCTGTTGATATTCATGGACAAGGTTTTCTGTCCTCATAATGCCTATGCAATCTGCAACATCTTAGAGTCATAGGCAATTTAAGTGTGTTTTTCTCTAATTGTTTAGACATCACCAGCCTGTTGGTGTGTATGTGAGCTGAAAAGTAACGGTGAATTAACAACAAGTACAATAATAAAATTGACTCACATCTTCTGCCAGTGTCTATCTACAGTACAATAGCAAAAATGGTCCTACCACACAGTGTTGTGGAATTTCTGCAAGACGTTCCTGTGCCAGGGCTGGCGAATGAATCAGGATATACTGTATTTGCAGACACATCTTTACTATACATGTATATAGCAAAAGCAGACATATAACTGTGGAAGTCCTGGGAGTGATGGCATGAAAACAAACACAAACACAGAGATTTGGACTTTGACTAGGCCATTCCAAAAACCTTTATTTTCTCCCATTCTGATATAGATTTACTGGTGTGCTTCACATCATTGTCCTGTTGCATCCTGTTGCCCGATTTCTCCTGGCTGAAACTTACTCTTTTCGTTTTTTTATTTTCTTTTTGGCTTAATGTCTGTTAAATAATTAAGTGCACAGTGAAAGAAGGTTACGTGTTGTTGTTCGTCTGAGGTGTCTGTATATGTTAATACTAACATTAATACCCGCTATGATCAGATGATTTTATTGTGTTTTTAAACAAATTAGAATTAATAGTGAAGATGCTAACTTTTGAACATGATAATATAATATGAATCCAACTAATTTACTAATGGAAGTTGTATTATGAAAGTAAAAGAGGTAAAAAAGCAATGCAGACCATTCACCAAATAAGTATGGAGAGTAGGAGCTATCTTGTGCCGAATGTTTCCAATTATTTCCTTATAAAGCCTCCATAAAGTGCAATACATTTTCATAAATAATTATGCTTTTTTTTCTGTTATGATGATGATGAATCCATTATAGCTTGTTATAGATATGTTTACAGGTCATAATAAATATAGAGATTTTTGTTGCTGCAATCTTCAATCGCATTGTTTGCACATTAAACAAACTCAGCACTCTTTTATGTCAGGCGTAGATTGCATTAACAGCAGGTGAAGGATCGGACTCGTTAAGCTGCTGCTATCTCATTGCTCTAGATGTCATCCAAGAGGCCATTGATAAAGGGCCTGCAATTTAGTTTCACAGTGTGACACAAAAAATGTAGGGTGGAGATGATAACAATGGTCAAGATTTGTAGCTGCGGTTTTATTGCAGTTAGGGCACTAAAAACACTTGGTCAAAACCAAACATTGCGGCAAATGTAGAGGTCAGAAAAATGCCCCGCTATAGATATTACTGAAAGATATGAGATTTTTAATTGTCCAAATCAACGTGCTTTTAATGCAAAACATACCATATACGTAACAAATGTGCATATATGGAATGAAGTTTTTACAGATGTTCAAATCACCACTCGGGTTCAACAAACAGTCTACAGAAGCTGTCACTTAGCACGCAGTTAACAAAGTCGGTGACCTGCCACATCTTGGTGTGTGCCTGTGGCACCACTTCCTCATTCTCTCTGTTGGGTATGATATAATGAGAGCAACACACACTGCAAACCAGACATGGTAAAAATGTCAAAATAAAATTGTTGACACTAGACCATGCAAATTACTAATGTAGTGGGCTATAAAATAGATAGTTATGTAAAATTAAATCGCCTTCACAAAAAAAATCCAATCCAGTGTTCATTTTGCTCTCTTTTTTTTTGTAGCCTTCAAAATGGCCCGACTGCTCAATTACTTGTGTGCAAACAGACAGCTCGTGGCAGTGAGCGCATGCCATAGAGAGACCTGTTTTCTTGCTTAATGACAACTGATAGCTGGAGTCAGGCAGGTTATGAGTTTCAATTTGGCTTTGGCAATAATAACAATTACAGGCCTCGATATCTCTATCATTAGACAGTGGCTGTTCCAATATAGAGCACTGTTCAGTGCTGAGTATCAGTCCTTCATGTGCCTCTTCCCATCATAACTAGCAGTACATAATCATACGAAAACAGACACACGCACACACACACACACACACACACACACACACACACACACACACACACACACACACACACACACACACAGGCACGCGTGCATGCATGCATTCCAATAGGATGTACAAATAAATTCAATGTACGCTGAATTACAGAACACAGGAAAAGAACTGGAATACTTAAAAATTAGAGGGAACACAAAACTTAAAAATAACATAACAGTACCAATAGCATTTATATTCACCTTTTGGCTTCAATTTTTATAATCTGCATTATGGTTTTGTGAACCATGGCTCTACGAGCTCGTCAGTCAGTCATCACTATAGTTGGGTCAGACATGGACCGGGCAACAACACTCTTCCACCAGTCTCTAAAACGTCTTGAAAAAAAAAGTCTGCTTTCTATTAAATGATGTTGTAGATGTTTAATTAACTATCCAAGGTCATATCCATTGAAAATAAAATACAAAAAAAGTCCATGTTTAATTAAAGTGTGTTTAATCACATTTGAGCAAATAACACCCTGTACCCTGCCCTCACAAAGAAAATTAAAACACTGAAACGTAGCATCAGCTTTTGCGCCAAGAGACACAAAAGAAAAGAATATCTGTAACCATGGATGCTACGTTTTGTTTTGTGTCTCACAACCTCACAAGGTGGATCAAATCCTCAGCTTGCAAGAGAGGCATGTCTTTGAAAAGCCACAGAGTGAAAGAAAAAAAGGCAGATTGCGCGACCACAGTAGTCTGATCACATACACGGTGCCGAAGATACAGCAACAAAGCATATTTGAAATATCTTTGGATATTAATTTCAGCCTTGTGTGCTTAGGTCAGGGTGGGTCAACCCTCCTGCAAATATGCTGAGAAACATCTACATCTATTCCATCACTAGGAGTGAAGCTAATGGCTCTATCCAAGACTACTTCTAGTGCCACTAAAGCTTCAAGCATCATCAGGGCCACTCCTCCGGATGAGAAAGGTTATTGTCCAATTCTTCTTTTACAACACACCAAGCCGATCCCTGACCCAGAAAACATCATCTTTATGACGCCGCTTGCATGGCAGAAATGTCTTTCTATAAGAAGTAAGCCAGAGGGTTGAGATGTGATAAATACATGTGGGCATCTTTCTTAAGCGAGCAAATAACATCAAAGAAGATGTTCTTGTTGAACTTAATGAGCTCATATATCTGAGAGGAGACGCGAGCAACACATGCAATGTCTGATGCTTTCACAAAAGACATTTCTTTTAATAGGTGCTTTGTGGACATTCTCATCTTTTCAAAGTGGATTACTGCACATTAGTCTATAGCATGTATTGATTCTGCCATAGTTATTATCATTATCATTATCATTCCATGAAATATTTTAGGCTTTTGCTTGAGCCTGAAGTCTGTCTCTCTGACAATGTAAAATCACCGAACTGACTTCTACAACAAACAGTCTTCGGTTTGGTGTAAAAGGATAAGGCTTAGGTTTGGGAGTAGTGTGCGGTGTTTGTTTGTTTCTTTGTTTGTTTGTTGATTTTGATGGAGATAAATGGCAAATGAGCATGGACTGCTTGGTTGCTATTAGTCATTTCATTCCTACCTGGATTTTAGGAGTTTCTACTCACTACATAGTATAGCGTGATTTCATGACTAGGGTGCCATTTGTATCATTCTGATAAACAATATTTAAATACTGTATGGAAAAAGCAAAGGTAAAAGACACAGGGGAAAAAAACATGGATAAAAAAACCCTACTGTATATGCATGTTGCATGAAACATACATGAAATACAACATTTTGCTTATACTGTATCTTCATGTTATCCTGAAATATAATAATTATTTAAAAAGGTTTGCGAAATAATTCGATTATTTTTGCATTCATATGTGAATCCATTTTATAGTCTTATGGATGTAGTGTTCCCCGGCATTCACTCAATCCTTTCACCTGTACATTTCAGTGCTATGAGACATTTGGAGGTTCTCACTCACTCATCATTTATACCACTTTATTATGCATACAGGGTCTCGGTGGGCCAGGAGTCTATCCCATAAGGCTTAGGGGCACGAGGCAGGGTACGCTCTGGATGGAATGCCAATCCATGGCATGCACACTACGGGCAATTTGGGAAAGCCAGTTAGCCTAATCTCCATGTCTTTGGACTGTTGGAGGAAACCGGAGCACCCGGAGGAAACCCACCAAGCACGGGCAGGACATGCAGACAGTGCTAGCCACAAAGCTACTATGCCACCTAATAGGGAGTTGCGGAGTCCAAATTTACTGAAGGTCAGTAACTGCTAATGCGCTTCCAGTGACAAGAGAATTGTCATTTCAGTAAAAATCATATTACAGAACAGTTTATATAGTCTAGTATAGCTGGACTTCACATTTATTTTAGATTTAAAGATGAAAAATGAAATATTTAATGACAAATATATGTTCATAGCCCCACCGGCCAATTAGCATGAAGGGTGCTGATAATAATAATAATAATAATAATAATAATAATAATAATAATCGAATTGGTGAGATTTCATAGGTAGGAAGAATGTGTCTCTTGGGGGATTGTGTGACCATGCTTACTTGCTTGAAAAATCATTAATAATTTTAAAAAAATAATAATTTTTGTCAGAGGAACACATGCCAGCCGTACTTTAACTACAACACATTATAGGATATGGTTTTGTTTACTACGACTACACTACACAATGACAATGTGTCACAATATAATCACAATGCAAAATGAATTCACCACTCTAGTTGTAGTATTACAAAACTCCACTGTGTGAGCACTGCAAAAGTATACTTTTCCCAAATATTTAAAAATGCTTTAAGAAGAAAGCAATATGTTATGTCAGACTTCTTCATTCTTCCACCCAACAAATATGACAATGAATGTGAAATAATATTAGTATAGTCTTGAAGATGATAATGATGCACCAGTGAAAAGAACTGAATGGGTTATTAATTAATGTGTTAGCAATGTAATGTTTCTTGCTTGGAGTCCAATCTGGCTTTAGGCCTAAGATCTAACCTTACAAAAACAATGATGTTTTCTCTTAGCGGAGATAATGAAAAAATTGCTGAGATAATGAAAAAATATTAAAATGCTCACTTATTCATTTTTCAGTAATCAGTTGTATCTGGTCAGAGTTGCAGTGGATCTGGACTGGTTGTCAGTCACACATACTGTACACATTCACACTCATTTACATCTATTTAATCGTGGGCTGTCGACCTACTGGAAAGTTTTGCTAGATGGGAGAATACTGGAGAAACCCCGACTTAGACAGAAGGAGAATATGTGAAACGGTTCATAGAGAGGAACGTTCTCTCAGAATCAGGAAACCTGTGAGATAGCTGGCTAGACTGCTGTGTTACCCTTATTAAATCATAGGTAACTTAAATAACTGGTAAGCGATCTGATGGAGAATCCCTGCCTGATTCTCACTCACTCACTCATCATCTATACCGATTAATCCTGTATTCAGGGTCACAGGGGCCTGGAGCCTATCCCAGGAGACTTAGGGCACAGCCTGGACAGGGTGCCAATCCATCGCAGGGCACAGACACACATACACTCACTCATCCCGGGGGAAACCCACCAAGCATGGGGAGAACATGCAAACTCCATGCACACAGAGACGGGAATCGAGCCTGGCCGGGGATCGAACCTGAACCCGGACCCTGGCGGTGCAAGGCGACAGTGCTAACTACTACACCACCGTGCCGCCTTGCTTGACTCTTTATTGCAAATTAAAAATTTGTTATTGATTTATGAAGTTTGCAAGCCTGACATTTGTCCGAAAGCATGTTATCCTTTCACCTCTTTTGCTAGCAATGCAGCATAAATACTGTATAAGATGAAATGTCACTAGGAACGTGCAACCGAAAAGTGTCATATATTTGAAAAGTGAAGTGATTCTGTTGTTGCATGCAAACAGATATATATAATGTCATACGTGCTGGAATATGTCTTGGCTTTACAGTTTACAGGGTTTATGAAGAGTGAACTAAATCTAAGGGGTCAGTTTTGGTAGAGGATTTAGCAGTTCATTGCAGCTTCTTGCTAATTCAGTCTGACATCCGGGGGGATTGTGTGCAGTGTTTTCTCTCTCTCTCTCTCTCTCTCTCTCTCTCTCTCTCTCTTTTTTTTTCTGTGGACAGGATCCAATGAATCACATGCCGCACATGGGGTGAGAGAGCGGGTTAAGTAGCACTCGGCCACTGCAGCATGATAATTTTCTATTGCGACCAGCCTATAAGTATCTGACAGGCCTTATGCTGAGTCGGCAGTCTGCTTCAGAACGGCTCTTCTATCTCGCCACATGTTTCACGGCAATTGGACAATCAGCCACTGCAGCGAAAATCCATAGTATCGATCGGTCCCTGTATCTTCTCTATAATTCTCCTGCAGGAAATCCCTGATGACAAATTATATCTGCACCAGTTTTTGATTGGTGCTTTGATGTAAGCAATCTCCAAGGGCACACTATGTGAACCGGCTCCAGCTTTATTAACTCACAATGTCCACTTCACAGTTTTCAGAGCACGCCCTGACCTGCTAAATATAATCATATTCATATTTCTTTTTTCGCACTAGAGATCGAACTGACCCCGGAGCATTGGGAAATTGTCTGATAATAGAAATCCATGTCCGATGTTCTGAGCATGTTATATTTTAGCATATATTTTAAAAACACGAACAATTCCAGAATAAAATTTAAGACATCCATAGTGAACTGAGAAGTGAACTATTTGC
This sequence comes from Clarias magur, assembly GCA_013621035.1. Taxonomy (NCBI): domain Eukaryota; kingdom Metazoa; phylum Chordata; class Actinopteri; order Siluriformes; family Clariidae; genus Clarias; species Clarias magur. The sequence goes on from QNUK01000098.1 coordinate 1,188,268, forward strand.
TGTTAAAGGCAAAAAGTGGGGAATTTTAGAAATGACAATGTTGATCTAATCTAATCTAGTCAGAAGAAACCAGCATATTTACTACACTAATTAAGGAACATGTATTTATGTATTACAAATAACACTGTGTAAGGAGACCTTGACATGATAAAGGGACTTGTGTAACAATGATTAACCTAGGGCTAGTCACAAAGACTCCTAGGGCCACCCACACACCATTGAAAATCTTTGTGTGTGTGCACGCACATGTAACAAGTAAGAGTTCGGTTTCTTGGGCAAAGTGGAGCACTCACTTGTCCCTTCTAACGTACTACACACTTTTATTCCTGACATTTGGCAGACACGATTATCCAAAGCAGTTGATGGACCTTGCTCAGGTGCCCAACAGTGGCAACTTGCTGGTGCTGAGGTTTGAACCGTGGAGGCTGGTGCATTTTTTCTTTGAGGGGGGGAGGGGGGCAAACAAAATGAAAATGAAACTTTTAATACTCGCCTGTAAGTCGAGATTTATCAGATGATTATTCGGTGGTCATTATTACTAGTATAAAATAAAGGCATGACTCCCATTGCATCCAGTTAGCAGCTCCGCTTGCCATAAGAAGTGCTGGAAAAGACTCGTTGAGAATGGTCCAAACATATGAGCTCAAATATTTAAAAACAATATTGATTTGCTAAGAACAAAAGTGGGAGGGTTCAGGGCGCACAGTGCTGCAACCCAAGGATGATTTGAAGAGATCCAATCTGAGCTCGGCCTCAAGTGACATGCTTTTCAAAAATTTACAAGCCTACTGTACATAGACACTCGTTTGTCCGGCGCCCCGCATACACGAACACAAATGAACGTAATACAGTTTCATTGCAAATAAATTATATTTAGAAATACAGCGGAATATTGTGACTAAATTACTTTATTTCACTATTAAAATAAATAATTATGTTAAATAATTACATGTTAGAGTAGCTTTCTTCTCTGCCTAACTTTAAGGGGGGCGGTGCCCCTGCGCCCCAAATTGACCGGCTGCCACTGGGTTTGAACCTGGGACCTTACGGTCAGCAGTTCAAAACCTTAACAACTTGGCCAGCCCATACATAGTACTGTAAGACTAGGAAATTGTTGGGAATCATGGAGATACTTTGAGGGATTGGGGAAATCTGCATCCATAAGTTACAAGATTGCTGGTAGATGGTAGGCTACATGTACACGGTCTCTCATACTCCGTGAGTTGCCAGTCACTAGGCAGAATGGGCTGTGTTCAAGTCATCAAATGTAAAGGCAGCTGTTAAAAGCTGTGGTTGCGAGGCTGTCAGTCCCTGCCATGGTGGTACCCCTAGGGCAGTCTGGTGGACACCAGTATTGGTAGAGTTGTGTCTGCGTTCATGTCATGTTAAAGCATTCATGTTATTTTTAAAACTGTTTCAAAGTAAATGTCATACCCTTTCAATGGCTTGTCTTGTTTCCCATTCCGTTTGTGGTTTTCACAACAGGATATCAAGATTCTGAAGCGAATTGGGTGAAAATCTAAAATGAGTTTCCTTCGCCAAGGTTGTTGGGCTTAGGCTCCATGATAGAATCTGGTTCTCAACAATATAGTAGAGAGCCATATTACAGATGCTAAACTTCTATACTCAGAAAACCCAGAGAACCCAGGTCAAAAATGTTTGGTCAATCCTATTAATTAGTGAATTCAGCTGTTTCAATCAGACCCCTTATCCCCAGTGAAAGGCAATCATAATGCTTCAGCATACCAAGACACCTTGGACAATGCTATGCTTGCGAGCCAGGCCTTCTCGTCCAACATCATTGCCTGACCTCATAAATGCTGTACAGAATACTGTAAATGGGCATGAATTCCCACAGAAGCACTCTAAAATCTTGTGGACAGCCTTCCAAGATAAGTGGAAGCTTTTATCCCTGCCTAAGGAGGACCAACTCCATATTGAAGTATATGTATTTGGATACAATGTAATTTCAGGTTTGCCCAAATACTTTTGTTCATATGGTGTATATCACAACTGGTTTGGAAACATCTGGGCGTCCTGTGGGAGAATCTGAAATCTTGGGAATGGCTGGGAATACAGAATTCTGGTCTGACCTGCTCATACAGTTGTTACCACAACACCCACTAGGACAAATGTAAGGGAAGTAAATGTGAAAATAAAAAGAGTGAATTGACACTGGCACTGTTTATGAGTCCTTTATCTGTAGGCATATCAGGTTTACCCTTTAAATACGCCAGGTTTTAATGCAGATCTGAGGATTTGACGTTGTATTTAGTTTTCTTTTTCAGTCATTTTATTTATTTCATTAAATTGCAATAAAACAGAAGAAACTCCAGGCATTCAAAAACTTTTGGTTGGTAGTGTATAAATCTGGACGTGCATTCACAGCAAGACAAACACATCCATATGCACACAAAGACACCCACAGACATTCAGTGACAGACCAGTGCAATAAAAATGATCTATACTAACACAGGGCCTGGCTGTAAAGGCCTCTTGCATCTGGGAGACCAAGCTGATATGTGTGCCTTTATGAATACATAAAAAAGAAGAAAGCATATAGAAAAACAAACTATGGCTATGCTTTCAACACCGATCGAACAGCCTTATTATAATTCTCAATCAAGTCCGAGGATTTTACAAACATTCTTCATGCAGTCTTCATCTCTGCATTTCATTATATTTTACAGCAATGTGTGCTACTCGTTTACAAGCGCCCTCTCAACCAGACTCTCACTGCCTTTTATTATGCCTTGGTAAATTGTGGCAGAGAGTTAAGTTTCAATTTACTGTCACAGAGAGCGGCAGCTATTCTGCTGCGGACAGATTACAGCTTTCGCACCACTTCATCAACGCGGGTCATTACTGCTCCATTACACTGGACCCTGTCGGATATCAAACGAGTGGCAGTAGAAAGGGGGCAAAAAGGGGTGAAAACAAATCAAACGCAACATTTCCTTCACAGCAGCACCCGCTCTGATCATGAAGACAGAGATTGGAATGCAAATATGCCATGCTTTAGGCGACTGCATCCCTGAGGCCATTCCTCTGCTCGTAAATAGACCACAATGCAATGTAGCGTACAGCGGCGGGGGCCTGTGGAGAGGCCTGATAATCTGCTAGCAACCTGTCAGAATTAGCGCAGAATCCAACGACACGATCCAGTGTCACTGCTTCAGTGCCGTTGCGTGACAAGAGGGGGTTGCAAATAGGGAAAACGCTTGGCTGAGAGGAAGGAGGAGAAATTTTCCCAACCTAATCTGGAGTATGACAAGGGAGGAGGGGTAGTATCGCTTGCCCTTTCCTGAGGCAACCTTTTAGCAGCCCGTCACTGGAGGATAATCTTTCCCCACGCAAGCACAATGCAGGAGATTACACGGAGAACATGTCAGTCGCCACTGGATTTGCCAGACACCTCATCTCCTGTCCCCATTGATTTGCAGGCTTTTCATTCATGGCCTTTTTGCTACAAACATATGGCACAGGAAGAGCTGTTTATTCACCGTCATATTTCCTCACTTACTGCAGTATGTTTGATTGTGTGTGTGTGTGTGTGTGAGTGTGGCTGTGTGTACACAGTGTCACTGTAACACCTGCTGGTGGAGTTTACACGTGCAAGCGTAGGACAAGTTTAACCCCGACATTACATGCTACAGATGTTGCATTCCCTGGTGCTCCCGTTGTCTGCTAGAGCAGTTCTAATTCTGGAAGAGATTCTTTCTCTGGAGACCGACTTTAATTAACAGAATAACTAATCAATATGGTGCCCCTCTATTTGAAGCCATGGAGAGAACTATATATGGTGCACAGACCTGAAATAAAGTCACAGAGACTCTAAAGGTATTACAGCATTTAAATTATTAAACAGATGTGAAGCTGATCAGATAATTAATCTGACTATAATCCGACTATAACAAATGATCTGTCAAGAGGAACAGAAAACAAATTTACGTATGAAATAAGAGCGCTTCCATCCTTACCTTGTTTTGGTGTGCATCAGCAAAACCTTTTCTTTCATTTTGACAGGTGTGAACATGCCATTACAGACAGAAGAGTCCTAACCCATTTAACTCTGAAACCTGTAATTATGTGTATTTGGGTCATGGGTCAAAATGGGATTTGAAGGGGAATTTTGGAATATCGACTTTATCAATGTATGTATTAAGTCACATTTTTCCCCTTCGTGTTGGAGGTTTAACACACTGCACTGGTGTGTACTAGTAAAACCGACAACACAGAAATTGCATAAATCGTGGATATTGCCTGATTTCAAATTGTGTACCAACATATATTTTGAAATGCAGTAATTGGACAGCAGATCATTTTTATTTAAAGTAAATAAAAACATAAAGTATGGAATAGAAGTAAAAGTGAAAAATCCTACGTTGTGTTGGTGCTGAAATGTTGGGGTAGCACTTAGCACCGTGACCTTGCACTTTCAGGATCAATGGTACAAGTCCTGCCTTTGTATCTGTCTGCGTTGGGTTTGTGTAAAACTGTGTTTCATCCAGGTACTCCAGTTTCCTTCCAGAGTTCAAAGTCATGCAACTCGGGCTAATTAGCATCTTAATAATTGCCCTAGTGTGTAAGCATGTGCATGCTTGTGCCTTGTGATGGATTAGCCCCCCATCCAGGTGTAACCTGCCTAGTGTCCAGAGTCCCCTGGGATAGGCAAAAAAAGTATAGAAAATGAAATGAGAGCATACTGTATTTGTATAGACATAAATTTATATGGGTAAAAAACATGCAACCCAGAGAAGGAAATTGTCTATATTAGTGATTTACAAAAGACAGCAAGTAAAGCAATTTTAATATGGACTACCATACCGAGAACATGTAATTTTCTAAACTTGCATTACTGATATTTTAGTAAGATTCAATCATAGGTATTCCCACATTTATCTTATCCTGAAAGAACATATAAGCATGTACATGTACGACGTGCAAATGGTGACTGTGGAAAGTGTGATAACTTATCCATGTCCACACATTATAACCACATTTTTAGTTAAAATAGGTCTCAAGGGTTCCTAAAGTGTGTTAATGCTCCAGCTAAAGTACCGCTCAGATAATGAATTTTTCATACCTCAACCTCCCTCTGTTTCACTCCTCTTCTGAAAGTGCCATTTTGGTATCTATGTCAATGAGCTATCAGAGAACAGCAAGGTCGAGGGACAAGCCCTGGTAGGGTGGGTCCTTATACAGGGTGACATTAGGGGGAAAATCTAATTGGCTTGTTTACACCCAAGCCAATACTGAATTGAAAAAAAAGGCATGAAAAATTGATTTTTTTTTTCCTACTTTTTTTAAATTTGCGCACACACACACACACACACACACACACACACACACTGGAGAGATATTTCATAACATGGCACCTTCACAAGCAGAAGAGGTGCAATCATTCATCCTATAGGCATCACAGGACTTCCACTAGATAAGCAGAAACAAGTATAAGAAATAAATTTAAGGTTCCCCCTCAACGTTCAAGATGTTGTATGATCTGAGATGCTTTTGGCTTATCATGGTCTTTATTTGATTTACCATAACCTTCCGGTCATCTCAAACCAGTCGCACATTTTCTTTCATACACAAGGTATTTCCACGTGCAGAAATGCCAATCGCTAGATGTTGTTGTTGTTGTTGTTGTTGTTGTTGTTGTTGTTGTTGTTGTTATTGATCATGCTTTTCTTTGTATAATTTTGTTGTATAAAACTGTTGTGTGTGAATATTCCTGGAGATCAGGAGTTCTAGAGAAAATATAAAAACCCAGGCAGTCTAGCACCAACTGTCACCACTGTCAAAGTCACTAACATCATTTTTCCTTTCTGATAATTGAACTGAACATTAACTGAAGCTATTTTATTAATTTATGCATTGAGTATGTATCTTTGACAGTGTTATTTTAACTGAAAAACTAATGTGATAAGCACATCTAAAAAAAAACAAAAAAACTTGGAATTCCAAGCAAAAGGTTTTCATTTTTTTCCCCGTCATTTAATTACAAAAGCGAATCTTTCATATATATGTGAAAATCAATTGTATTTTGAGTATTTATTGCACCAGTATTTCAAGTTTGCTTAAACTACTATTTATACAGTATAAATACAGTGTATCTCTCGGCCAGGTCCAGTACATGCATAGCTGCAGATTTGTCCATCATCATACAGCCACAAAATGTCACCGTTAAAAGAGCTGGCAGTTCACAGAGTGCTATATCAAAGCATATTTATGTAAAGGTGACTAGAAGGGAAAAGTATGATATTATAAGGTATACAAGCAACAGGGATGACTGCTGCCTTAAGAAGACTGTCAAGCAAAGCTGATTCAAGAACTTGGGAGAGCTTCACAAGGCTGAGTTAAGCTTTCACAAGGCTTAAGACAAGCTTTATGGAGACGATGATTTCCCTTTCTCCACTGTTTCAAAAAAACATCTAACTGGTTTGATAACTGTGATATTACTGTGCTTGATTGGCCAGCAAACTTGCCTGACCTGAACCTCATAGAGAATCTATGAACGCCTCCATGCCATGTAACATTGATAGAGTAATTCATACTTTAAGGAGCCTGGACCATGTAGTATTTGCACAAATAAACAATTCCAAAAGTTGTCTTGTTAATCCTTTTTTGTTTGATCTTAGGAAAAAAATCTAATATTTTGACATAAATAGATTTTTGTTCCACAGGATCCAATTTTTTTTAAGATGTACTGTACGTACATCTGTTTAAGGATTTCTGGTACTTGCTGTAATCTGAATGTGATGTATTGTAAAAGACTTTAAAAAACTCCAACCTGGTATCTGGGGAGCCATTATATCACCCTGTCAAATACCAAGCACAATGACATGCATGGTCCATAAACACAATGCACACCCTTTCTAGGATTAAAACCCAGCTCAATGCAAAGTGACAGTGACCAGGCAGTGCAAATGCCCGTTTTTTTGGGCGGGAAAAAAACACTGCACAGTCCACTGGCTTCACCATGATCAATATGCTAACTCCTGGAATGCAAAAGTGGCGTGTGTGTGTAAGTGTGTGTGCGTGCGTGCGTGCATGCGGGCTGGCAGGGAGGGGGTTAGGACCGGTGACAAAGACAGATAGATTTGCACCGTCCGTGAAATGTCACTGATTCAGTGGAGGATGTCACCTCAGGAGCGCTCGGCTGTGTGATAAGCCTGACACATCAGCACCGGGTTTGGAACTAGCGTGATGCCACTTTCACTCTCTTTCTCTCTTTTCTCTGTCGCTTCCTCTCTCTCTCACTCTCTCTCTCTTCTCTCCTGTCAGCTCAGACGGATGACAGTGGCCACCATGGCAGTCTTCTGGCCCTGTGGGACTGACAAGAAGGGAATGATCACAATTAAAAAATGGATGAGACAAGATCAGAGAAGAAATGTCAATTGCTGATTTTCAGGTGGCCTCCAGTCAGGTTGATGGGAGATGAGTTGAGCTTTGTGCTTTGAAGTCGAATTGACTTGTTGTGATAAACCTGCACTGCCAGACAATGTTTTCATTTACACAAGTTTTTTTTACCTTTTCTCTTTAAACAAGTGATGTCAAAATGATTTCAACCTGAGCTGCTGTTCTGCTGGTTTTCCGTTATAGTGATAATACAACAATTTAACCAAGTTGTAAAGAAACAGGAAACAGGCAGAAACAACACGTTTGGTTCAATCAATCATTTTCACATTTTATTGATGAAGTCGATTACTTTATCTACTATGTACTATATAAGTGTTCTCATAAACAGTATAAAAAATAAAAAGTGATATTTTAATACCATTTTCCTTATGAGACTTCTGGATTAGGCATGAAGAATATATTAAAAGCTGTTATATATATATATATATATATATATATATATATATATATATATATATATATATATATGCATACATGTATACATGTATACATGTTGTGATAGCTGCAAAAAGTCCTTTTCCTATATACATTTTACCATAATCTTACAATATATTATACTGGTGTTGTGCTCGATTCCCGTCTCTGTGTGCATGGAGTTTGCATGTTCTCCCCGTGCTTGGTGGGTTTCCTCCCACAGTCCAAAGACATGTAGGTTAGGCTAATTGGCGTTCCCAAATTGCCCGTAGTGTGTGAATGAGTGAGAGTATGTGTGTGTGTTTGTGCCCTGCGATGGATTGGCACCCTGTCCAGGGTGTACCCTGCCATGTGTCCTAAGTCTCCTGGGACAGGCTCCAGGCCCCCCGCGATCCCGAATACAGGATTAAGAGGTATAGATGATGAATGAGTGAGTTAGTGTACTCTTTCTATATTTAGAATCACAATCTCCTTCATAAAAGTTCAGGTTTATTCCTATTAGCAAATATTTTTTTAATGACAAAATAGCCTGTGACTTTAGGGTGCTGTGGATTTCTGTAGAGTTCTGTAGGATTCTTCAATTCTTCAATTTTCTTTATTGATTTTAAAAACATTTTTCCTTTTTTTTTTTTTTTACTTTAAATCCAAAAATTGCCGTAGAGGTTCAGGGAGCCTAAACGTAACGTTTGGCTAAAAATGTTTGTTCAAAAAGAAGGAGGAAATGCTTCCAAAAAAAAAAGTATATATATTGATACCCTAATCTTTTCAAGCTTAAGATGCGCCATAACACTTTCCACCTATTTCAGTGTAATGATGGTTTGGCTGATTTTCAGTGTATCAGCAATAATCATCGTGCCAGTAATGACAGAAAGGCTCCAATGAGTGCAAATACTCCAGGAGCTACTCCAAATAATGCAATTCCTGGATCTTGTTGTATCTCCTTACTCCAAATGTTTGAGAACATTTTCCATCTAAAATGGTATGAGATTCCAGAAATGTTGGAATTGAGTTCTAATTTGACGTGACAGGAATTGATGGGGTCATAAGTTGATTCCATGTATTCATTTTCTCAATTCTTAGTTACAAAAACCAAGACAAAGGGGAAGGAGATTGGAGAAAGGTGCAGTACATTATTAATTATGACATGGAGTGGCTTAGAACTGCCATGTATTTCAACAAACACTGGTGCTGTAAAGTGATTCAGATTGAACATAGAACAGGATACTTACAGTAACTGAGCAAAAATAGTTAATATAAATATTGCAGTAAAGTATCACTTCAGAGTTATACAATATGCTTATACATTGTGTCAGTTTTGGCTTGAGGCCTAAAGAAACACAAAATATATCATAAACTACAATGTATATGTATCTATGAAAATATACAAAACCTGTTCAGACTAGCATAATCTAAACTGTTTTTCTACTGTTCTGTATAATCTTTTTTATTATTATTCTGTTACCTGTTGCCATAAATAATACATTTTAAAAATCCCAAAAAAAGTACTCAAATGGCACCTCATTGTAGAGTATGCAAATTCTAAGACCTGTAACATAGCACTTTCTCATATTTCATTTGAGTGCACTCAAGGTTCATCATGTCTGGAGCCATGTCAGTTTTTTTTTTCCCCCTCCTCATGCTTTGTATGGTGGCCTGTGCTGATATGGGGCTCCAGTCACAGCATGGTACAATACAAAGCTGAACATGTTAGTGTTATCTATCAGACAGGACAGATGGAGAACAGGGCATAGAGGTGAATGAGTGAAAGGCCTCTATTTACTCTGCCATCAGTTCACAGGAGGTGGGGGTGTTAGGGCAGAGATACAGAGAGATAGCTCGAGTGAGCGCGAGAGAGAGAGAGAGAGAGAGAGAGACCTACAGCATCCAGTGTAATAACCATGTCTTACTCATTCATACAGTATATGTCATCAAAGTCCTAGGCAGTTTCTGATCTTACTGATAGGCTAACAATTTAATAACTTTGTCATTGTTTGAAAGCTTTTTCTGTCGAATGATCCCCAAAAGTAAGTATGAAAATAAAAATGAAGAATAATTCACATGTCAACATCTAATCTGAAATCTATTCTGTTCTCACGTTAACTAAACAGGTGACTAACTTATTGCTACACATGAGCTGTTGCACCTGTGGCAGATGCATTTACCATGGTGGCACCTAGTGGTTAGCACTCTTGCCTCACACCCCCATGGATGGAGGTATGAATCACGCAATTATTCTGAGTCTGTGTGGAGTTTGCATGTTCTCCCAGTGCTTTGTGGATGTCCCCTAGGTACTCCAGTTTTCACAATCTAAACCATGCTGTCTAGGTTGAACGGCTTTCACAAAATGGCTGTAGTATGTAATTATGAATGTGAATGTGTGCCTGCGCCCTGCAATGTTGTGTCCTCAGTTCCTTAGGAAGACTCCCAGATAAGCAGTGCACAGTAGATCATTTATGGATGGATATTTTACACAACAGGGGATCGCTACCGACCATCAAAGTCGTACCGACATTGTAAGTTTAACACAGATCTTTCATATTATAAAGCATCAACAGATATGACTAACCTGCTAACCTGCTGTAGTTCACTCAGCTAGCTAAGACGTTTCTGCAGGTTGGATGTTGAGCTGTAAAATGCTGATATCTCTTCAGGTTTTTGCTTATTTGCAATTTGCAGCTCATGGCCATTCAATTTCTTTTGAAGTATTTAAAACTGAAGGCATCTGAAGAATTGAGCCAGGAGTGATGTCTTAGGTATTAATGCTGAGAGTTTGGTGTCTGAGTTCGGTGACTTTCAACAGAAAACTACTTTTTTTTTTCAGATAATATCATGGAATTTAATTATTTTTACAAATGCACATTGTCTTTTAATGGACCTACTGCCAACTGGAGTAACAAGTAGTATTATATAGTCTGGAATGGTGATCAACAATAAAGTAACAATCTGAAATGACAGGAAATCATATTGTCATGTACTGTAGTTCATGACTTTCAACCCATCTTAGAGCAATAGTGCTTTCATGCAAGAAATACATCACCTGAATGACTCAAATGTGTATATTAAGAACATTAAAGTGACTTGATCTAAAATGTAATGACTTCACAAGGCAGAACTGGAAAACAGATAATGCTACAAAAGGAAATCTGATTACTGGGTGACGCAAACGCAATATCAGATAACTACTCTATGTAAATGTGTTAAACAAATTACTGCTATCAGAGTATTCTGCAGAGGTGAACGAATCCATATAGAAGTACAACTGCATGTGTGAAAGCACAGGAAGACAAGTTTCTTGTGAAATGTTACAGGACAGCCTTGACCTACACAGTCTACTACTATACACACACCAAGAACAATGACAGGAAGCCAACACATGCATACAATAATACTTTTCTTTTTCACTCATAGACAAACATTTGCAATGGATCTGTTTCACCTTTAACTGTGTTCTGATATTTCCCATCCAAACCTAAGGCCATACTGTAGCATTGACTTGTGCAAATATCATGTCAATGTTTGTTAGTTTCTCAGCATGTCAGTCTTCTTTGTTTATTCCTCTATCCTGTTCCCAGTCTCTCCAGGTAGAGACCAGTGGTGCCACACAGAAGATAAAGCATCCAACAGTTTCCACTAGGTGTGTAACTAATAGCCCGGGTCAGCCGAGCTCGCTTTATTTATGACACCAAGCGCCATGAAATATGAATGGGCGGATTGAGATGCACAACTTCTCTTCTTTTTTAAAGTAGGGAGGCCATCAGACACAGCAGTGATAAAATGCCATGGAGGAGAGGTAAACTAATAATAGACTCCTCCACCTAAAACTGTCACCGTGATCCTCGAATCCGTGGCCCCGCCGCATCTGTTGCCGAGGGTGAGATCCACTGAAAGTGCAGCAATAATGGGAGAAAGTGTAGGATTTGTGGCTAGCAAAGTAAGCAAGAAGCAGCTGATTTACACTAATATGCATATCTGTAATAGCACTCCCTGCCATAAAGCTTTCCCTCTTATGGAAGTAACATCTAACACATCACATGTGTACATTTCACATGTGAGTGTTGAAATGTGTATGGAAACCATGTGGATTTGCATTTCATGAAAATAACAAGTAAACACGTGACATCACGTGAACAGTAAATTGTTGTAAAAAAAAAAAAAAAAGAAGAAAGAAATCCCGTTTGTAAATAAATACACATGCACTGTGAAAATCCATTAATGTATTTGTTGAATATCTATAGATGTGTTATCATATTTAAATCATGTGATTTATTCACACTTTCTTTTAAGGGCCAATCCATTACAAATCACATAACTTTCATAAGATGGAACTGGAATTGATTTGGACTGTAGCCCTCATTCTAATTAAAACCAAAAGTGGATAAAATCTGCAATCAAACTTACATTTTAAAAAAGAACATAAGCACCTTTTTTTTTTACTTTTTTTTTTTTTTTTGCTGATCTTGCCAAAAAACTGTCTGATGCAGGCCTCACATAAGGGATCATATTTCACTGTACTAATCTCTCTTAGGAGGGAGTGGACGTTTCAGAGCAGTTACTGCCAGTAGCTAAGACATTCACAAATGACCATTTATTACCTTACACTATTTTTAAAGGGAGAAATGACAGCCTCTCTGTCAAAGCTAGCAGGGGAATAGCTTTCAGGTGCTTACTCTACTATAACTCATAGCCATGACCTTTTGAACAGGAATTAGGACACTTTATTTTTCACTCAAGAACATGTTTTAGGCCATTTGAATTTAGCAGTAACTTTACTAGCACGGCGTCAGAAAATAGCAATTAAAATCGAATTAGAAGGGATATGAACTGTGACCCGATCGCGAGTGACCAAGGCAGTTTGCTAGATCCGGAGACATATTTCGATGTGTAGGTCTCCATTTTCTCCATCCCTCCCACAGATGTGGGGATTGGCAGATCAGGAATGACATCATCACATTTGAAGGAAAGCCAGATTGATGAAGACAACAGTGGCACGTTCGATCCTGTAATGACAGACCCAGTTTAGACACCCTTTTTTAAACATTCTCCAGCCTTCTTCTAGCTTTGTAATTTGTCGATTATTTGCTCTGTACTATCGTTTGTACTTTGTACGGTATAATACAGGATTATGCCAGCCTTTGAGTACTGTTGAGTTTTAATTAACATTCCAGTCCATGCATTTGGCATTCTGCTAGCCCCAAAAATTGGGGATATAAATTAAACGCTCGCCTGATATTGACGCGTATTAAGACATTATCAGTTTCTTTGCACATATAGCAGGAGTTGACAGACAGTGAAATAGGTTTATTCATTCATCTTCAGTAAGTACTCTATCCTGGTCAAGGCCACAGTGAATCTGTAGTCTATCCTGGGAATAGAGTGTGAGGCAGAAATACACACTGAATAGAGCACCAGTCCATCACAGGGCACATACAGGAGTGCCTTTTCTTTTGAGAGCAGGTCATTTTCTCCTGTGATTTTTATTTTATTCTTTTTTTGTTACTTATGTTCATTCTCCAACAGCAAGTCTCATTGTTTATATTATTTACAACAGTCGTAGCAAAAAAAGTAGGCGAACAAACTGCTACCTGATTTTCTTGATTTACTATATGTTTGATACAATCCATTGATACAATATTAGACCATCTAAAACAGTTGTAACAATTTCCAACCAAAAAAAAAATCAAACAACACAACATGACAAGGAAAACATAAAAAAAAAGAAAATATAAGTAAAAATTTTTTACGTATAAATAGGATATACATAAATCACCTTGTGTCAAAAGGAGCTGGGTTTTTTTTTCGTGTGTGTGTGTGTGTCTTATGTGATATTGCGCCATTCCTGAGGCTAGAACATAAAAACTCATGCTGAGTGAAAGCACTTTAGTTAGACCCAGCGCTGCGTCCTCTGCCTTTTCATTCCAAATCCATTTTCAAATCTCTTCACCCCTAATGTTTTGATATTTCTTTATCATTATGTACCAATTCAGCATGCTCTGCCTTCTGGGAAATCATTCACCACACCACACCCCAGCACATCGAGAAACACAGCTATAGTGAAATCTTTTTGCCCGTTCCACGGTAGCAAACCAAATTAAGTAAGTGATTGAGGGAGAATGGAAAAATCCAGCAGGCCTCAATCCTCACTCTGTCTCACTCACTCTGTCTGCTACTTTACCAGTGTCTAAATAATTCACTAATAAAACAAAACACAAGATACCTCCAGATACTCGGAAGCCTCGCGGTTAATCCCATAAAAACGGGAAAAAATAAAGAATTATTTCATGGCAGAGATGAAAAAAAAAAGATAATATTAAAATGTGCAAGAGAACCCAACCAATGTGACAAATAATACATTGCCTTGGGTGGATGGCATTACAGTCAAAGAGATTGCGATGCATATATCTCAGTCTCTCTCTCTCTCTCTCTTTCGTAGATCAGTGAATTTAAGCCTTTAAGGTACATCCATAAATTTGAATCCGTTTTCATTTTGCCAAGTGGCTATTCTTGTTGAATTTGTTTATGGATTAATGCCCTAGATTTCAAAATTATTTGCGCTTACACACTGTTTTTATTTATTTAAATAAAAAAAAAAACTACAAATTCATACGTATATGCGCAGAGTAGGAAGTGCAGGCTATTTAGTATTCCGCAGTGTGACTTTTGTCTCACCATTCCCAAGAAAAATAGCACTTCAGCATTATTTTGGAGCGGAATGAAAAATCTTCAGTACACCTGCAATGGCTGCCAAAGGTAAATGAGCTGGAGAGAAACTCATCATCTATCTGCCGTTATCATTAGCCGCAATAATTATGTTTACAATGGCCTCTCATCATGGATGAGCCAGGGGATGCAAATGGATGTGAGCTGTGCCCTTCACTGCACATCACTAACATCGCTTTTGAAGGATAGCAGTGATCTGTGTCGTTCAGATCAAGCTTCATGTTAGCTTGCCAATCCTCACATCAGCTCATGTTTTGATCTATGTGATACATAAAATGGCTGACAGATCCATCATGATGTGCGCTCAATTTGGCCTTTGACAACTGATCGAGGATCAAAATGGAGGATGTGGAGCCTAAGACAACTCGGCTAGCCAATCGTGCCGTGATTGAGGGTAAAGAACATGGATTGTGGCCTTAGTCGCTGGTTGGAGGGTAGATCTCAGGATCAGTTTTCTTGGTCTGCTGGTCCCGTGAATAGAACATGATCAATTCAACACCTTACTCAGTTTATCATCTACAAAGGCACTTTG
The DNA here is from genome assembly GCA_013621035.1 of Clarias magur. Classification (NCBI taxonomy): domain Eukaryota; kingdom Metazoa; phylum Chordata; class Actinopteri; order Siluriformes; family Clariidae; genus Clarias; species Clarias magur. Next base: position 1,203,353 of record QNUK01000098.1, read on the forward strand.
GTTTTAGTGGGATGCCGTTTAGAGTTACAATCTAACCCAGAATCAGATATTCACCATCAGGGAGTCTGGGTTAACATATTATCTGAAGATCAGCATTACTTATTAATCTGACTGTTTGTTCCTGAGCCACAAATACAATATAACATGTCACCTACAATGTCCTCGGAAAGCAAATTGCCCAGGAAGTGTATTACGTTACATGTTCTCAACATTTACCGGAAAAACAGGTCCAGGAGATAACAAGAAAGGTAATATTTACAGAAGCCCGCGGGCCTGCGATATTTCGGCATCGAGGCATTAGGTGGCAGTGCTGAAGTGATGGAATGATTACACCTAGACTTCCTTGTAGAGCAAATGCCACCTGTGAAAGTCTTTTTCTCTTCTCGGTGCAACTCCAAGTTAGGTAGTAATGGAGGCTTTATGTTAAGTTAGTTAAATGATAAAGTGCATACTGAAAAACAAAGGGCTAAACAAAATAAGCATAGAAGCAACATATTTGTTTAAATGCTCCACATAGTGTTCAGAATTTACACAGTAGTGTCGAATAAGTGTGATCTGATACACACGCCACTTGCGTCAATTTATAACTTTAATAAGGCTGAGGCGCAGACACCGTTTCCTCATGCTGGTCTGTCCCACCGTGCAGTCGGCTGATACGTGGATGAGGTGTCCCATGGCAGTACCACCTGCAATCTTTCACATACATGATCTCACAGAAGCCAGACTACAGGGAACATGGGTAATTTTGCTCACTTGCCTCGCACCCATGGATGGTTTTACTTCATCATTGTGATTTTTACCACAGTAGCATGAACACTATTCTGTTGCATCACTCTGGAAATATGTTTTTAATTCCACCTGCTTCTTCAGTATTATTATTATTATTTTTTTGCTTCTACCTGCTGGTTATATTATTTAATGAACACATCAGATAAGCCCCACTTCTGCAACCGGTCCAAATGTATACCTTTAATCCATGAAAAACAATCCATGGGGTACCTAGAGCACTGGCCTAGTCAATACTACTGTAATGCCAGGGGCTTGGATTTTAGATTTGTTGGTTAAGTTGTGGTTGAATTGTTTACAAAGAAATTAGTTGAACTTGCATAAGAAAGTGAAGAAGTATTGCAAGGAATTAGAATTGAATAGTTCAGCTATTAGTTTTAATTATTCACAATATATTCTAATAAATATGAAACGATTATTCGCCACAGTCATAACATTACAAAACTATGGCTGTTATTTTGTTACTATTGTTAAAAGTCTGTCAGTTTTATGTGTATAATCTAAATCTCAGCTTCCGGGACAAAAAGCTCTAATTACACAAATCAATATGATGGAACATATTTGCATTACACCTTCATATAATAAAGTCGTGCTGCCTGGAGAATTAGATAAAACCTTTTTTTTTTTTTTATGCTGATAACAAAGAAATTGTGATTTCATCATCTATATCCAGATCATATAAAACTCCTGCACGGAAAGTAGAGAAAACGTATGAGGCATGGTGCATGTAGGATGGAAAGGAAGAAAGAAATGTAAACATGGATTGCACAAACTGCCTTCTCGAGCTGAAGTGTAATGGAACCTTGTGCTACTGGAGCTTGTGCAAATTAATTGAATATTATAAAGGGATAGTATGTGTACATTGCATTTTATTTACCGAATGTTTGTATATTACCTATATACAGTACATACATACTGTACATACACACATAAACACACATGTGGGTTATCCAGACATTTCTTTTTATTGTCATAATGAGCTTTGTTGTGTGAAGGTATCAATCAGAGCGGAGCAGATTATTAGACTGTATGAAAGAGATCAAACAATGTTGCTGTCTGCCCCCTTCTCTCCTCTCCCCTCCTCTCCCCTCCTCTCCCCTGCCTGCTTGGCTGATTTACAGCACTGCTGATGAAGTACTGCAGCTCTCTGTCAGGGCTCTACATGACGCTCGTCCAAAGAATTATTACCCATAATGCCACATCGCCTACCAAGCACTTGCACCTGCTGTAATGTCCTGTGTCCAGGGTCAGCAGTTACTGTGGTGAGGTGGGAAAAGCCACACCCAGCCAGCCCTTTCTGTTCTTCCTCGTTCTTCATCTTTCATCATGGCATGTCACTGTGCAGCTTCATAGGCCTCATTCCATCATCTCTTCTTTTGGTTTATCCTCTGCACTGACAACAATCCCTTAAAAAAAAAAAAACTTTAGCTTTTAACTAATCAACATGTCTATCAGTGCCACTTTTCTGTTGAGCAGATTTCTGTCCAGACAGGATGTGTCTAACTGGCAGTATTCTCTATCAAAGCTGCTCAAGACCTATTAATGTGTGTGTGTGTGTGTGTGTGTGTGTGTGTGTGTGAGAGAGAGAGAGAGAGAGAGAGAGAGATGGCTTACTGGGAGAATAAGCAATTCTCACATTTTCTTCACAGATGCAGTTTACAATTGTCCATAGTTTTTCTAAAGAAATCAAATGAAGTTTTTAAAATGTTACGTCAGGTCTGCAAAATCAAGAACACGGTGGTTATGAGTTTTTTTTTTTTTTTTTTGTAGTTTGATAATGAAATAAGTGCACTTGCTTTCACCAAAACTCAGACACCCTTGAGCACAGCATGCTGTTTCAATTTTCCTTTTCAATTTGAAAACCAGAAAAGCCTTATGCCTTTTTCAGACTGCCAATTGTGCTTTAAGAAGTTATTCATAGTCCCTTTTTAAACAAACTCTAAAATGAAGACCATAATGTCCCGCAGTGAGCGTCGCAAGCAATGAGGAAGTCAGCTGGCACTGTAAACAGGGCCTGCATTCATTCAATTACATGTCATAAAATCTGGATATGTGTACAGTGATGTTGACTATTAGGGCTTGTTAAGATGTTAAGATGCCAGTAAATACATCATGATGTGTTATGTTTTGGTGAGAGCTTACATTTTCATTTTTGGCTGGGCCCCAAAGGCAAAATTAATTCTCTAATCTCTTTTTGGCCAATTTCAGCAGTTTGTTGGCTTTGCTTAGTCGGCAAAGACATAATTGCTAGACTCTGTGATAGCGTTCCCTCCAAGTGCTAATCAAAGCGTTCACCCATGAGATCTGAGGGAGTGTTTGAGCCCTGTAGTAAATGCTGTATTAGAAAAAATAAATAAAATGTGAAAATTTAAGGGTAACTTAAACTTAAAGGGTAAAAAAAAATAAAAATAAAAATCCAAATTCCTTATTCCTTATACAACTAGTTGGGATACATTGAGAATGTTGTTGGAAATAAAAATCTCCTGGGGAGGGATTTCAACGCCACCCCCCATGTTGAACCCGAAGTTACGCCCTTGATCATACCTATAATTAAGGAATTTTGTGTGTGTTTGTGTGCGTGTGTTTATTTTATCATTACTGTCATTATTGTTTACAATTATTATTTAACACAAATTCCTCCCATTTTGTCATTTTAGCAATTACCACCAAGGTACAACCAAGGTGTGCAAAACCAGCTTCTTTTCATGCAGTTGCAAAACACAACTAAAGGAAACTCTATCTCCCCTTTTTCACATAAAACACATGCTTAGCTAGCATCTCTCTCCCCCTAAGAGCATGGCCATGAGCACTTGGCCATTGATGGCTATACTGTCTTTTCTGTTGTACTACATGCAAGCCACCCAAAAGTGAACTTTGCTAACAAAATTGATAATAGAGCATGCAAAAGAAGTCAGCTCCTTATTTGTATATAGCTCCTGGTCTATTGGAATTGCTGTGCTTCCTACGAGTTCAGTTGTATGCTGCTGTGTTCATCAGTTTCTTTTCTCCTATATTAAGCTGTTGGGTCAGGGCCTAGGTCAGACTATTCAACCTTTCGTGGTCAGCTGCAAGGCCTTTCCAGGACTCACCGCCAATGTCAAGTGCCTTCATTTCTTTCTATTGCAAGCATTGTTGAAGTGTAGTTGTGGGAGACCTGTGGGAAGCAGTTGAGATACTGCTATCCTCCATGCTGTGAACAACCTGCAATGTCTGACAGAAGTGAACACATTGGGAAGGCAAGCACAAGACAGGACCTTTACATTGGACACTGTCTTGCATGATACGCCCATGATATGATGCATGTTTCTCAAGTGGAACATCTTAAGTCTTCTTTAAAATCTGGTGTACACTGTCCATGACTCTCCTGGGGTATGCTGATGACCCAGGCGTTGAACACTGCCATCTTGGTTTTCATCAACTTAAGACTGTTTCACACTTGATTTTTGGATGCAGGGAGTGATTCCATCTAAGGGTCTAAGGGATCTAAGATGGGTGAACTGATGAAGGACATTAGCTTTTCATTCATAAGTGGTGATGACTGCCAGTGCCACTGTGTTCCATCCCAGCATGTTTGTCCCAGAATGACCAGTCCTTGCAGACCTTGGAGAAGTGGCTTTTGTGCAACTGCTGGATTAATTTTCATTCATTTATACATTCATTCATTCATTCATTTTCTATATGCTTATATAGCTTATCCTATACAGAGTGACAGGAAGCTTGAAGCCTATCCCAGGAGACTTTGGGCACTAGACAGGGTACACCCTGGACAGCATAAAGTATATCTTTAATTGGGGCTTTGCCTGCCCAGGTCATGGCCCTAAGGTGGGCATGGTTGAAAGGCCTGCCATTTGGTACACAGGTGGATCCCTTCTGTTGCATGATGCTTCAGAAGACCCCAAAAATGGTTGGAGTCAGCACACAGCCTTGTTCGACATCACTATGGATGCTGAAGGATGCCACAATGCTGAGCTACCATTAATATGCACAACCCTTCATGTCAGTGTGAGAGGATACAATTATGCTCTGCAGTTATGGTGGGCAGCCAGTCTTTGGCAGAATGTTGAGACTGTCTCTGCTGACCCGATAAAATGTCTTTGTAAGTTTGATAAATACTACAGACACGGTAATTTGCTGTTTTCTACACTTCTATTGTATATAAGAAAACCATATCTGCTGTACTCTGTCTGGCTCGGATGCCAAGTTTGCCAGCTTCTGCATGTGGGTAGAAAGAACCCCAGCAAAAACTTTGCAGATGATGGTGAGGAGGGAGATTCCTCTGTAGCTGCTGCAGTCACTTCTATCACCTTTGTTGGTGTAGAGGGTGATAATCTTGATACACTGGTGGAGGACTACATATACTGGAAGCAGTAGGATACCCCGGCAGTGCATGATTAGAACTAAGTGAATTTTATCACTGACTGGAGCCCCACTTGAGGATGATGGTTTTGCCATCATCTCTGCTCTGAGTTCTTCGATGGTCGGCAGGCACTCAGTCGTATCAAGAGATGAAGGTGACACAGTAGTCTCTCTGGAGTAGAATTGCATTCCACCCACCTCTCCATCTGGTGACCTATATTTCTGATAAGTTCCCCCATGGTGGAACTGAAGGGAGTAGTCTGAACTGGTCCAATTGCTTTCTTGATAATGTTGTACATCCTGCTGATGTTGCCTAGTTTAGTTGCCATGTGAATGCCTACATTCAACTGCTGAACCTTGTTCCTGGCAGCCCCAATAATCTGCAAGTTCTCTACAGTGGGTGACTGCTTGTACTTGATAAGGGCAGCACATTTGGCTTCAATGACAGGGGTCATCTCTTTTGACACGCCTTAAACCAATCTTATGTCTTCAAGGGATTCTCTCTGAAGGATGTTATGGCTTTGTAGTACATGATGTCCTGCAGGGTTCTCTCTTAAAAGTCTTGCTGATCTCAATGCATGGGTTCCCCTGTTTATAGTTACAATGAAATAGTTCAGGAGCTGGATTTGGTTATCAGAGGCTGTGGGAGATCAGAGGCTTGTCATATAGGAACATTTTATCAGTTACATGTAAGCTTATCCCCAATGCCACCCTGTATGCTATGACGACCTTGAAACGAAAAAACAAGCCCACACAAATGAACAATGAACTGTTAACTGGCCAATTTTAGAGCTGAGGCTATAAACATCTGGAGTTCGATATTAATATTTAGGAAATATGATGCAATTTAATTGTTGTAATGTATTTAGATCTTTCATTTGTTAAAATCGATTCTGGCTATATTAGGTTTATAGTTTTATGTGTTGCATACCATGAGATTTACATTGTGTAACTCTTATGGTGAAGTTTGTGTTATCTGATTCCAGAGACATGCACACATACTGTATTACAACATGGAACCAAAGACATGAGACAAAAGTGAAGTGCACACAGATTGCAACATGACGTGAACTAGCTGTGCACGTTGTACAATATGCTAAGAAATATACACTAAAATATACAGACAAATATACAAATGCAACACAATGATGCAACATGCCAAAGTTTATCTATATGCAATAGAAGAATATGCGTACTAGTGTGTGCAAGTTACTTCAAAATTGAATAAAGCTGACAACCTGTGTGTCAAGGTGGCACAAGTTCAGTCTGTATGTTATTTGTGTGATGATCTTACTGTATTTGTGTGAACAGGGAGCAGCCTAGATGCAGGGATCGTTGACCTCTTTAGAAATGTGTAAATTTTTTGCAGGAAAAAAAAAAGCTTCTCTTGAGTTGTTCTGAATCAGCTTTGCTAAAGATGTTGCAAAATCAATCCAGATCATTAACAGTTAAAAGTTTAACAAATGGTAGTAATGATGGAAAAATAAATAACTGAAAAAATATTTAACCAAGATTGGTTTAACTAAAAAAAAAGAAAAATATTTTTTAAACCTAATTCTAACAAAATAAATAGAGGCTCAAAACTAAAAACCTACTCACATCTACCTAGAGATATTATTATTATTATTATTTATTATTATTATTATTATTATTATTATTATTATTATTATTATTCATTTCATTAATTTTCTATACTGCTTGTCCTGTACAGAGTCATGGGAAGCTTGGAGCGTATCCCAGTAAACTTCGGACACAAGGCGATGTACACCCTGGACAGGGTGCCAATCCAATAATAATAATAATTATTATTATTATTATTATTATTATTATTATTATTATTATTATTATTATTAATTATGTTCCAGTTTACAGAATGATATCTAAAACTTAAACCTGCTCTAGGTAATAGTATCTCAGTGACGCATTCATGCTAAACATAAAATACGTAGAATACAGAATAGAATAAGGATTTGTTTTATGTGCATGTATTTTGTTTGGATGTGTGTGTTTAGGAAAAAGATGTGCAGTTTCACCATGAAGAAAGTCTATTTGCAAATAGGCACAGAGGGCCACAGAAGCAGTAAAAGTCCTATTTATAAGACAATAAATAAGTTACTAGCTCAAACTTATGCTCCACGGATAGAAAACATAACTATTTGATGTTCCAGGCTTTTTATTTACTTAGGATGGCTTTTTTGTGTTACGAACACAAGGTCAGCTGAAGTCACTTTCACCTCAGCAATCAAGGAGGAAAAGATGCCAGGAAAAAGAATTCTGAAAGATAGATGCTGTCGATCAGCCATGATGAATATTTTACACTTACTCTAGCCATTAGGGCTTTTTGCAAGAAAAAGGGAAGTGGGGAAAAATGCATGGCATACAAAAACAAACGTGTTTGCAAAGAGAGAGTCTTGCGTTCGAAGCGCACTAAGAGTTCAGATAATGCCTGTGGCACTTTAGCCTCCATCTTCCAACCTTCTCCTTCGTCTTCTCATCTCTCTCTCTCTCTCTCTCTCTCTCTCTCTCTTTTCTTCTTTCTTTCTGTGAATAGTGCTGTCTCTCTATTGTAATGATGCTGCCTCGTAGCAGCCCTTGGAATGACCTTTCTTTAATTAACTGCATCTTGATGAGCGGATCTACATAGAATGTGAAGGTTAATTAATGAAGTATCAGTGCCTGGTCTTAAAACCATCACCTAGCGGATGACAGCTGGGCCCACCACTCTCAATTTTACCAGCCGACTCATTAGCGACGGGAGCGCCGATTGACAGCTCCTCTTTGCTCTGTGGGCCAAGAGCAAATAGTATTAAAAAACGGACTGAGCCGTGTTTCTTTCTTTCTTGCTCAAAAAGAAATGTGATCTTTTTCGCTTAGGCGACGTAACCAAAGCGAAACACATTCGAGAAAACGCATTTCAACGATGCACAAGATAACAGTATATATGCAATGAGATTCAAATCAGAACCCTATAAAAAATGCAGATGAAAGCAATATAATATCTCCATAAAGGTTCAGGAGTGTGTAATCGGTTTCTTGCAGCCAGATCTGTGATGGATGGTGATGGATAACTCCGGATTGTAATAGTGCACAGATTCATCTCGATAAGGCCCCTGCTTTTGGGTGTCGGTTATTTCCAGATGCATTGCACGACTGCTTATCAGTGCGATTATAAGAAATCAGATCCACATTAGCAAATGGAAGCAAACGTAAAGAGAGACGTATCACCGGAGGGGACAGCACGAGGGAGGATTTATGGTTACTGAATATGTTGCATGTGATATAAGCCTCTGTAGTTTCACATACTTCTCGGAGAGCAAATACAATGAAGCGTACAAATGAACCAATACCGTGTCCGTGATAAACCTGCCAGACAAGGCTGGAATACAAAATGCACTTTAAAAGTCTGCTGCTGAGTTCCAACAAGCATGCCTTTTGCTGCAGATAAAGGATTCGCTATGATTGTCATTTGTTACGGTAAAATTTGCTCATAGATATATTAGTTACAGCTTCACTCTCTTTCTCGTTCAAAATCTTCAAATCTTTTTTTTTTTTTTTTTTTAATTCCTGGGTTTTTAGGTGTGAGTGAGTTCCATGTCAACAGCTTCAGTTAATGTTCAGTTAATGTAGTGAAAGAAATAGGGGAGAAAATCTGATCTCAGTGACATTAACCATGGCGTGGTTGCTTCTGCCAGATAGGCTGCCTTGAGTTTTTCAGAAACTGCTGATCTCCTAAGATTTTCACACACAACAGCCTCTAGAAGATTGGAAAAACATTGCTTGGACTTACTTTTTGTTCACTTTTTTTTTTGTTTTTTTTTTTGTTCTCATTCTAGCTTCAGATTCTTGTTCTTGGAAGGCAGACATGAAGCGCAATATTGTAGCCCATGCACCTCAGTCTATGACATGTGTGTTCACCATTCAACTCACCATTGTTAAAGTTAGTGCATCCTTCATTTTGGGTCAAAACCTTTTAGGTCGGACATTTCTTATATGAATACTCATCAATAAACAAAAAACATTTTTTTATATATAAACTCTAGGGCCTGTTGTGCTGGGAGACCTTAGGGTTCTAAAATACCCAACATAAGAACATTCAAGCCACGATCACATGATTTTCCGCCCTTTCCTGATCAAGCGCTTGACTTGTATCTGCATTATCTTGCGCACTGGGCTGCTGTCACATGATTTGTACCTTATATGTTTAGTTGTTTGAGACATTCTTAAATGTAATTGGGAATAGGATCTGACACGCACAAATGTTTTTAATGATTAACTAAAACAGTCATTTTAATCTGTACTTTACTGTTTACTGTATCCCATGCTGTATGAGAAGCAATTACAAATGATCGTAGTAACCTTTAGAAAATACCATTCACAAACAGCTAACTACACTTTCTGAAGTCGTTCCAGAATCATGCTTCGGCATACGTGACCTCTGATGAACGCCAGAACTAACAGGGTGGTATTAAGGAGTGAATAATGCGTGCGTGCTACACGGCCTTTGTGCCGTGACCTGCTTTCTACAGCCGTGCCTACAGGTCAGTGAGCTCCCATTAAACATTCAGCAGTGACTCCTTTTTGTAGTCTGCTTATTGTCTCAGCTTGGAACCAGCCGAAATCCATTTCGGTTGTGCTGTCACGTCTGTACGAGAGGCTTTTCTTTTTCATTGACCTTTTTATAAGAATGTTCTTAAATAAGCAGTAAAAGGAGAAGTAACAGTAGACATAGTTTGGCGCTCTAGATGTATTTCACAGTGTTGCAAAGTCTTCGGGGTGTTTTCAGCCTCTTTTTCAGTTTTTCCTTTCTAAAGAGTGTTGAAGCATGCTCGGAGTGTGTACTGCAGCTGCTGCAGGAAGCTAGGCCACTCCAAGTCCCTCGTCTCTCGGATGCGTAACCTGCTCCAGGTAGTCATCTAAATCATTCTGCACATGCTGCTGTCACTGAAGACAACCCAGTTTTAGAGTGCGCCTCACGAAAGAAATCTCAAACTAAATTTGCTGCTGCAGCACTTTCGCATTTGCTCGTCTGAAATATTTGACACCAGACAGTATCTCGGGACTCCTGTATACTCGAGTGAGGGTGGAGGGGAGGTACAGTCGTCTTAAAAGGGAACTTCCCTGCAGCACCTTGTTTTTTTTTTTTTTACCCATTAGTTTGTTTCTCACACTCTTGCCCTTAAGACAGAGGGACTGCAGAAGATATAAGTGGCCAGTGAGGAGAAATCCCAACGGTGTGGCAGGTGTGGGATCGGCCTTCATTATCTCCCAACACCTCCGTCCAATTATGAGCCTCGCTTCAGTGATGACAACCCGACTGTGCGAGCGCGCGTGTGTGTCACTCTTATTCCTGGGTGGCCTGGGCTTCACTTGTTATTTTCTTTAAAGTTTTGCTACACCAAAAAAATCCCTCAATTGCATCCCTTTTTGCTGTCTTAAATACCAAAGAACTTACTTCTGACAAAGTGTGAAACTGGTACTTTTTTTTCTTCTTCTTCTTCTTTTGCTATATCTCCGATTGGGTTACAACAAGAAAACCATAATAGTCTGTTATTAAGTATATGCACATAATTGGATCCCATTTGTGTTGAAATAAATGCCATTAAAACCACTGCATGCTTTGTGTTATGTTTTTTTTGTACTTGCTTTTCAAATCAATTATTACAGATAAGGGCACTATGAATTGTGCTTCTTTTTTCCTTTAAAATATTCATATACAAAAGAATACTGGCACTCATGTGCAAAATAATTCTGAAAGGTTTATTACATTGGGACATGATATAAAAAAAAGAAAAACGCAAAAAGAAATGCTCGGTGCACGTACAAATAAACCTCTTTCTTTTTATCTGACCTAAATTTGAACAATATTTCTGTCAGATCCAATCATCCTTCTGACATTTTTTCTCTCATTATGGTGCTGCTAACACGCTGCAATAACATGACTAACAAGTGATTTATGAGACTTTAGGTCCTAGACTTCGGATTATATTCTAAAGTTGGATAAATGAGGAAAGCAGTATTTGTTGTCACGGAACCCACATATTTCAAATTTTCCTTTTTTTTCTTCCTGACCACACCCTGTAATCATTAGCATTACCTTTGAGCACTTGTCTCATCAGTGCATACACTATATGTGTATTTTCATTTTTTAATTTTCTTAAATTGCCTGTATCATGAACTAATTTTCCTACGATGATCACTAATTCCTGCTTGGGATTCTGATCATGATGATTGGAAATATCTCAATAAAAAGACTGTACAAGACTGTATGTGTTCTTTTGCACATTTGAACCCTTTCATTAATCCATCCATACATTTATGGGCAGTCAGCTTAGGGCTGTTTTAGGGAAATATAAAAATGTAAATTACTGTAATTTAACATACATCATTATCCTGACTCCTCTTGTCTATTTGTTATTCTCAGTGCAGCATGTCTCAGATACCTTTTAATAAAATTTCTACTTAAAATTGCAAATTAATTTAACAAAAAAAAAAAGTGACTCCGATGGATGCCTTAGTGTTTTCACAAACTACTCGCTATAGGGTTAAAAGCATTAAAATTAAAACCACTTAGGTCTCCTTCTGCCACCAGAGTGGATCTGGACCCTCGGGGCATGACTCCACAGGACCTCTGGGTTTTTGCGGTGGTGTCTGGCACCAGGACGTTGGCAGCGGATCCTTTGGGTGCTGTAGGTTGCGCGCTGAGGCCTCAATAAATCAAATTAATTTGCTTGGCACATCCCATGGGTGCTCGATCAGATTGGGATCTCGGGGTTTAGAAGCCAGGTTGGCAGTTGTGGGCTCTTTGTCTGTTGGGATCATCTGTGTGCTCTGGGTGATCTGGTGGCTTTCTATCGTGGCCAGCACTGACTCTTTTTCAGCAATTTGTTCTGCATTGGTGTTACTGTAAAGTAAAGCCTTTATTTTGTCACATATACATTACAGCACAGTGAAATTCTTTCTTCGCATATACCAGCGTGATTGGGGTCAGATCACAGGGTCAGCCATGGTACAGCGGCCCTGGAGCAGTTAGGGTTAAGGGCCTTGCTCAAGGGCCCAACAATGGCAACCTAGCTGAGCTGGGAATCGAACCGCCGATCTTCCGATCAGAGCTCAGTGCCTTAGCCCTCTGAGCCACCACTGCCCACTGTGGGTTCAAACTGGATGCGCAGGCCTTTGCACGGGTGAGCCTTGGGTGCTGATGATCCTGTCACCAGTTTACTGGTATATAATTGAAAATCAGTGTTGATGTGTTAATGTTCAACAACCCTAATATTGTTCTATTTGGTTAAAAGTCCTTTATATTTTGGTCACCAACATTGAATACTATATGAGACCTGAATGATGATATTAATTTGACAGTTTTACGTATATTATTCTCTATTTGGTCTCATGGTATTCCAGCACATGGACACTATGTATGAAAGGTCCATTCTTGATATGTGCACATTTTATAAAATTGCTTTAGAGAGAGAGTATCAAATATATATATATATGTGTGTGTGTGTGTGTGTGTGTGTGTGTGTGTGTGTGTGTGTGTGTGTGTGGACAGAGTGTAGCAGGCAAGACAGAGAAGGACAATGTCCTCATGGCAAACACATACATTTTATCTGCATATTTTATTCATGTATGCCGGGAAACAACACAGCTAACATGATTATTTTTGAGTGGTAATCTTGACTGTGTAAATCTCACACTAAGTGGAGCTGTGCTGAGACAGGTGGTGATTATCTGAAAAGCTTTTGTTGTCTGTACTTCAAATTACATTTCACTGGGGAAAGTCAAACACGCGTGTACTTGTGATCGCGGCGGGTTACTGTTTTAGTTTCAGCCATGCAATCTCAGTGTTTATATATCTGGATATTTGGCCTTTTGTCGAGGCACCATGTAATGATCCCAGAGCTACTCGTCACTTACAGACCTGCATTGTTCGAGGAAGAACGCATTAATAAGATTTTATGAAAATGGAAACTTCTGATTATTCTACCATTTATGGCTAACCCAGGGCTAAACACTGAAACTGAGGTGTTTATTGGTGATTTGTAGTTCCAAAAATGCCATCAAGCACAGAACAGGTACAGAGTAAATCATCCTTACTTACAGTTATGTACTCCTGATATAATTGTTTTGAGGGGGTAAATAAAGAAATGTTCTAGCAATTCCATTTTTTTTAGCTATAAAACAATGGCAGGGCAGCACAGTGGCATCGCAGTTAGTGTTGTATTCCTGCCTCCGATCTGTGTGCATGGAGTTTGCATGTTCTCCCTCTGATTGGTGGGTTTCTTCTGAGAACTCCGGTTTAAAGACAGGAGTCCAAAGACATGCAGATTAGGCTGATTGGCATTCCCAAATGTGTGTGTGTGTGTGTGTGTGTGTGTGTGTGTGTGTGTGTGTGTGTGTGTGTGTGTGTGTGTGTGTGTGTGCACTGCGATGGACTTGCACCCTGTACAGGATGTACTCTGCCTAGTGTCCAAAGTGCTCCAGGCTTACCGCAACCCAGTACAGGATAAGTGGTACAGAAAATGAATATGGGGTAAATTATTTTATCTGTTTATTTAACATTTTAAAATATTTTTTACATACGTAAGATTATATCTTACTCAAATCAAGAAAAATTCGCGAAGCTCTCGGTCAATGATATTTCTTGCATCCAAACCTTTATAAGCATCTAACATGAACTGAATGGTGACAACAGTCACCTTTTAACGTTTCCCCATTAAAGATTTGTTTATGGCTATACATGGCTATAAAAAAGCAATTTGTAGTTATGTTTTGATTCGCACTGGGCTCTGAACAGATGTGTTTGGAACATGAAGCAAGGGAGAATAAACACATACTTCTCTGTCCAGTCGTCTATAAACATTCTGTTTTCATCATTAAGCCATGTCATCACTTCACTAATCAGGCCAGTGAGAGTAAATAAAATAAAATAAAATAAAACTCTCTGGAAGTCTGTGGAAACTCTTTCTTCAGGTAAATAATTGACATAAATCTATGTGATTGGTTGCAACAGATGATCTACTAGAGCAGCTGTGCGGTTTCATTACAGTCGCTGAACAATGGACCATTTTCTTCCATACCAGTACGTCAATGTGCACACTAGAGCTTGGTTAGATCCACTGAAATCATTCTCTCTATCCTCATCTGGATACCGGTTTGCAAGTTGAACACCCCTGAAAAAAAACGTCTGCAATGATAGTTAAGAAGATAAAAAAGAACACACAGATTGTTAACACCTATATTTTCCTACAATAACACAATCTGTAATCATAATCATTATTAAGAACTTGTGGGCATGAATAAGTATATTTGTTTTAATTCTTACACGACATTAGCCGAAGCGAGACATCTTTATTTATCTATGATTGTCAGTAGGACATCAGAGTCATCAGGAGCAGCTTATGACTATAGATTATTATGACAAGCCAGAACGGTATAAATAACAACACAACCATTAACAACAAGTCGAGAGGCCATCACACTTGACTTATGCTACAAGCTACAATTAGTGATTTTTTTTTTAGCATAACCCTGTAATAAGCTGTAGAGAGTGAACAACATACAGTCAATCAGCATACAGTGAAGCAGCTCGTGTTGAGCGGTTTTAGACAATCCTATATTCAACTGAGTTTGTTATGTACAGCTGGGAGATATGACTTCAAACCAGTATCACAATTAATTCAGCATTTTACCTCAGTTATGATCAATGAAAGATTATTGAGATTCATTATTGTACTGTAAAAGTGCTGAACTATAAATTCAGGGATATTAAATCAGGGATATATTTTTTTCAAATGAAAGACTTCTTAGAGACTGGGCGAGGCGGAGTCATGTGACCACAAACGTGGTACAGTGGAACCTTGGATTGTGAGCATAATTCATTCCGGAAGTGTGCTTGTATGTCAAAACACTTGTATATCAAAGCGAATTTCCCTCAGCAAACTCAGATGATTCATTCCACAACTCAAAAATATTCATATTAAAATACTTAATAAAAAATTTAAGTAAAAATGAAAGAAATTAACCTCCACTTTAACTTTGAAAAGAATTGTGGCTGAGAGAGGAGAGGAGGAAGGGAGGAAAGTGGGCTGATGTGTAGACTTTCAAACGCACACCAGTTCACCAAATAGACACTTACTCTCACACAAGTGCACGGGTGAATCTCTATTCAGTAAACTGAATTAAAAAAACACACGTGGTCACAATGTTATAGTAAACATTATGCGCGCACGGATGTTACCTATACGAGTGACGCACGCGCACTGAGACCGAGCATGGGAGATGATGACTCACAATTCCGCAGCATGAGAAAGAAGAACCATTGGCTCAGTTGTGGTCTTAGATGTGACACAAGATGCACATGCATGCCACATGATACTCGATGATACAATGGATGTTATATCAAGACTCGCTTATTTATCAAGTCAATAATAATCGTCTTGCAGAATGCTCGCAAACTGGTTTACTCGCAATCCGGGGTTCCACTTTAGTATGTTTTTAATGGGACAGTACAGGAAAACACACACAGAAACTATTAACAGCATTTTTAAAACTTAACATTAATTGACATGGGTAAAATTATGTCAGTTCTGATTAACTTACATTTAAATGCCCAGCCCTAGTTTAATATAATATCATTAACCAGGGTTGGCAAGTTTACTACATCTAAAAAATATATCAAAACACAACTAACTAAAACAAATAGGAAATTGGAAAAAGAATACATTTTAGATTTGTAAAGAAAGAAAAACAAAAGTGTGACTTATACAGTGTAGATGGGAGTATGGTAAAATTCTTCTTAAAAGCTTCTTAGGAAGTTCAGAGCGCAAGGTCAGCCATGCTACTCATGCATTTCTATAAATAATAATGCACTATATCTTACAATAGAAACAGTTCTGTATATCACACATATATTGTTGAACAGACTAGCGTTTCCTGTGTTGTCATTTGCTCCTCCCTAAAGCATGGGGCACCACGCTAACCTCCCATGTTTATGCTCCTTTACAGGCTAATTTGCAGCTAGTAATTCTCTACCTACAACCAATAAAAAGCACAGAGAACTACTTGAGATAGTCCTCACAACTCCCTGTTCCTTCCCCATCTTTGGAGAGACATCAAATAAACATTGTTGCACACCCTTTTCTTGAATTAATTAGATTATAAGAGTATTGTATACAAATCAGTTATTGTACAGCACAGCTTAGCTTGGTTAGCTTGCAACTTGTTGCTAGCATTACTTGTTAACATCCTCTGTTGTTGCTGAGCAATATCCATGCTGCCATGTAACTATGAAAGGGCAACTAAAGAATTTTTTGTTTGCTCATACCCCACCCCATATGTCCTGGAGTGAGGAAGTACATTATTACAGCTTGCAAATTATCATGTTCAAGTTACCATAAATGAAATGTTAGCTCTTGCTGCAGTTGCCATTTTTGACCACAAGGTATAACTATGCGGTACAAATTGGAGCAATGAACCTCATTTAGTTGCAAGAAGAAAGCAATAAAACACACACACACACTAACCAATCAAACTAGGCTATATGCATTTGGACTGTGGGAGGAAACCAACTTACACAGAGGAAACCCGCAATGCAAACTCTACAAACACAGTCCAGCGGTGAGATTTGAACCTTCAACCCTGGAGGTGCAAGACGACAATGGTAACCGATACGACACCTGAGTATTTTATTGAAATTGAAAATTTTAAAGTATGGAGGTATAAATGTATAATTTCCTAAAATGCTAATATAAATGGTAAGACTCTGCCATAACTGCCTCTATGAACATGAACAAGCCACCACTGCTGATCTTGGCCTGTCGAAGGTTGTGCTAAAGTTTGTAATTCTACTCAGAACCTGATCGTGTCACAGCCGTGACTGTCCTCATACTGTAGCTCCACAGTGACGAACTCCTGACCCGGAGAGCCACGGCTCCACAGATTATTTCGCTCCCTTTTGTAACGCACCAAACTCCGCACATGAATCTTTCAGTGATTACCTGATGTGTCGAATCAGGCGTGTTAAATGAGGTAGAATATGTTGAGCGCTGGAGTGACATGAGATTCCAGGACTGATGTCTGACACCTCTGCACTGTTGATAATGAATCACCCAGTGGATTTTTTTTTACATCATGTTTAGTCTTTTCAGCACGGTTCTCGGTCCTGCGTGTTGTCGCAGGCGATTACTCTGTGTTCGGCGTGCTTCCAGTTCCAACGAGAGATCATATCATGTGCATCACTTGGTCTGGACAATCAACCCAGATCTGCCAAGTGTATTTTCGTGCACATGTGTGTGCGCGTTTGTCTGTGCATGATCGTGCGCAAGAAGGCAGTAGAATATGTGTGTGAGTGTGTGTGTGTGTGTGTGTTGTCTCTTTGTGCAATCATGTAGACAGGGTCAGAGGCATCTGATGTTTCCCAGACACTGCCTGTTTTATCTGATGCAATGATGGCAGCTGCTGACTGCAGGAATTCATATGCTACACGTGTGTATAATTTGTCACGCAGCTCCGAGCAAACATTAAAACAACTTCAGAACATCCTTTTCCCGTGTCTTCATTCGTCATAAACACATCAGCCTGCCAAGTACAATTGCAAATCTTAAATCTCCCCTCCTTGTTAAACTCAAGTCTTTGATGGCATGTTTTTTTTTTTAAGATGATGTCTGTCTAGTCCAAATGTAAAAGTTAAAGAATGTAAAAAAAAAAAAAGATTCGATCCGCATGCTGTTAGCGTTCAGACTCGAGACTCCAAATCGGAAATGCCGGACATTATCTCTATGCCTTGTATTCCTTCTTCCACTCTTTTTCCTTCACGTTTCTCAAGTGCTTCATTCATCTCATGCATTAAAGATAGTGAACTCCTTTTTTATCTCTTGTTGTATTTGTGATGTGGAACAGCGAGTTCAAACAGGCTCGCTCGTAGCTCTCTTTTTCCATAAACACCGGGCAAACAGGCCTGTTTGACTAATAATGTTAACATTGAATAACATCTGTTTATGGGATGTTGAGAAATTATGGAAAGTTAAAACGACAGGAACTTTAATAGATGCTTAAAAACAGTCCTGCGGGGAGCTTTACTGCTCTTTTGAAATATCTGTTTGACAATCCGTTGATTGAATCTGCTTTCCCATCTGCTGCATGGCTGCTAATGTACACACTAAGAGCAATATGTCAGTGATCAGGCTAAAAGCAAATAATAAACATTAAATAATCCTTTTTTTTTTATCTTATTAGTATACGCTTTGCATCCTAACAATTCATCCTGCAATGATTTCTGTGTTAAGATGACGAGCATCAGCTGACAAGTTGTTGTTTTTGCCTTTAATGTATATTTTTATCCGTTACTGATTACCTTTGTACAAGTGTAATAATGCAGATAATCAGAAAAGCAATCTAGATCATTATGCAAAACTCAGTAATATATTCCAATTTAATTACCTTCCATTTAAAAGCCACTTACCGAAGTATAAAATGATGTACTGACAGTATTTTCGGAAAATAAAATCCTCCCAGCAGAGGCCATTGCTTACTGTCAGCTTATCGGCTTCTGCTGTTATTTATCCACTTATTTATTCATTCATTTACATTTTCTCTTGTGCTGGGGCAAAGCACGCTGCGTAAAAAGCGGATTTCTGTATTTTTTTTTTTTTTTACACAATAAATTTAAGAAAATCTCTGGTGAAAATTGACAGTGCCTACCTTTGCAAAAGTGTCATAGACATCATATCGAATTTTTAAAAGTATTGGAACGGGTGGTGTAGGTCAAATACATCATCATCACATTTTCTGAATTGTTTTTTTTAATACATATATTAAACTACTGACCGATTCTGACAGATGCATCCTCTCTAGCACATCATAAAAAAATCAATGTTTTGAAAAGCAAGATTGTTGTTCATCACTCTGATACAGTTTTTTTTTAATCTGAAAAAAATTTTTGAGACGTTCTGTTGCTTTTTCCTTTAATTTGTCACTTATCTGTATATGATCTGAATTTGACTGATATAAAACAAAACAAGTATTTTTTCC
Source organism: Clarias magur (assembly GCA_013621035.1). NCBI lineage: Eukaryota > Metazoa > Chordata > Actinopteri > Siluriformes > Clariidae > Clarias > Clarias magur. The sequence continues at coordinate 1,222,523 of QNUK01000098.1, forward strand.
GAATGCAGTCGTAGTGACATGGAGAACATGCATGGCTGGGGGTCAAGACAGGGAATTGTTAGAGCAAAGAGAAAGAACAACAGCACAGCAATTAAACGACAAAGAAGCAAATGGACCGGATATTTCGATCCGTATTGTGTTTGCTGTTTGTTAATGAATGCGCTTTGGGCAGCCGATATACATAATATTGTTTGAAATGCACAACCAAGTGCTGCACATTTCAATAATATATTCCTAAATAATCAAATATTAGTTGCGTTCAAGTCAAAGCGGGACTTTGATTGTGAAGAATAACAGAGCACAGACCTAAGAGTACAAATCTTTATTTCTCTATACAATCCCTTACTACACTAATGGACTTATCCCAGTGCATCACTAATCTTTGGATACTATCAAAGTAGAAAGTTTTCTCAGTTTCTCAGCCATGATCGAACTGCCTGAGTCTGAAAGTCTGAAACGCTGACCTCCCAGGAAACCCTCTAACAAACATGTGGAAGTGGCTTGGAGCGAGGTCAGAACAGTACGAGATGTGGCAATAATTCCCAGCTGGGTTCCTGTATATGAGGTTGTGCATTGTCCTGCAAAAACAGAATGTCTTTTGTGATCAAATCAGGAAGTTTTTCCATTACTGTCCAATCACTAATGAAACACTGGGATAAGTGCATTAGTGTAGCGAAGGGTTGTATAGAGAAATAAAGAGTGTTTTTACTCTCATAACCGTGGTCTGTTATTCTGCACGATCAGAAGTCCTGGTTTGACTTAAACACCCCTCATAGCTATTTCACGCCTATGTTTTTTTTCAATAAATTTTATTTTTTTTCAATAAACTGTACAATTGTTACTTTTCTTATTGCAGAAGGCAGCATCGGTCCAATAAGTAGTTCTGTGTTTGTGCAAGAGAAAAGCAGCAAGATGTCACGTGTGGCTGTTTGATATCAGTAACTCAGGTTGGACCTTGCTGTTGTTAATTATTTTGATAGCACCCAGAAAAATGATTAAACATACATTAATCAGTTATCAGTTATTATAATTTGGACAATTATTGATGAATTAAACACAGTGCTTTGTTTCCACATACAGTTACAGTAAAGGTTGTGAAAACTGGTTAGTTCCTTTTTTTTTTCAGTCTAGCTGCTAGAAACATTAGTCCTCTCACTTCTGTTTGTTTCTTCCTCCTGAAGTTAACAAGTCAACCATAACGATGCAAAAGTGTTGCAAATCATAAAGCAATACCTGCACTTCATCCTGTCTGTGTTCAGCTCTCTGAACTCAGCAGTGTGAGAAGCACAGAGGCTTCCCCATTGTGGACGGTGTAGCAGTGCTGCCCTCTGCTGGCTGCTTATCATTACAACCTTTCTTTTTGTACTTTTCTCTCGAGTCTGTCTCTAGTGACAGGTTGCTTCAGTGGTGTCTTTGTCAAATTTGAATTATTTTAATCTACACCTGAAACTACTGTCCTTTCACTCAATTTGATTTCCATTTAATTATATTTAGTCCTATAAATGTGTTTTTTTGCACAATCTATATATTGTATCCATTTAACTCAATAAGTTTATTTCAGTTTTAACTTGTTTACTCTGAGTTGTCCTTTATACCGGTTATACCAGGAGTCTCTCATGGGGGCCTAAAGACTTTGGACATAAGCTTATACCCTGGACAGGGTGCCATTCCACTACACAACACACATGCACAATCTATGGGCAATTAGAAAATGCCATTTAGCCTAATCTATGTGTTTTAGGAATGTAGGAGGAAACTGGAGTACCCGGGAGAAATTAATTACTAATTAATTAATTAAGTAAGTTCTGTAAAATCTTTGTAATTAAAATCCCAAGCTTCAGGCCTGATTTATGAGATTCTGTATGAAAGCCCAGGTCTATGCCGCAGCTGGCAAAATCACCTGGTCTAAAAGAAAGTCACAGTTATGGTAAAATCTATAAATATAGCTATATAAGCATATTTATATAACTGTATAAACGCAGTGTGCTTGCAACTGGCACGATTGTCATAGCTCATTCACTCACTCACTCATCATCTATACCACTTAATCCTGTATTCAGGGTCACGGGGGGGCCTGGAGCCTATCCCAGGAGGCTTAGGGCACATGGCAGGGTACACCATGGACAGGGTGCCAATCCATCGCAGGGCACAGACCCACATTCACACACTACGGGCAATTTGGGAACGCCAATTAGCCTAACCTACATGTCTTTGGGAGGAAACCCACCAAGCACGGGGAGAACATGCAAATTCCATGCACACAGAGCCTGGCCGGGGATCGAACCCGGACCCTGGCAGTGCAAGGCGACAGTGCTAACCACTACACCACCTGTCTGATTGTCATAGCTCTTATTGTAAAAATTTTATTAATCAATTAATAAATAAAATTAACTACATTCATAAATAGTTCCCTGGTAAGGTAAGTTAAAGGTGTGTACTGGGCCATAATTCTGCACAGTTTAAAGTTTTCTTGCATATTTTTCATGTTCATTTGTGTGCTTGTTGTTGTTTTTTTCTGGGATGCTTTCCTAAAGATTTAATTCATACAATATTTAAAGCAATAATAAACTAAATTGTTTAAATGTAAAATCGGGCTCATGAATACAAACGTACTAATGCTGATTATGCTGCAGCAGTCCTCCGCAACACAAGAGGGCAGCCGTGCGCTTAGGTTGCTTGATTGAGCGAGCGAACAAAAGAAGGCTGTATATCAAATACCGCTTTGTTTAATACATAGTGCACTATTGTGTATCTTGAAGAAGCCGTTGTTTGATAGTTTTAGTATTTAGCGGTGTGGAATGTGACCGAGATTTGCCACTAAGTAGTTGTCGTAAAGATGTCGCACATATCACCGTTGTATTCTGGCTGTAGGCTGGATGGATGTAAAGACGCAAATTTTAGAAATGGGTTGAAAACGTAATATGTGCAATATGTGACATATTTTATTATAGTACCGTTTTATGTATGTTTCAAGTGTAGAATTGACAATGGCATCCTTTAGCCGAGACGGTAACCTCATTTTTCACAGTTATCTTTTACAGCTGAGAGCTTTAGAATTGTGATTTAAAATATTAGATCACGTGGTTAAGGGCTAAACTTTTGGCTTGAGCTTAAAGCTGCATGTCTCTTTCTTTGTTCAGAGATAAACCATTTGCTGATGGAGGTGAGCCCTGACATTCACATCTGTGGCTTCTGCAAGCAGCAGTACAACAATTTTGAAGTGTTTCTTGCACACAAGCAGAATGAATGTCAGCTTCCCAGCACAGACATCTCAGTCACAAGTACAGGAGCTGCTGGTAGGTCTTCTCATCTCTGCTGGCATGATGCGGATGAACAGACACTCTGAGAAATTGAGAGAGAAAAACAGTTTATAACTGCTAAAAAGTAAATTTGGTCCATGTTTCGGCTTGGTCCAGCACAAATTAGCAAGGAACTGCAGGAAAGCTGCTTACGCCGTCATCGCATTAACTGAGATATGTGCATTACACAGAAACTGTGCAAGAGTTTCCTTTGGAAGAGACCTTTCAGACCTGTGTGTCCAAGACTGTGAAGAAGACTGTAAAAACCCAGAAACCAGCCTCCAAAAAGCTGAAACCTGCGCTCAGTCAGAAGCGACGTATTTGCAGCTTCTCAGGTGAGTCAGTAACACTGCAGTTAAGTTACTCTGCAAGATCTTGTTAATCTTTATGCAGAACATTCTTTTAGGTTGTACATTCAAAACCCAGTATGGCCAAAAGGATATGGAAAGACACATGCTAACTCATACTGGTAAGAAGCGAATTCCTTTATTATCCTCTTATCATTTACTTACTTTACATAGTTTAATAAGTTTGACGGTCCTCACCCAGGCGACAGGCCGTTCGAGTGTGAACTATGCCATAAGCGCTTTAGTCGGCGAGACAAGCTCAACCTGCACAGCCGCTCGCACACTGGGGAAAAGCCACACAAGTGCAAGCACTGCCCGTACGCCGCCGCAGACAGCAGCAGCCTGAAGAAGCATCTGCGTGTGCACTACGACGAGAGGCCCTTCAAGTGTCAGATCTGCCCCTACGCCAGCCGCAACTCCAGCCAGCTCACCGTGCACCTGCGCTCACACACAGGTCAGCACACACTGTTCTCGCAACAAAGCATGTATGCTTACAGTCATACATGCTTACAGTTCCAGAAATCATGCTAATACCCAAACATGAATGTTGCATGGCATATTCGGCGGTTGTTCAAAATAGTGGCCTGTTCATCAAAGAAATTTTGGCCTGGAAATACCATTGGTTTCTAAATGTTCCTACTATTTATGGTCTTGAGCTATTCAGCTACACTAAGGAACTAAATTTACAGAGGATACACTGTGGCCAAAATATGTGGACATCTGCCCATAATACACCCACACATGCTTTCTGAACACCTCATTAATATGCCTTTGGCATTAATTAAGTTATTCACAATTCACAAGTTACATAAAACAGATATACAGCCAGACAGCATCATTCCTGTTTTATGTGTGTCCTAGTCAGAGATAAAGTTTTTTTGTTTTGTTTTGGTACTTCTACCTTACAGGTGATGCCCCATTCCAGTGTGGCGAGTGTGGCGCCAAATTCAAAATCAACTCGGACTTGAAGCGTCACACACGTGTGCATTCGGGCGAGAAGCCATATGCATGCGAGCTATGTGATTACCGCTGTGCTATGAAGGCCAACCTGAAGTCGCATGCCCGGCTGCGCCATGGGGCCTACGCCTGCACAGAATGTGACTTCCGGTGCACAGCCAAGGCGGTGCTGCGTGCACACTCCCGCCAGCATGCACCCGCCCGACCGTTACGCTGCACCCGCTGCCCGTACTCCTGCACCAGCAAGGGGGCGCTCAAGAGACACGAGCGTGTACACTCAGATGAGCGCCCATTCACCTGCCACTGCTGCCCCTTTGCCAGCAAGCAGCGTGCCAACCTGCTCGTCCACATGAAAAAGTGCCATGGTGAAAAAGTTGGAGAGGGACACAGCAAAGGAGCCAAACAGGGTAAAGCAGGAGAGGAGTCACCCGGTCCTGTCGGTTCACGGTACCGGGTGAGGCTCGAAGCAGCGCGCGCATTTCGTTGCAACTTGTGTGATGCATCATTTGTGAGAGAAGATTCGTTGCGAAGTCACCAGAGGCAACATAATACAGAAAAACAGCTTAGACTCGCACAAAATACACAGACGCAAAATAGTACTGCAAAACAAACCGATAAAGAGTCTGAGCCGGTTTCGCTGACTCTCACAAATGGGTCAGTTCCTTCTTATGCAAATACTCCGGTGAAGATCTTTGTAGCGCCTCCTCTAGTTCAGGAGGGAACGTTCATTCAGGCAACAGTGGACGTCCCATCTTCGAAACCTGGAAGAGTTCTGCTCAATTCAGAAGTGCAGAATGTCATTCTAAACCCTATAATACAACAGGTTAGTCTGTTAACCCCAGTACAACACATGACCCCAGCAGAGGGCAACCTTGAGCACCAGACTGTCTTATTAACTCACATCAGTGGCGGTGAAGAAAACCCTCTACTGCAGACAAACCTTTCTTCACACACCCCAATAGAGTCTCAGACCTTTATCAGTTCCACTTCATCTTCAGAAAGCAGCGACGCGTTCATCACCTCATGCTCAGACCTCGACAGCCTGCACGCCCTCATCCAGCAGGGCGGCGCCGAGGTCACTGTGGTCACAGAGGGCCACACCTCCATCACTACAGCAGCAACAGCAAGCTCCACCTTCGAATCTCCACTGGATGTTGAAGGGACATCTTGTGAGGATGACCTGAAGCGGTCAGAAGAGAGGAATCCAGCAGTAGGTGATGGTCTTGTGTCTGATATGAACATTGACGCGTCTAGTTCCCTTCTTGTACACAACGTCACTTTGTCAATCTCAGAGCATGATCAACAGGCATCCATCTACCAGCTCTCACCCCATCAGATCTTCTCCGACTCTAATCCATCAGACAAGATCGAGGACTGAGCCAGCACATTTCCGTTCCATTTTGTTTAACAGAGATATTTTTATACAAATTTGTGGAATGCTGCTTAATCTAGGGCTCCTGTAATATAACGGTTGTGGAATGTAGAAATTTTGGACATGCTTTTTTTTCTCTCAAGATTAAAATGGTTTAACTCTACATTTGTAGTTTGCTCAACTGAACTGTGTCAGTCCATAAACTGTATACGCACTGTGGTCACTTTAATAGGAACATCCTTGGACTCTCTCATTCATGCAGTTATCCAATAATGTTGCAGCAATACAGTGGACACAGACATAAGTCAAATTTCTTGGTTCTAAGAGCACTGGGAAAGCATTTTTAACTGATGAGTTTCAGTCACCTTAACTCCACTGCAGCTTCAGCTTCCTGTTCTTGGCTAACAGGAGTGAAACCTTGCTGTTTTGCATTCTGAGATGCCTTTCTGCTCACCACGGTTGTAAATGGTTGCTCATTTCAGTTACTATTGGCTCCTTAAACTCAATTCATACCAGACATCCTCCTCTTTTATCTACGTTTCCTTTTACAGAAATACTGCTCAAGTATTTTTTAAATAATTTCTTTGTGTAAAGTCTAACGATCAACAGTTTCTGCAATATTTAAACCACATCCTTCTGGCACAAACTGTTGTGTGTGAAAATTAGTGGTTTTGACCTGTGTCTGTGGAGTGATGCTACAAGATTTGCTGATTTGATGTACAGACCTTTCTATCAAAAAGGCTAGACAGGGTTTTTTTTTTATTATTTTATCTACAGTAAATGCTTCGCAGATAAATGTAGCAGTATATCTGCTATAATCCGTATAATTTAAAATAAGATTGTGTTTTAAGCATATTAGGTGAAAAATACAAGGGATGTTCAAATCAAGCCAGGACTTTTGATTGTGCAGAATAACAGCACAGTTATAAAAAAAATTTAATAAAAAGAAACTCCCTTTATTTCTTCTATACAATTCTATGCTAGACTAATGCACTTCTTGTTTCACTAGTTCAGGAATACCATCAGGGTAGAAAGTCTTCTGTATACCAGAGCCATAGTTGGACTGCCTTCTTCACATCTGTAACGCTGGCCTCCCAGGAACTCATATAATCGCCCAAAGATGTGGAAATGTCTTGGACCAAGGTCAGGACTTGTATGAGGGTGAATGATTGTGTGTACATAAAGATGCATATCTTCTGCAATTTATCGATTGATGTTCAAGGATCAGGTGTTCTACTTGCTGAATGTTTACGAGAACGTCTGCAGTGGACTCTACGCCACCTTGGCTAGAATCGTCATTAATGGATGTATGACCTTCCTTAAAAACATTTCCATCTTTCAGATGTTTTACTGCAGCCAATAGTCTCATCTCAGTGCTGTGCTTTGAGGTCTTCTGTAAATGTCAATCGGTTTTACACCTTCATTTACGGGAAACTTTGTTTCATTATGGTTCAACTTGAAAGCCACTCATTAATTAGCCATTTCAGAATGTTGTTGTTGTGTGATTTTAACCAGAAGAACAATATTCTGTGCTGCGGTCATGAAATGATAGCAGCCAACTTCATATGATAATTCATATGAGATTAATATTTTGATAGAGATTTGTCATTAAGCTGATCCATTAGGGACACTATTAACACGCAGCTCTTGATCTGTCGCACTGATAAAAGTCCACATAAAATCTCCACATCTGAACAGTTGCTCTATATGTCTATGCCCTGGAACATGTGTGAATCTAATTTCCTGTGTGTTGTGTAGTGACAGTTGTGAGATAAGATCGCGGAGGCAGTTAAAGAGATACAGAGACAAACACATGAAATATGACTGCGATATGTCTACGCATCTTCCTGACCACCAGACCATATCACACCTATTTCCTATGCCACGAGCCGAGCAAATCCACCTTGATAATGTTTGTGGCCTCTTCCTCTATTCTTTTCTCTGCCTGCAAGACAGTCAACTCTCAAAAAAAAAAAAAAAAAAACATTTTGATAACAAAATTTTAGTACTTTGCAGTAAATGGATACAGTCAGCCAAAAAGAGCTGAATACACACACAAGTATACTGGATACACAAGTATTTGAATACACACACACACACACATATGTATATATATCCCTAAAGTGTGTATACATTTTGCCTGTCGTGGGATGTAATATATATATATATATATATATATATATATATATATATATATATATATATATATATATATATATATACTCTATGAAGTATTATTATTTAGAATGTATTTAAAGGAAATGGCACAATATCACAAAAAAAAAACCTCAAGCTTTATTACTTTAGACACTATAACACTCTATGCCTAAATGAATCACATAGCAGCAGTACAATGTATAGGATCATGGTATAAGTATATAAGCCCAGAGCTTCAGTCTGATCATATTTGTTCAGCGCTATTAATGCATGATACAAAATGGACAGGACCTGGACAGCTCAAAAGCAAGTCAATTCCATTACATTTCTAAAAGCACAAGAAATTGCTTGGTGACTATTTGGTGACCTTGTTGCCACTGTCTACAGAACCTTCCTGAGAGCAACCCTCAGGAGCAGGTGTGCATTGATTTTTTTTTTTTTTTTTTTTGCCATTGCTAATAGCTTTATCAACTCAAACTGACCGCTCTCTCTCTCTCTCTCTCATGCCTTGACAGACCTATGTATGGGTCACAGGTTGGCATATATTTATAGCAGCTGTAAACTGTTGCTCCCTCATCAGGACTTCTTTATCTCACTCTCTTGGTGTTAATTGGACAAAAAACAGTGTGTCATGTTATAAAGAAGAGTCTTTACTCCTGAAGAGTCTCCAATTCAGAAAAAAATGTCCTGACTGTAACAAAAGGCTGACACTGCAGACCCTGCCGTCATAGTTAATTACACTCACCAGTCTCTATACTAGGTGCACTCTGAGGGGCTATTCGGGTGGTTACACAAATGCTTCCTTCAGAACTGCCTTAATTCTTCAAGTCAGAGATTTGATAAGGTGCTGGAAACATTCCTTAAGAAATTTTGGTCCATATTGACATGATATATTGACATCACACAGTTGCTGCAGATTTGTCAGCTGCACATCCATTTCACCACATAAAAAGATAAAAAATATGGATATGGTCAGCAACAATAGACAGATCCTGAACTGTTGATACAAAGCACCAAATTCTGACAGTACTAGTTGAATATCACAGCAGACATTGAGACACATCAGATTAGGCAACATTTTACAATCTTCTCCAGTACAGTTTTGGCGAGCCCATGCAAATTGTTTATTGTTCTTAGTTGACAAAAGTGGCAAAATGATCTTCTGCTGCTGGAGACCATCTGCTTTAAGGTTCAACGTGTTGTGTGTTTAGAGATGCTTTTGGCATACCTCGGTTGTAACAAGATGTTACTTGAGTTACTGTTGGCTTTCTATCAGCTCGGAACCAGTCTGGGAATTGACCTCTGACCTCTGGCATCAACAAGGCTTTTTCACCCGGAGAACTGCCACTCACTGGATATTTCCTTTTTTACAGACCATTCTCTGTAAATCCAAGAGAATGTTGAGTGTCGAAATTGCAGAAGATTATCAGTTTCAGAAATACTCGAACCAGCCCATCTGGCAACAACTAAGCCATGTTCAAAGTCATTTAAATCACTTTTCTTTCTCATTCTGATGCTCAGTTTGAAATTCAGTAGATCGTCTTAACCATGTCTGCATGCCTAAATGCACTGGGTTGCTGCCATGTGATGGGCTGAACAGATATTTGTGTTAACAGACGCTTGAGCAGGTTTACCTAATGAAATGGCCAGTGTATATATGAACTAATTTAAATTCATTTAGATAGGATAGGATAGGATTTAGATTTTTGATTATCATTGCTAGAATCCTCTTATTTGCCTTAAGACAGCCTGAAGTACAGTCAGAGCCAAGCTGATATATTAAAAGTTATGATAATAATTAAATTGTTCAACAGAAGAATTCAACAGCACTGTGATATAAGTCATAATAATTACAATCAGCATTTATCTTGTGTCAAGAGATTTGTGTCAATCTACTATTATGAGAGGGCCTGTAAAGTATTATTTCAAACAGAAAACCCCCAGGGATGCTGTAAAGCCTGCGTAGATTGAATTCACTGAGTTTTATGTACTTCTATTGAGTGACATGACTCCAATCTGTCTATAGGTGTCAGTGAATCTCCACTGTGAACACGTTCCTCACCCAATCACACTGATCAGCTCCTGAGTCGAGGGAAATGTTGGAACGTGACCCATCATATGCTTTAATTTTTAGACTGCTGTTTTTTCCCCACAAATGATTCATATTTCCTGGAGCGCTGCATCCTGCAGCTGCTTACCGGCTTTAAAACTTTTAACTTTTATTTCAATTCATAACAGATAGACAACCCAAAAAGTTCTGTGAGCTTTGAGATATATGTATTGATTGTTCTGAGTGGCCATTTGCTACGTATTCTTATAAAATTGACTTTTTTTTTTATCCTGAGTCTTATTGATCTGTGTGAAACTTTCTTCTGCTTTATTGTCCCAGATGAATAGCTTGTTGTCCCTGCAGTAAAGCACTCAGCCCTGAGCCCTTGTAAAACACTATTAAGAGTAAAGATGTTTGCTATGTTTAGGGGGGAGGGGGGGGGGAATTCCAAGGATTTCTCTTAGCTGAATGTATTATTTTGCAGACATAGCTAATCCCAGGTAGACAAAAGGAACTTTTCCAATATTTTCTTTTTCGATTTCTTCCTAACCCTTTTTATATTTATGCTGATGACCTTTTAAATTGATGTAAATTTTGACAAAATTCCTGTTCTACATTGATAATTACAGTGCATTTCTCACACTCATGGAATGTTGAATGGTTTTTACATTTTTACTTAGTTCCATCCTGGTTGTGTTTGAGTGAATTTAAGTGTCCTGGCAAACTATAGACCATATGACTGTCCTATCACAAAAGCACTGAGAGACACACTTAGGTGTCCGTGCAACCACTTTTATGAGCTCTAGTGTGAAATTGCAGAGGAAAAGAAATGTAAACCAATCAGCCATAACATTATAACTTTAAAACATTATCCCCAATGCAATATAGGCTGTCCTTGGGCCACCTGATCAGCTCTCGACTTCACAAGACCTTTGAATGTGTTTAATGGTATCTGGCACAGGGACATTAGCATATCCTTTAAATGCTGTAAGTTGCAAGATGGAAGTCTCATGGATCACACTTGTTTGATTGAGATCTGATGAATTTGGAGGCCATATCAATATGAGATATATAGATTTTTTTTTTCCTGCATTGGAAAGTGCTGAAGGCATCCAAAGTATGTAATAATCTCCTTTGAGCAGTTGATATTGAGATGTGTCTGTTACTTATTAAAGCATTCATAATGGCTGCAACAGAGGTAGGTTTTGGTCTTACTTTCCTGGTCTTCATGAGAACCAGTGTCATCATGGTGCTTGATGGGTTTTGCAAATGCACGTACACTTACAATACTGTTCTTGCAAGAACTATTCCAGAACAGCTGACCTTCATGTCTTAAAATAACAACTGATTGTTGTTGTTGCAGATGTTGTTGTTGTTGTTACTTAATTATCTAATGCAATATGTAATCATAGTTTTAATAGTATTCTTCTAGTATGTCTAAATTTATGTCAAGTATATATATATTAGTGTGTGTGTGTGTGTGTGTGTGTGTGTGTGTGTGTGTGTGTGTGTGTGTGTGTGTGTGTGTACTGTTTATGGCTGTTAAGAAGGTTACAGGAACAAAGAAAGAAAAAAACACCCAGGACCTCTTGATACTGTAAGCCCCCCGTTTCTTGGTTCCTTCCTTCCTGTGTGTGGAACGGTAGTTCTTGAATGAGGCTGTAAACTGCTTCAGAACAGAAGCTGAGCCTCTTCACAGCTGTTCAGTGCGGTGTGTTCATGCCTGACGTCAAGGCTGCCAAAAAACCTGAAGATATCCAGGAAAAAGAATGACAGGAACTGTTAAAGCTTTGCAGGGTGAAAGGGAAACCACTTGTTTGTTCTTCATTCTATGCATATTGTCATTGCTTTTTGTATTGTTCTGTATGTGTTATCTTTGTTTTTTGTTTGTAAAGAGTTTTTATTTTTATTTTTATTTTTTTTAGACTCTGGCTCTTAGACTCTTATTTTTAGAATCTGTGGAAAAGGGGGAGATCTGCTTATCAGGCATTACGCAACATCGCAGACCATGCTCTTTTCACAGCTTGATAACAATATGCTTTTGACCTTTGTTTTGTTTGCATGCAATTTGGTGGCCCATTACCAAAAGGTACTGAATGGCTTCTAATGTAATTAACTGGTCTGGTCAATGTTGATATGGATTTTTTCCTCCTTTTGCTCTCTCTCTCTCTCTCTTCATAAAAAGATCTTTCTGCCAAGTGAAAATCGAAGTATTGATATATTCTGAGAGGATTTTCAAATCATCTGCTTTTTTTTTTTTTTTTTTTTTTTTTTTTTTTTTTTAGTTTAAGCAAACGAACCTGGACTGTTCACAAAAGCATGTCACTCACCATGCAATCATTGGCCTACATGCGTTCATTTCACTGCAGATCCTGTTATAAAGGGATGCTTTCCATTTGAATGAATTAAGAGAGGTTTATTTGTAAAAGGGCTTAATCAGTGCATGGAGCATTGTGTTATAAAGACACAATTGTTATTAAAAAAAAAAAAGGAGCACAATGTCACACTGGGTGTGGGAACAATCCTAGCTCATGACAAAAGATGCATTCCATGACTCACCATGTGTGCTTTAAGATATGCTTATTGATTTTGTACCGATCAGAACAATCGTTAAATACCATGTTCATAAGACATAATCTCTTTTACTGACAAAAGGTATGATAATATCCAAGAGATCATGGACTTTGTTATTCATACAGTATAGGAGTGTTTGTGTGTGTGTGTGTATATATATATATATATATATATATATATATATATATATACACACACAGTATATATAATATGAAATCATGTAAATATTATTATCTTATGTTAAGTTTGCATCTTATGGTATTTAACAATTACAAATCAATAATTATATTTTAAAGCACACACATGTTCTTCTCTATTTATCCTTATTATATAAAAAATCATTTATAATTCATATCAGTATATAATAATTCATATTATGTGTTTCAACTTTGTTGTGAATAAGTGACAAATTGTTTAATGATGCTGAAATGCAAAATCACAGAATTTTTCTCTTTTGCAATGTTAATTAGACTTGCTATTTGGAAAATTCTTTGCATCTATTGTTTGCTGGTGTATTCATTGCACTATTGTTTCACACTCATCCTGGGCTGTCAGGATGTGACCGACTCTGTTGTAGTCTTTCAAGATGGAGGGCAGTGTTTTAAAACAGTTGCTCAGGGGGTAGAAAAATAAGTATGGTTTTTCAGACAATGAATAGAGCCTGACTGTGCTGCTTAAACCCCTATAAAAGTCCTTTCATGGACAAAGGAATGCAGTTGCAAACTCCAACATAGCAATGGCATTCAGAATGGCTTAGTTTAGTTTGGAAAGCCCAAATACAGTACCCCTGTATAAACAACAACCTCTTTTTTCCTTTTCATTTAATTTACACAAATACTATTCTATCAGATTCCATGTTTTATTATAGCAATAGTAAAATGGTGACATAAATAAGAAAAATGTTGTATGAGCCAATATGCCAATAATGAATTATTATCTCTGCAGTTATCATTTTATTTGTAAAAATGAAATATTACATCTAAAAAAATCTTTACGTGTCTTTATAGACTCAATATACTATAAATATACACAAAGAAAATATGAAAGGTCTTCACCAGAATATAATAAATCTGCATTACTATTCCCAACATAGATCAAACCTAATTTATTGTGCTTATTTTATTATTCCTGAGTATAAATCTTGAGATTCATAGGATTGGATTTATTGTCCATAATAAGTCTTAAAAGACTACATGTTGTTTATGTAAAAGCTTTAAATTGCATTGAACTGAACAAAATTTAAATTGTGCTGATTTTACATAATTAGTTTCCCTTTGAAAGGTGCCAATAATACTTAAATGACATGCATTCTTCATCTTCGTCTTCTTCTTCTTATTATTATTATTATTGTTGTTGTTGTTGTTGTTGTTGTTGTGAACATATAGCAAACCTTTAATTCTAAACATGTCTAAAACGATATACTTTGGAAATTGGAACAATTGCCTGATATCAGCATCCTTTTTTATTCCTTATAACTATATCCATATTACATAAATCTGTGCATTGAGTTAGCAGGTTTGTATGTCTGTATTACATTCTGTGTCTCGTTTTGCCTTTGAAATGGTCCACGATTTGCTTTTTCACTTTCTACCTTTACATTCGACCTATTTTGGTACAATCAGCAGATTCTTTTTTTTTTTTTTGTGAGTTTGCTAGTTTGCTAAGCAAAAAAACTGACTTTCAAAACAAAGCACCTTTGTTATCACTACAAAACACACAAAGGGAAAGAAAGTGTGAGTCATTGAATGAGAATGAGTCAGTTGTATGTTCATTGTACAAAAATGTAAAAAAAAAAAAAAAAAGAAAGAAAGTTTTACTGTGTTGATCAATTAGGATCAATGATTATTATCGGGATCAATTATGAGGATTAAGTGCAGTTTGGCTTCATAACATAGAGCAGCTGTGTAAAGCTAAACATAAGGCTTCAACTGATACCTCATATCCACGTTAATGGAAGGTCAAGTTTACTGGGAAACGTTTGCAGTTTATTTTCATAAACAAAACTAATATCTGTATGCAAAACTAAACTGCACACTGAGACATGTGGTCAGCCTCTCAGACCTGGATCTTGGCCAGTTTGGTGAAGCATGCAAGAGATGCAGGGAAGCAAACAAATTAGCATTAGGCTTTTTGAAGATTCCATTGCAGTTGACAGATGGCAGTGGTGAAGGCCAATATTTTCTTTGCTTGCGCATACCTTATCCAAGAAAAACAAACACAATGGAAATATGATCACCACGCATCTCAGGCCTATTGTCCAACTGTGTCGCTAGCTGATTCACAGCTGTGCATGGTTCAAAAGGTGCATTTGTGTGATAATAATCACTTTTATGTGACCATAATGTAGAACCTATTTGAGATATAGCATAATGTACCTGTAGTATGGGCCTTTCAGTGAATAAATTCTGTTTAAAGGAAGCAAAGTCGAAATGCTGCAGTGAGTCCTTAGAATGAGAGAACAAGACAGGTTGCTTGTATTCAGTCAGGAGTTGTGTAATTAGTTTTTCAGCAGGAAAAAAAAAAGCATTTTATACGTTCATGAACAGTTTACAGTATATATAGGGGTATGTTCTTCAAACTGGGCCATTGCAAACCTGGGATGAAAATTGAGAGATATGATGTGAAAGAAAGGGGCCCAATGGTACTGTTTATGTATAGAGCCAAGAGTTCTGTGCTATGTCCCTGTTCTTAGCTGCAGTGAAACATTTGAATGGCGCGAACATGTTAAAGAAGGCCATACGTCTATTAATGATAATCCCAGCCAAGGTGGCTTGAAGCCGACTGCAGTCGTTCCCGTGAACTTTCAGTGAGTGGAACACCTGGAAGAGACACATCTGTCTGTGGGAACTGTACACACAGTTATTCACAAACGCCACTTGCACATGCACAGGAACTTGGTTGGGAGTTATTACCACATCCACCGAACAGTGCTGACCTCTCCAGGTTAGTATTTAAGCTATTAAAAGAGTTCCTGGCAGCACAGTGTTTCAGTGTGAAGCAGGCTGTCTGATCATGGCTCATCTTTTTGTGTTAATGGTATTCATGCACTAGTGAAAAGCTGGGATAAGTGCATTAGTGTAGCAGTGTAGAAAAATAAAGGTACGTTTCCCCCTCATAACTGTGTTCTGTTATTCTGCACAAAAGAAATCCCCTATTGTGTACATATACAATATAGTTCATTATGCAATTTGATCTGCAGTATTTCTGAAAAGAAAAAAGATGCATTAATGTATAACCAGTCCTTTAGTGAAATAAATGCACCCATCCACCCCCAACTTGCCTGAATACACCATGAAGTCAAACATCGCCTTGGCCCGAGGGATCAAATTGCTGTAAAAGTTTGGAAGTAGGTCAATGACCACTGCAGAAAAAGTTATAGTCTGTATATATTGCATCAATTCAATATTTTAAGCATGTTAAAGTAGCCTGAAAGAATTAATAAAACCCCACCTAACAAATATTAATTTGAATTTAATATCAAATTGGCTGATTATTTCACATTACATATGCTATAGCAGTTGTTTTGTAACTGAAAGTGATGTATATTATCCATTGGATATTGTAATTGTGGACCGTCAAAAGCTACCTTCCAAGAGACGGGCAACAATTTGTTTTTATAAGCTGCCTGGAATGTGTTCAGCACTGCAGACATCTGCCAGATTAGCATATGAGATCCTAGCCCTCATCCCCCACTCCACTTTGTTCAAATTTGTTGGTGGTCTGATGAACTCAAGTGACCAAATAACACTGCTGTGGAAAAAAAAAAAATTATGAAGGAACTTAACATTTCAGAACTTTTCATTTGATGAGATCGTTCTTATGTATCCTTATAAAGAAGAAAACTCTCTTTTATAAAGAAAAAAATTCTTTTCTTTCCAACAGTTTCATCACTTGGGGTATTTACGTTATATGATGAAGTTCATGACATCTCCACCAGCTGCAAGGCCACAGCACACATGGGGTCTATATGCCCTTCTCGATTAATGTCTTCTTTTTTCCGGGGGGGTCTGCAGGCCTCCTTCCTGTTTGCACAGCTTTAATTGCACCGAACCAATTAGCTTATGAAGAATGTACTGGTTTTTGTGGCACTGATAAGGATCATGCTGAGACACTTACTCCTGGCCAGATATCGTCTATTAAAAAGGAACGGTGTAACCCAACACCCATGAAGGAATGCACTCAATCACTCCTATTGTTTCTGGTTACATACAGTTCCCTTTTGTGTGATAAGTACGCCCTGGCTTGAGAGATAACAGTGTCGCTTAAAAAGCTCTGAGGAGACAGCGCAGTGTCAACAACTCAGTGCACAGAATTCCACAGTAGATTAATGCTGTGTGGTTTAAACTCTATGTATGATGGACATACGGAGGACAGATTCATTCTATAGATGTGCTGAGTGTAAAGATGGTTTAATGTGTATAACGTGGTCTTGTGATGTTTGGCTGCCCAGTTTCTTTCTATAGTACTTATATTGCAGACATGTTCATCTTGAAGCATAATTCAAATTCTATTTCAAATGGAACAAATAAGACATTTTGTATCCATAGAAGATATGTGGTGTGTCCTTTTTACTATATATTGAACAAATACATATACAAGTCTAAAAGTCCTCAAACCATTCTCCGTATGCCTTTGCCTAATGGTCAGTAAAAACCTTCTTAAATTGCTTTTTCTCTCACACATCCATTAACAGGTAAATCCACCATAATCCATGTCCACCCTCAACTTCCTCTTGCCACCTAAATCTCAGCTAAGGACTTCATCTGACACATTGCAACACACTTCCTTGGAGAGTAAAAACTAATTAGCAGCTCTGAGCGGGAAGGCTCCTACCTCCCACCTGGCGAAATGAGCGAAGCGGTGTTTATTCCCGGAGTGAGCGTGCCCCCTCAGGTTCACTCTAATGGCACAAAAAGTGCAGACCCTCCCATATTTAGACTGCCCAAATGAGTGCTATAAAGTGACTCAAACATGCAGTCAAATGGCCCACGTTTGAAGAGGCAACATCAATTTAATGCCTGAGTTGCTGTGCCTCAGGATGTGAAACCTCTAGGGTTTGTGGGTCACTGTTTAGGAAGAAAACAGCAGGAGGAAGCTGAAATTGGATCCGACGTCTTCTTTACTTGTGTGCTTATTGAAGATAAACATGGTACAGTAATTGTTCTAGTTGTTGTTTTAGCCAAGAGGGAATGGGATGAATTAAGATTTAGCTTTCCTTCAAACTCCATTGTGCTAAAAAAAAAAAAAAAAAGTTCATGACTTTTGCAGTAGACATGTGCACTCTTTTGAGTTTACGAGGAATAATTCCTCCCATATGTAGGATCTTATGCGCATTTAACAAGGTGTTAATTGCACAGTTTGTGAAGGGAAGTGCTACTTACTTCCGTCTTCTTCTCTTTGTAGTGACACACTTTGTGCTAAAGTTCACGCGGGTGTGAATAGTAATTATAAATTATTCTGATTAGTGCTGAACTGACTATCAGAAGGAGAGTGGGATTTACACTGCTGCCATGAGAACCACATCATTGAAAGGACAGATTTTACTGGTGGATTCAATTGTTAATTGTGTTTTACAGTCTGAAGTCTAAAACCGTAATATGTTTCAAGTGGTTCCTGCTTCTGCAAGAATCTGTGAAGTATAGCCAATTAGGCTTACACTGGCTGTCCAAATGAGATTTCATTCAATCATTTTTAGCTTTGATTACAGTACACAGTGTGGCGGCCAGTTCATGTGTGAAAAAGATTCCTCATACTTCCAAAACCACTCGCTCACAATTTGAGTCCTGGAATATGCCAGTGTCATCGAGGAGAGATGTGATATTCTGGTCATTTAATAGATTCAGGTCATCAGCTGACTTCATTTCGTTACTGAGCCTGGACCACCTGAAGCAACCCCAGTTCATAACTCCAAAAGCTTGTACAGAAGGCACTGTGTCTGATGGGTGCATCATTTCATGTGTTCTTTTCTTGCCCTGAGACACCTCTTAAATGTAACTAATGTTTTTTTTTTGTTTGTTTTATGACATAAGTGCTTGTTTCATTTAAATTTTGAATGAGCATATCTTCTCTTCCCGTGGACCAAGTGCGATGAAACAAATTAAAATGCATTTAGTGGTTCAGATAAAAATTCCAACAACCATCTTGATGTGCTCTGTTACTTATCTTACATCGCCCCAATTTATTTATTTATTTTTTGCAAATATCTTCAATGTACAGACACGCCAATTTTACTGTTTTTTTTTTTACGGTAGATTTTGTATTGTATTTCCATAGTTAATTATTCCACACATTTTCCTACAATTAACTCTTAGACAACCTCTAGTATAGTGGCCCATAAAGATTCTGCTGATTCAATAGAAGTTTTTGATGTCTGAATCAACCACGTGTCAAACAGGTCAACTATCTATCATCCACGACAGCTGTACATAATGCAGAGTGTAGTAAGAGCAATAAGAGGTTGTGCCTGTGTGTTAGTTAGAGGAAGGTGGGGGTCTAATCCTGAGCAACTGCATCCCTCTGTCAGTTGTATAGTTTAGCTGGCTGGGGGGAGGATTAGAATCTTCTCCATTGTCCTCAAATTGTTTTAATTATCCCCCGGAGTGGGAGTGTGAGCTGAACTTCTCAGTAGGACTATCAGATTCATAGGTGCGTAACTCTACTCAATGCAAAGGTAGAGAGCTCTGGGTGATTCCAAAGAGGCAGGGTCATGACCTTAGTGCAAACTTATTAAATAGGTTATTTAAGAAAAATCTAATTGAAAGGTACACACAACTATCTTTGTGGGCTACATGGTCCTGATTTATCCACAAACGTGTGGTTCCAGCTTTTGTGATGCAACAATATTCATAATTTATAATGTAACATTTAATGGTTAATAATAAAAATGTCCATCGCTTCATAACATCTTAGTTAAATATTCCGATGGGATTCATCAATGTTTGAATAAATGTTCATGGTAATATTCCTTAAATTTTACATACATATTCATGCTAAATTTGTTTGTTTGTTTGTTTGTTTTTTATACTGGGCCACTTGCAATCCTCTAACATTTCATACACAGCTTTCATGTGAATTCTCACAGATCGTGCTGTCTACTCAAGCGTATACTCTTGCGACAGATGGCAACTGTTGTGTGTTAAGCTTTGTAGTTCATTTGGGTTTTTTTTTTTTTTAAAACACAGAAAGGAAGGGTCTTCCCAGAACCGCTGCGTGTGCCAGTGAGGGAGGTGACAAGAGGCCAAGCGCTTAAAGAAAGCTGCTTCATTGCCTTATCATAGCCACAAGGGCCAAATATAAACCCAGAGCTACAAATGGCCACCACAATAGAGAGCATTCAGTCTGGAGCTGAGATACTGAGTCTGCTCAAGACGTGCTTTGACAAAAAAAAAAAAAAAAAACATTTTAAATTACTTTCATCAAGCATTGTTTATATCATTAATGTTGACTAATGTGAAACACCTGCTAATATTTTCTTCTATAAAATCTGAAAAAGAACAAAGATCAGCATTGGATGATATTTTTAATAACATGGTGAGTATGAAGGTCCCGTAGACATTGTGTAGTCACATAATTAACTAATGATTCATTTTCAAGCTCAATCCCTTGAATTCTTGTACATATACATACCGTATTTGGTCACATTAGATTAAATACGTATGTTATACTTATGTGCATGTAATGTGAAAGCTGTCCATGTGGCCAGTCTGAAATGCTGGAATCCTGAACCAGTAAACATGTCTGCATATTTCCCCCATAACACTGACCTCTTGAAACAAGAGCACATCATTAAAATCTGAAGTTTGACCCCTACTCTGCTAGTCATAGAAATTCCAGTGCATGACAAAAGACAAACATCCTTTCATGCCTGATAGACAGTTAAATTGTATAGGCAATGTGTTTAAAAGCAATTGATATTCACTTTCATGAAAAGATGATGGAAATAATAAGTGCAATATGATCATTTATATATTTGGGATATTTTGTTTTGTGTGTGTGTGTGTCGGTGAAGTATCGTCCCCCCACCCCACCCCAACAGTATTACCTCCCAAGTCAAACACACCCTTCCCCCTGTCAGCCAGTCCCCCCCCCCCGCCCTTCTTCTTCATAGGAGGAGGGGTGGTGTAGAGAGATCACAAACCATCTGAAACTCTTTTAACTGAGTGCCCATAGAGAGCTGAGAGCAATTATTCCTCCATGATGCATTCCTTCCCAAAAGAGGATTCCATCACTATGCAAGATGAGGAATGCATCCTGGGTCACAAGTATTTGCCTCTAAAGACTCCAAAGTAAGGCTGCTTACTGATAATGCCAGTTCTGCAGATACTGGCCTTAAGATCATATCTCACGCAGTGATATTAGAGCATTTCTACCCATTTGCGTCAATTTGCAGGAGGATTTCGATCTAACTTCAGAAGCAATGTCCTTTCATGTGCTAGAGTACTTGTGGGGGTTATTACTGTTGTGGCATGACATTTGCCAAACTATGCATGGATTTCTATAAAGTCAGACCTCTTGATAAAAATGCCATTGCTCTTATTTAAGGGAAACAGAAACCTACAATTAGGAACGATTAATAACCACTTGTTCTAATGATGCCTCCACTCTGACTAACCCCTAAGGCAAAGTTCTCTGAGAAAAGTGTTTGTTTGTTTTCTTTTTTCTCGAGTCATGCTGATTATGAGAAACTAGAGCCACATGGAATGGACACATAGAATCGCCATTATTTTAATTTAATTACCCATGGACTACTTAGTTGCAGAAAGCAACATGAATTGTGCATTTCCAAAATGTCATACAGTGTAGCATTACAATATTGGGTGTGTGTTAGATAGGTACTTTATTTATTTACCATCAAGCTCTGCAACGTTAGCCAAAACTACTCGTTCACTTAAATGGACCTCTTAGTTTTTGGCTCTATGTGGTGTGTATGTGTGAGACTTTACTCAGCCATGTGCATGTGTGAAGTTTAATGGACCACGTCCCACCTTGATTGCTTCAGCATATTTTCTCCTTTAAACATGACACCCTTGGGTACGCATCATTCACTGTCACAACTATAGCATTTTACTGAGTCATGAAGAACCCTTAATTCCTCAACAGCTCGATAATAAGCAGCGGAGTTAAATGCAAACAAAATCTATGGATGATGCTCACTTTTGTCTCATATCTCACACTCCGTGTGGTGGGTTTTCATCTTCATCTAGCATATGTTTTGCATTTTTTAAGTTGATGGCTCGAGAACTTACAACACCAAATGAAAAACCCATTCAGGGTTTCAACAAAAAGGGGACCAGGACCGATGAAGAGGCCTTAGGGAACATTTACAGTCAACTGACAGGAGGAAGGAAGAACCGTTTGGTTACGATGCAAGCTCTGCTTACCTGGCCATTTATGATTGTCAGCACACACTGAATAAGGCTACCCGCTGCATGCTTATTAAAATATATCTCAAAAGGTTTAAGCTGATTAATAGTATTGCGCTGACATTAATGCGACTTGTGATTTTATATTAATGCTCTTGTTCTAATAGATTAGCATTTCTATACTAACTTATCTTCTATAATTGATCTTATCTAAGAAGGTAAATTATCTTCCTATACCAGTACACCTGTTGTGCTTTATTCCTTACACAACTGCTATAATGCTCAATAAGCTCTTGCTGTGTTCACATGAGATCTTTATATATGTTTTAATTTAATTCTAAGGTTAATTAACCTTTTCTAAAGGGAAACCTATCAGTTTGAGTCTGAGTATGTAATTTGTAACATACATACATTTTTAGCCATTCATACTCACTCATCATCTATACCGCTTAATCCTGTATTCAGGGTCACGGGTGGCCTGGAGCCTATCCCAGGAGACTTAGGGCACATAACAGGGTACACCATGGACAGGGTGCCAATCCATCGCAGGGCACAGGCACACACACATACACTCACTTATTCACACACTACGGGCAATTTGGGAACACCAATTAGCCTAACCTACATGTTTTTGGACTGTGGGAGGAAACCGGAGCACCCGGAGGAAACCCACCAAGCACGGGGAGAACATGCAAACTCCATGCACACAGAGACGGGAATCGAGCCTGGCTGGGGATCAAACCCGGACCCTGGCGGCATTCATACTGTATATAATAATCATTAAAACATTGTCTCTTGTAAAGTCTGCAAAAAGACAACATCAGGACTTACTGTTATAATGTCCAGTGCATGAATTCTACCTTGCGACATGCCAGTCTTGAAAAATATCTTAGAAGGACATCTTAATATACACAAAAATGGATCAATTAAGGATGGGGTCATTTTCTATACAAGCCTATGTGCATGTATGTGCAATTTATGCCCTAGTATATTTGTAAACCCCCCCCCCCCCCCCCCCCCCAGCCACACACATAAACAAAAAAAAGTTTTATTATTATTATTTTTGTATTTGTTTTTAGCAAAATCTTTCCCCTAAATGTTGTATAATTCCTATAGAAAATGAAATGAGGGAGTTATATTTGGAGCACTGTTTTGGAGAATGTTTGGCCTGTTTTCTTGGTTGATGATTGGTAATTCCTTCAAAATTTGTAATGATATTTTTCTTGATTTTCTCCAATAAAATAATCTGTATTTATAGGGTTGAATCTGGATCGGGTGAAACAGCAAATGACATGAACTTGTAATGAAATTGTAACTGTAATTGAAATAATACTTGAAAAATAAAGATTCACAATTGACAGTCATGACAACATCATTGCTGCCAACTTTAGTAAAATCATTTATAACAATCTTCAAGGGTCTCCTGACCCTGGGAGGGCCCCTTTTATGAGCATTTCTTTTTTCTGTGCCCTGACCAGATGGCTAAGCTATCAAAGACTTTTTATGAGAAAAATCTGCAGCTAAGAGAGGAGTGCTATATTTCTTTCTTTGTGTGGATCGATCTGACAACACAAACTGGAACTTGAAGTAGAAATTCAAATATTCCAAGCTAAAGGATTTACATGTCCAATAACATATAGACATCCAGTAGAAATATGTCTTTTTCCAACATAGTAAATTATAATATACATAATATAAATATGCTTTTTTTTTTTTTTTTTTTTAAATAGAAGAAAGTTAAGGTTGTTGTTGTTACAGTCATAAGACTTTTCTTCGTTTTAGATAATTGAGTCACATTTCAGAACATATTTTGTCTATTGTTAGGTACAGATGATGAAACTGTTGTCATGATACGGACATCTCAAACTCACAGCATATCTGTTCACATACAGTTACAGGGAAGTTATTATTAGAGTGTAACATTTAGTATTCTGTAACAGTTATTAGTATCAGTGAAGGGTATTTATTTCTTACTCAAATGGTACAGTAACTGACATGACTTGTGACACATGGCTACAGGGAAAGGAGACAGCAAGACCGGAAAGCACTCTTAAACCAGGAAGCATGCAAAAGTGCTGGGTGATTAGCAAATGGGCATAAACTAGGCAGAACTAAATGAAGCTTGAGTCAAAACTGGAGAACCATACATGCAAAACAACACCTCAAAAATGTTACAAATGCTAGTGAGAGACCAAGCTGCGCGGTACAGAGTGTGTACTGGTACTGGTAGGTGCTTGTGAGTCAGTGGATTGATCAAATGACTCAGTATTAAGTTCACCAGCTGACAAGGTTGTGGATGGGGAGCGTTAAAAAGCCACGCGTGAGCCTCTGGTTGTAAGGCTGTTATTAGATCTGACCAGGTCCACACTCGCAGCAACTCTTATGCTACTGAAGACTAACCCCTGGTTCATAGGTTGTGCTGCCGGTGTTGTCAGCAAACTCTTTATGCCACTCAACAGCTTGTTCTTGACATCTGTGGGCCTTCTCTCAGAAAGTCTTCACTTTAAAAACGTGTGTCATCTGTGTGTGAGTTAATTCTGTGCACACTCTAACAATGAAAGAACCTATTACCAAAATTTACCAAATGTTCTTCAGAATGATGCGATGTACTGTTTACCTCAGTATACCTGGCCAGTCGATTCCCAATTTTCTCACAAATGACCTTAGTGATGTGACATAAATTGGAGGCTCCTCTCTAACTGTTTGGGTCTTTGGGTATGCCAGAATGTCAAAATGTCATAGAAAAAAAAAAGCTGCTCGGTAGCTTCAGATGCTGAGGGTGAACCTAGAAGAAACTTTATTTGCATTATATAACATCATATATACTTATTAACCTGCTTATCCAGTACAGGGCCACAGGATGCTTGGAGCCTGTCCCATGGAACTCTGGGATCTAGGCAATGGGCCACTCCATCTCAGGGCACAGGCACTCACACACTCAATCACAAAATATGGGCAATTTAGAAAAACAATATTTACACAGTAATCTGCATGTCTTTGGGTTATTGGAGGAAATCAGAAAACCCAGAAAACCAGCTAACTGCATGCAGAGCAAAGGAAAGAATCAATGTTCTTACCGTAGTGCTCACTACTACGCCACCATGCTGCCACATCATATTACATTCATTCATTCATTTTCCATAGTACCACTTTATCCTGTGTACCAGGTTGTGGAGGGCTGGAGACTATCCCAGGAGATTTAAGGCACAAGGCGGGTACACCCTGGACAGGGCGCACACATACACACACACACACACACACACACACACACACAAAATCAGGCAATTTGGGAACGGCAAATAAACTTTGGACTGTGGGAGGAAAACCTGGAGGACACCCACCAAGCTCGGGCAGAACATGCACACAGACCCGAACTTCGACCTTGGAGCTGTGGAGCCACAGTGCTAACACATCATATTAAACTGTTTTTCATTATTTTGTCATTAAGATGTACCCCTCTTGTTTTATTTCTACACATACTACATCATATAAAATCAATTCATATCATGAATGAAAATAGGCAAATGTTATATCCCTAGCACTTCTAGTAGATAACTAATGAGATTACAAATGCAAAACAAAAAAAAAACATCAAAGTGTTTAGCATAACATCACATGTTAGCCAGATATTAGACAGAACACCAATTATACTGTGCATAACTTTACTAACTAGGACTAGAATTTGAACTAATTGATTATTTTTTGGGCAACACGGTGGCATAGTGGTTAGCTTCCAGGGTCCATGGTCGAATTCCTTGCCTCGGGTATGTGTGCTTGGAGTTCTCCCCATGCTTAGTAGGTCTCCTCTGGGTAATTCAGTTTCTTCCAACAGTCCAAAGACCTGCAGGTTGTCGTTCTCAAATTGCCCGTAGTGTGTAAATGATGTGTAAATGTCTGTATGTGTGTTTGTGTGTGCCCTGCTATGGAGTGGCACCCCATCCAGGCTGTACCCTGCCTTGTGCCCTAAGACTCCTGGGATAGGCTCCAAGCCCTTGCGACCCGTTATACAGAATAAAGCAGTATAGACGATTAGTGAGAGAAATTATTTTTTATTCTTCTTTAACAAACCAGATCAATAAATATATGCTTGTGCAGCATTGTATGAAAAATGTCCGACTACGTTTCAAACATTTAGGCAGTTGTAAAAATGTTAAGCATACACCGTGGTATATTAAGCCAATACTGATCCTGAGATATCACAATATATTGTCTGGGATTTTTTTCTTTAAGGTGTTTCACTTATCAAAGAGGATAATTCTGTTTCTTTATAAAGTACTCTTTAATGACACTTCAAACACTAATCAATTCAGTCAGTTTGGTAAATGGCCCTATCATTAGGAAGCTGGGTTTTCTTTCAGTGACAGCTGCTGTAAATATTGCCAGTTGGGTACCCTTCCCACCACACTGCCTTCTCCAACCTGTGAGAAATTGGAGAGAAAACAGCACAAGTTCAAGGGTCAAAGTTAAAGTAGTAGTCTGCAGTCAGTGGCAGCTTTCCCATAGCGTTTTTCCCCCTCTTTCCGTGTAAATCTTTAAAAAGTCTTCGTTCATGTTGCTATGCATTTAACATTCAGTTTAAGAGGACATTGCTCTTATTGAGTGACCACCGTTTAAAAAACGTTGCTCCGAGGGGCGTTCAAGTCACAACAGGACTTTTCCTTATAAGGAATAACAGAACAGTTATGAGAGTAAAAACTACTTTTATTTCTCTATGTAATCCCCTGCTAGGCTAATGAACTCATCCCAGCATTTCACTAGTGCTTGGATACCATCAAAGTAAAAGGTTTTCTCAGTATGCCGGAGTCATGATCGGACTGCCTGCTTCACATCATGGTCAACATGGACGCAAGGTTAGGGCTGTACGGAGGATGTGGCAATAACTCATAGTAATATGTGCAAGTGTGCAAGTGGCTTTCTGTTTAATGAAGGCATAAAATCATCACACTGAATCACACTAACCCATAATCAATCTACTATTGTTTGTTTGTCTGTTTGTTTGTTTGTTTATGAAGGGTCATAGACAGGACAATTAAGTATGCTACATCTTGTCTGGTTGTCTCATAAACTGTGACAATGATGACAGAAAACACACCTGTTGTATCAAACAGCTAAATTCCAGCAAGATAGCAAGGTAGAGGCAACAAGATGAAGGGAACACTCCCTGAGACACATATGAAAAAAAAAAAAACTTTGAAAGCAATCAGACTTAAAAGAGAGCTAATTCATTCTGTTCTGAGTGTTATTAGATAGTGTGAATATAAATCATTACACTTTCACTGTAACTTTATACTAATATATATATATATATATATATATATATATATATATATATATATATATATATTTTTTTTTTTCTTTTTTCTATAGATTGGCAGTAACATTTTTGTAAATACTTCACTATGGTCTATTATTAGTAAACCTTTTAGATATTTACTGTAGACATGTTTTTTTTTTCTCAAGTGTTTTTATAGGAAACACTTGAGAAAGGAAATAAATATTCCAGAGGTTGATTGTTGTGCAATACAAACATATTATTTATTTATTTTTTACCTGGAGATTTTAGAAGTTAGACTAAATATTCCTCATGGGACAATTGTGCATTTGATCACGTCTTACTGGATTGACATTGACATTACGAGTACATAAGGTTGATTAATAGACATGGACGCCTAATCTGTCTTTAGCCGCGTTTTAAGGTTTCCGGGTTCTCTTGATTGCATGCTGAGGTCGAGCAAGCAGTTAAAATAATAGCAGTTGACCACATAATGGAGGTTGTAAGACGTGTTACCACCACAAAAGCCACACAAAAGCTCTGTGTCTATGACTGTATTTTCTTCATTGGTTATGATGTTCCTTATGTGTAAGTGGAAATGTAAGCGCACCTAATCAAGGGCCATTGTTCACGTCCTATTTCCCTTTGCCCATAGAAAGTCTCTCACTTTTGCAGGCCACACACACACACGCACGCACACACACACACACACACACACACACACGCACACGCACACGCACATGCACACACACACACACACACACACACACACACACACACACACACACACACACACACACACTTCTAAACACCTGAGTGTATTGAGCACTAAAAAGGGGATGAAGGGTAAAGGGTGGGTTCAGGGTGGAGTAAATTTATGACCCAAATTGGTCAGGGTCACTGCAGCAGCACACCGAGCCTCTGTTTCTGTTGCCAGAGAAAGCCATCGGTCAATAATGATGTTATTCTTTAAATTACACTACTCTCTTTCTGGTTCTGTGAAAGATATGTTAACTCTGTCATTTAAAAAAAAAATACACAAATATTATCTTAAATTATACGTGTTTTAAATTATGCTGTAACTTTTTCATTTATTAGTATTATTATTTGCATGCCTAAATCTTAACTATATGTTATGCTTTTCTAGAACTTTTTTGTAACATATGTAAATTAGCTGATATTTTTGGTGTTAATGTTCTTTTTTTGTGTATTGAGACATCCCATTGTGAAAGAGAAATCTCCCCCCCCCCACCAAGAAGCTGTAAACTTAGATGTGAGATTAATGATTAATATAGTCACCAGGGTGGCTACGCGCATGGGCCAAGGCCTTTGTGTGTAACTTCTGGCTGTGCATCTGTGACCCTGCACTCCACATACAACATTCACAGGTCTCAAGTATCTCCAGCTGCAGTTTGTTCAACAAGTGGAGGCTACACCTGTTAAACTATGCAACCAAATCCTTACGATGTGACCCAATCGAAATCAGTGCATTTGATTTTTTTCTCAGACCTTTGATGAATGTGGAAAAATTATAGTACAGATTGTAATCACGGCGGCACGGTGGTGTAGTGGTTAGCACTGTCGCGTTGCACCGTCAGGGTTTGATCCCCGGCCAGGCTCGATTCTCGTCTCTGTGTGCATGGGGTTTGCATGTTTTCCCCGTGCTTGGTGGGTTTCCTCTGGGTACTCCGGTTTCCTCCCACAAGACATGTAGGTTAGGCTAATTGGCGTTCCCAAATTGCCCGTAGTGTGTGAATGAGTGAGTGTATGTGTGTGTGTCTATGCACTGCGATGGATTGGCACCCTGTCCAAGGTGTACCCTGCCATGTGCCCTAAGTCTCCTGGGACAGGCTCCAGGCCACCCGTGACCCTGAATACAGGATTAAGCGGTACAGATGATGAGTGAGTGAGTGAGTGAGTGAGAGATTGTAATCACAATTACATTACAGATGTTGTGTTAAAATAGAAAAATAATTCTCAGTGGTTTTAGTGCTTTTTATGCATCTTCCTTTCTTATTTGCATCTGCACACACACACACACACACACACACATACAGGAAGAGAATGTTCAATGATATGAATAGCTTTTTTCTGCTGGTTCATATGGTTTATTTTCCCCTTTAATAAAACTGTTTGGCTATGCAGTTCAGGAATAGGGTTAAGAAATAAAAAAATAATCAACTTATTTAAGATGTGTATATGTGTAAAATGACAACATTATGAAATAAATAAAGCTCTAGTGCTATAATAATGTATAAGAAGACCCTTGACTTATAGAGAGTCCGTTGTTGAACTCGAAGCACCTGCCAGCATTTCTTCTTTGATTTCTGATTTGCTTTCTCATTTTCTGTTACTTCTGAAGGAGCATAAAGAGCTTATAAGCGCAGGCCAGCCCACCCCACAGATGGCCGAATGATCATAGGCTGTCAATCCACTGAAATGAACCAGGCACCGAGCCTGCCTCTCCGCAGGGGCACAGGCGGGCTGAATGGGGCACTTCCACTGGCTTCTATAGCCTCCCGCTGGGCATTTGTGAAATGATTTGTGGCAAATTTGTTGGATCAATATAGACAGCAGAGGGTGGACACCCTCCGAGCAAAGCTGGCCTCGGCTCTGCATGACTAGGCACGTCTAAAGTCAAAAGCTCTAAGCCAACTTGCATAATCGTGCGGTGACAAAACTGGATCTTCGAACCTGTACTACACATTTGTGGTCCGAGATTTATTGAGAGCCACTTTGGGTTATATCAGCATCTAAACTTCTTTGTGGGGGCAGGGGTGGGGGTGGGGGGTTGGGGGGGGGGGACAAGGTTTTGACGGATTGTATTTAAGGTGACTCGTGTTTGCTTAAGGAGTTCATGAACCTTGTGAGAGATCACATGGCAAAATGAAAGATAATTCAGAGCAGATGAAAAGCC
The DNA here is from genome assembly GCA_013621035.1 of Clarias magur. Classification (NCBI taxonomy): domain Eukaryota; kingdom Metazoa; phylum Chordata; class Actinopteri; order Siluriformes; family Clariidae; genus Clarias; species Clarias magur. Next base: position 1,252,830 of record QNUK01000098.1, read on the forward strand.
ACTTTGCAACCTTTTTTACATATTTTTTAAAGTAAAATGTACTTAACCTCTGTACTTATTCTCAAAAGTTATGCTGCAAGTTCAATGTAAAAAATGCACAGGCATGAGCAAAGCATGGTTTTGAATTTGTGGAACTGGAGCATGCGTAATGTTTCAGAGAAGAAAGCAGGTGGCTTGTATACCTTACCTCGTCGTCTGCCTGCCATACTCAGTTGGAATTAAGCACAGTAGGTAGATGCATGCGATTTGGTACGACTAAATATATTTTTGTCACTCCTTTCAAGCAAACTCTCTCCCTTCTTTCTCTATATCCATAAGCTGCTGGCCAGCTGAGTAGTACAAGGACAAAGACTTGAGCCGTTCCCTCTGAATTGACCATGGCCACAGGCCATTGTTCCTGTGGTTCAGCGGGGGCAGTACACTCATCTCATATATACTAACATCAAAAACCTGTTGCTGGAAAAGTCACATTCATGATCCCTTATTTACACATGAAAAGGTGCAGATAACGCACAGACACCTGATCCATTTGTCTGCTCCACCGCGTATAACTTTTTGTGAATAGGGACATCTGTTTGGGGAGTTGAAAGCACTAGTCATGCCTCACTCACACATTTTTGCAATATTCTTATTGTGCAGGTTAAATGATAAATTGTGATTTTGATAGGAAAACTGTAATAAAACTCGCAGGGGTTTTCCTAGTTTCTATGGACCTGACTCATCTATGCTGCTCTCAGTTAATCTGAGGTGAAAATGTTGCCACAAGCCACAGTGTTTGCATGCCGGCATTTTTCCCCCCACAGTCTTCTCAGCATGTGGTTGCCCAGTACCACAGTCATTTATAATTTCTATATTGAATTATGGTGGGGCTGTAACAGATAATCCCAGGGCTTGTGTGTGTAAAAACAAGTCCTCCCGCAAAAAAAGCAACATCAAGTCAAGTCAGGCTTTATTGTCAAGCATGTATACAATGGGACGTAACAGCATGCCTTTAGTTCGCTCTGTAAACAAACTGACTAAAAAAAAGTGGGACATATTAGACAAGAGCAATGAAACTCAATCTGTGCACCATTCCATAGCACCATTCCATTTCAATCAGCATTGAAGAAAAAAAAAAAAAACATTATTTGGTGCTTTCTGCTTTGTTCCCAAATACACGAAAGAGTTCCAGGCCAAAACGGTCATTACCTTTAGTACCAAGCTTTGAATCAATCATTCAATGCACTGAAACAGAAGTTGGCTTCTATCCAAAGTGCACCCATTTTTCGCCGCCTGTCCGTTTTTGAAGGGGCTTGGAAGCACAAAAAAATAATCAGCAGAACATCCCGTAAGTGTGAATGCAGAGTGGCAGATGTGGCCAAGGGAGAAAAAGGCTCTCGGGCCATTGTTTGGCCCTCGGGTGCCATTTATTTGGTTGCCGTGACAACACTACGCAACCTTTATCCATTTCCCCATGCTGGACGCATGCTAATGGGAGATCATAGCTTGTATTGACAAAGATGAGAGAAGCTGAACAACAAACAGCGCGGTGTGGATGAAAGCCAGTAATATTCAGCAAGCTTTCATGGCTGAGGTGCAAAATAAAGAGCTTTTATTATTTATCATCACTGAATATGCTTGATTATCATTTCATGTTTTTAATGTTGCATGGAGAAAAGGATTTCGAGGTTGCTTAATGTTTAAGGGATGCCCGTCCGCCTCATTCCATCAACCTCATTAAACGAGAGGGTGCAGTGATAGTAAAATAGTCATCTTTTCATGGAAACCTTTAAAGGAATAATGCTAATAATGATCAACCTCAATTTCCTGAACAGTTTTCTCATCCAGGATCGTCTGGAAATTCTGGTAAACTGTCCAATCTCTCTGTCTCTCTAGAAAAGATATCTGGGCGGGTGCTTATAAATAACTCGGTTTTCTTTCTGGCAATGATGCCATGATGAATGCCAGTGTCTTTGCTGCAACCCACCACCTTTCAAATAACTTGATTTACTGCCATCTGCGCAAACAGCATCCATAATAAAGGACATTCTCACTGTGACCACATTATAATTCTTACATTTACATACAACAATGGCCAGAATTCCACCAGCAACAGATAAAACACAAGTACAGAATGTGCTGTACAAATAATTTACTATTTATTTAATGTTTCTGAATAGTCGCACTAACAATGACAGAGTACTACTACAAGTAACCTCAGTAAGCACGGGTTTACCTCAAAATGTAACTGCCTAGTAAGCGTTAGAGAGCACAATAGACAGAGGAAGAGGCTTGAAGAAGGTTCTCCATCAATATTCAAGTGCTCTTAGAAGAGATGAGCCTCCATGAGTTTCTTGAAGCCTGCGCACGAAGCTGCAGCATGAACAAAGCAATTTAGTGTGCCATTGTGAACGTTAATTAAAATGAGTCTCTATTTAATCCCTGGCGTAGATGTCTAGATTTCCGTTCAGACAAAAGATGATAGAGAATATGTATATCTCAGATGAATTTATAGTTAGAATAAAGAATAGTGCGAAAGACCTACAGTGATGAAAGGAAAGAGTGGACCGACTGGTCCAAGTACGTTGCATTCATTTGTTTTTCATTTCAAAATGATATGCAAATGAGATTTTCAGAATTCAAATAATAAATATTGTTTTTTTTTTTTTTTTTTTTTTTTAAAGGTGCTCCTTTGCTTGTTTTTTTTCCATTTTCCATTTGCCATTCAGTCTTAATAAATAAATTTATTTGTTTGTTTTTTTATTTATTTATTTGCTGGATGATATTAACAAATGCTTGTGAATACCAGAATGTGTATTTGCAATTACAGAGTATCTTGTAGCAAGAACAGCAGAGGAAACATCCTATTTTTAATCATATTTTTTATTAAAACACAGGATCTAGAGTAGAGTACGCATCTTAAGCAAAGATTATTTCGTAGCATAGCCTGGTTGTACTTTCACTTTTTTGCTCTTTTCACAATGAAATATAAAGGTTTTTATTATTATTATTATTATTATTATTATATTATTATATTATTATTATTATCTTTTTTTATATTTGGATTTATAAATATTTCCTTCCTGGGCTTTGCATGATGGAACAACTGGAAACAACCAAAAGAAGAAAAAGTGAATAAACACAACATACAGAGACCCACACCCTTGTTTATTACATTTAAAAACTTTTCATTTTATTACTATTGAAAACATCTTTGCTTTACAGAATTTCTTTACACATGACTGGTGCACCGTTTTGGTTAAATTCCATCTCAGATCCTCTTTGTTTAGTCAGTGTTGTTTACTGTACACTCACAGACACATTGCTCCATGTCCTAAAGTGACGATACGCAGGTGTTTAAAAGACAATGGTTAAATTCATTTCCATTGCTTCGGGTTCATTGGTGTAGTTGATGTGCCACGACTCCCTCACCCTGGCCACACCTGTGATATTCAAAGCTATGATACATATTTGCCTAATGATTAATGCACACCAGCTTTAATATACTGGTCACCATGCTTTGCATGAAATGTATTTAATGCCATTGATTCTCTTTATTTGACCAACAAGAATACTAGTACAGCCTGCGACAAAAGTATGATTCTAAAAACTGCAGTAAACTTGCAGCAGATTAAATGTGATTTATTTGTTTGTTTGTTTTTTTTATAAGCTAGCATATGTGTTACATTGTTTGCAATTGTGTCCATGTATGTAATTATTACAAAGACCACTTTGACATTTTATTCTCTGTTAACTAACATTATGGACCTAAATGTATACAACTACTTATTATAAAGTTTGATGGTGATTTTCTTATGATTCAATTAAGAGATTTTTTTGCATAATGGTTTAGTCCGACCATTTACCAAGTCTAAACCATTAAAGATTTATAAATATTGGACTATATGTTACTATGAAGTATAACTGTATATGTAATCTTTTAGCCAAACCATATTTTAGACTCATATTCATTTGTTCCTATCAGCTGAATATTAAACATTAAACAGTCATCACAAAGAAATATCATAGTGAAAATGTTTGTGTGTGTGTGTGTGTGTGTGTGTGTGTGTGTGTGTGTGTGTGTCTGTGTGTGCGTGTGTGTGTGTGTGTGTGTGTGTGTGTCTGTGTGTGTGTGAGTGGGTATGTGGTTGCATATGCAGAGTTTGCATATGTGTGTGCCTTATATTACCTCTCCTTGGTCATAATGTCTAAATAATATTTTGGGATTTTGTATGTAAATTAATATTTTTGTTTAGTGGCCAAGGCAGCATAGTGGAGTAGTGGGTTGCACTGTGGCCTCACACCTGTAGGATGGAGGGTTCGATTCCCTCCTCGGGTCTGTGTGCACTGAGTTTGCATGTTCTCCCCATGCTTGGTGGTTCTTCTTTCAACTACTCCGGGTTCCTCCCACAGTCTTAAGACGTGTAGTCTATGCTAATTTTCTGTAATGTGTGATTGGTTGTGCTCTATGATGGATTTTTACCCTGTCCAAAGCCACCTGGGATAAGCTACAGGCCTCCTGTGATTTTTTAAAATTATTTTTTCTTAATTATTTTTTTTTATCAATAATGTATAAAGAAACAGCACATCTACATATCTCCTTCATATTGTTCCATAATATTCTCTGTCCTAAAAAGACCTCACTATTCTAGAAAGCTTAAATCCCTGACAGTTACAAAGCCCTGAGACTCTTTCCCAGATAAATGAACATCTCATGGAAATCTTTACGGATATGGAATTCCATCGCAATATGGAAACATTTTAATTTTAATTGGTTTATGTATAAAGAGCAAGTTCAAATTAATTTCCTGAATCTGTCAGGCATGTATTTACTGTTAATATCTAAAAGGTGTCCCATAACTGTGCCCACTATATCGTAGCCAGATGTTGTTACATTTATTTCAAACTTAATTGTTAACTCCTAATTGTTATTTTTGAATTGTTAAATGTTCATTGATGAACTGGTAAATGCATTCCTATCTTAACGCAATAATAATCACTGTCTATAATATTACAAGGCTAAATTTGTTCCAATAGGCAATAGCTACAATTATTCACGTTATTCATTCATTGACCATTAATTGCTAACAATGCCCCCCCCCCCCTTTTTTAACAGTTTTAAAGATTGATGATTTATAAGTACATTTATGTGTTCTGTGTTAACATTATTGTCTGTGGCAATAAAAACGTTTCTGTAAAATTACCAGAGATTATGATGAGTCCAGATTGAAGACATCAAAGATAGTGTCTGCTAATGATTCACACTGAGCATCATGGAAAGTCTGTTTCATCTTCTTAATTAAATCATAGAACTTTTAAGAGTGGGATTTAATGAAATTATGGCTAAAACTTTGTTTCTTATGAAGTAATAAGATGATTTTCTCTGCACTGCAGAGTGTAGCTGTGGGAATAATTCAGTTTTATTCCTACAACCAAATCAATCCATCACTACCATGAAAATTGACATTTCACCATTCATTATTAATCAGCGCAATCCATATATGAGAATCTTTTCAAATCAAAAGACTGCTTATTTTTTTTATCTGACATGCGAAATTTCAGAACAGTTGTTTTTACAGTATGGATAATGTATGTACTGTATAATGCCTCACATAAGTATCTACCTCTATTGAGTGGTTGAAATTTGTATGACACATTTGGGGGTGAATACTTATGCAAGGACTTTTAGTTTTGTTTAATTTTGTAGATCACAATGCCAAATATAATGTTTTTCACTAAAATTCCATATCATGGACTATTTGGCGCAGATTCATATAAAGTATATAAAGTCCATTTCAATTCCAGTAAACAAAATGTGGATACTTATTCAAAGCACGGTGTTGCTGAATTGTACTGTAAAATCTTGTTTCTGATAACATCTTATATATTATAGTACGGCCAAAATGGTTCAGTGTCGCATAGATGAGGATGGTTTCCCTTTGGGTTCTGGTTCCTCTTGATGGTTCCAACCACTGCTTGCTCATTATGAAAAATTTATATAATTTATATATTTAATTTATCTAATAAAAATTGTAACAATTTTATATCTGACATTTATATACTTATTTAAAGCTACTTAATGTTAAAAGCACCATACTAATAAAATTGAATGGAATTTTATTGAATTTGACACAATTATCTAGAATTATCTGCATTCAATTTTAAAAGTGACAGAGTTAATAAGAGTTTCGTTGCTACAGTGTCTGTAACGAATACTTCCCAGCCAGTAAACGTTTACAACCACTCTGCTGAGATCATGGCTCAGATTTGAAGGATTACGTCCCCCCCCCCCCCCCATTGACTTTGACTGTGTGTGCTCTTTCTCAATTTCTCAACTCATCTGATTCACACCATTCCTCCTTATCCGAAAACATAAAACCGGCATCAATCCTTTATAGCAGTGGTTCTCAAAGTGGGGCCCTGGGACTCACAAAGGTGTGTACACAGCCAAATAGTCTGTGTCTTTTAAAAAACTTTATGTTAGTTAAAGTAGTGTAAGAAATTATTATTATTATTAAGTTATATAATAATTTGAAAAGTCACCTAAATAAAATATTTTTAATCCAAAATTCAGTAAAAAAAAAACAAAAAAACATTTGGTCTAGAAATAAAATCAACTTGATAATAATGGCCCCAATAAATAACCAGAATATTTTTTCACACCTTTTAATATAATGAGAGTAATATTTGAACAGCAATTAAAATGGGACTTAGTGCTCTTGCATTATAGCACAGTCAGTCCTCTGCTATAGTATAGCTTTGTCTTGGGCCCGACAAGAAACGATGATGAGCTGTGTTAACTTTTTTCTCTTAACATAGTTATTAGTAATTTTAGAATGATCAGAACAACACATTTTGAGTAGTATGTTGTACATCTTTATTTAATCAGCAGATATTTTTTTCCTGCTCTCATGACTGTGATGACTACGTGTTAGGTATGTGTGAGGGATGGCTTACAGTGAGAACACCTCTCCACCTCTCCATGGGGGGCTCAGCTCACACATTTATTGTTTGTTGATGGAGGCAGTTGTCATACCCCAGCCATGACAAAAGAAGCACTATTGTCCCCACGTTTCCCTCTGCGCAGGAACCAATGAGCAATTCACTCGCTCAATTACAGCCATGCCTGTCTTTATGTACCCAGGTGAAAAGCACCCATGTACTTTGTTATACATAAGTATCATTTTTAGGGGAATTATACTTTTAAAAATCAACCCAGTCACATTACCATGAAAAAAAAAAATCTGTGTTTTTTAGTCCCTACATTTACATCTTTATCATGACTTGAATCATTACATTTTTTAAATTAAATTAAACATGTATATAATGTATAAAAGTATGACACTCTCTGCAAACATATTATATTCAATAATATAGTATAAAATAAACAACATTACAATTCAGTTAAATTAAAACTCATTTCATGCAAAAATGTTTTATATAATAAAAAATGGAATGATATATATTACATGGGATATTATATTTGTTTATAATAATGTATATAAGCGGGTCAACTTCATCTGACTTCAATGAATTTTATACAAATGTAATTGTTACAAATGCTGACTCCTCAACCATGAACCTCTTTTTAACCTTAAATTTGGCAGTTTTTAGTAAAATTTTGAAAAATATATATATAATTTTAAATAATTTACTTTTCATTTTTAATTCCTTGGGTACATTTCATTTAGGAATGGCACATTTAGACTTTCATTCGAATATCAAAATATCAAATTTTTAATAAAGCAAAAATATACCACATGTATCAATCAGCCATAACAAAACATAACATAACATAACATAACATAACATAACATAACATAACATAACATAACATAACATAACATAACATAACATAACATAACATAATATAACGGCACAATTTGAATTGCATAATATTTATTCTAAATTATATACCAGTAAATTGGTGACAGGATTATGGGCACCCGAGGCTCACCCAGCTCACAGGGACCAAAGCCCAGCTTTTTGATGCTTTGCTGGTACTTATAACCATATACAGTATTACATCACAGGTTACTTTTAACCCACTGTAAGTATGCACTATGGTTATGTACATGTTTTAGGAGAACTATTACTGATAGCGAGTTGAGCTCTTTTACTACTGTTATGGTCTCTTTGTAGTTTCTCTTAAAGTTTAAACACTAAGTCCTAACCCACAGAAAAGTTCATGTAGCACAGATAGCAATGTCAATACTGGCCATGCCAGACAGGCACCAGAACACCCAGTGTGCCACATCTTGCTGCACACAGGGTCCAGCAGGCAAAGAGTCTAAGGCCACCGACCCGGCCGACAAACTCCCCAGATCCTAACTGAGGACCCATGGGTTATGCAGGACAAACGAGTATGATCCATGGATGCTGAGTTGGGATCTGGGGACCCATGGGTCCCCTGTTGGGGTATGCAGGCCAAACGAGTACGATCCATGGAGGACCCAAAGCAACCCACAGCAAACCCACCAAAAACAGGTGGTTTTATTGGTAATGATGTTAATGTTGTTAATGTTATGGCGTATCAATGTAAGTATAATATACTAAAACAGCATACTTTCTTCTTTTCAAATTACAGGTTTATTATTAGAAGGTTGCGAGACCACTCATTCAATGGGAGTTATAGTGGAAGATCCACATAAATTAAGCATTATAATAAAAACATACATAGTAACAAATACACAACTTATACTTGTTTGTATAATTTCTGTGAGGAAACAAAAATGTAAAAACAAAACAAACAACAAAAAAAAAGGATTAGCAGTAATGTTCCAGCACAGGAGATTATATAGTATAATAGCTATGTGTCTATAACATATGTAATAAAAGGAACAAACTAGTCTCATGGCCATTATAAATCTAACAAATGTCCACAATATTAAATGTACTTTTTCAACTGAACAGGATCCTTGGTTAATAAATAAATGAATAAGACTGGGGAATTTATATTATATAATACTTCAGCTCAGGTTGTTTTACGAAATTCATCAACTTTGAGGTAGTAGCACTGACCACCCTGTAGTCTTCCTATACTGTACATCATACCCCACTCTTATTTTTCTTAATAAATACATGAAAAGAAATGACTGCATTGAAAACTAATTAATTTGTTACCAATTAATTGTTTAGTTTAAGGATTAATAAAACTATACAGCACTCCAATTAACCTATCACACTCCCCTGAGACATAACTCAGATTTTGCAAAAAAAAAAAAACATAGACAACAACAACTTCTACTTATGGGTAGAAAAAAGCTGATTACACACCTTAAAGTTGGATTTTTTTGTTCTGGGAATAAATATTGTGAATAGAGAGTGCTGTAGACAGACAGTCATATGATGAATACGCTTTGCCCTCGATAATAATGTCCCTGTGTCTGGCAAGCAACTTGGTGATTGGTCACTAATTAAAGTTAAACAAAGCTGTGCCATTAATTAAGCATGCGTGGCCTCATCATTTATACATTTTCTAAAGCTGTTGAGTGTACAAATGTACAAAATTGATCTGTACGATACATCTTCATCTCCTTTATTGAACAGTAAGCTATAACCTCATACAGTATGTATGGCAGCAGAACAGTGCTACTGAAATGCTTTAATAAAGTAAAAAATGTAAAAATAAAACTTTTTTTTTTTTTTTATCCCTGAGGATCCATACAAACATAGGCATATACTGTAGACATGCTAGTGGAATATTGAACACACTGTTCTGATCAATGCGTTCTGTTCTTTTTCTATACTTTCTTTTCTTAAATAGATTATTTCCAAAGCCATTTTTCAAAGGACTGACAAAAGATCAAGAGCCATCCAATGAAGTAATTGGATTCAAAACCTTATGATCCATTATAATCAGGTGAATGGTATGAACGAGTGACTTGCATTGTGTTAGCTTCCTCCTTCCATGGCCTTGATGATAGACTGCTATGCTATTGGACACTCCGCTAATGTAGGTGACCAAAAGTGTGTTCGTAAGAATTTGCATGAGCTAATGTATGTATAAGAAGATATGAATGATTAACTGAGGGCAAGATACTGGATCCTCTCATGTGGAATATTATAGTTATATTATGATTTGGCTTATTTATTTTTTTAGAGACTAGGTATGATCCTTAGTTTATTAACATACTTTATCAGTTCTGGGATTATTCTTGATTGAAAATCCTTCACGTAATAACACACAGCTTTTCACTGGGTGTGTGGTGACAAAGTAGAAGTGTAAAGTGACATTGCTCATTGTCGAATACAATGTGAGAAAGTGGAAACCATGCCAGAACGCTAAAAGAATTCCAGGCTGACATGTTGATGTGAAAAATCCCAGTGGCCTTTGGATTGCTCTTCGCCTTTCATGTTTTACACCGACTCCAGGAACACATGTTCAATTTACAAGTGCACTCCAAGTGTCGCACCGTTATTGTCCAGTTGCTATTAGTCATAACCTTTTAGGACCCTGGTAAAAAAAGGCAAGACCATCTGCAGAAAAAAAGCCTTTTATGGTTCAGTTAGGCATAACTAAAACCCAGGATTTGTTTCTGAAATTAGGGGAAAACATGTTTCTCTAAGCACTTTCATTAAGCAATGATGACCAATATGAAATGAATCATATTAAAAGCAGTTTCATGCAAATAGATGTTCATTATACCATGAATCGGTGTGAATTCACAATAACAGCAAGTCTCATTCTCCTCTTTATCTATTAATTTTCGCTTGTTTGTTTTATTTAATATCATCATTATTTTGATCATTTTGATTATCTTTAAGTCTTTATTGAATGCTTCCACTTTACAGCCACCACGTTCCCTTAAACAGAGCAACTTAAACCAGTTAAGTGGAAAAGTAACAACATAGCAAACAAACAACTAACTAACCCATTGCCTAACAAAAATCCTATTCATTCACATATATTAGACATAAATATATAGACCACCACAATAAAATGTTCTAGCAAAGGTCCTTTTGAGTTTCTTTCCTGCACCCTACAAATATCCAACCATTTTTTTAATGCTTTGTTTTTGTTTCTGGGCTAAAAGTGGTGAAAATGTTCTTATCCCTGAAACGATAATTTCCAACCAAAATACGGTGAGCTTTTATCATGTTTGCAGGATATTTGCTGGTATGCATGTATACATGTATATATTAGCTTTCCAACACAACAAATGTTCCTCAAGCACTCTTTTTTAAATGTTGCTTTCAAATAGTGTTTGTGAGCTTGTGAGAAAGGACAGAGATAATGAGATCCCCTTGGTTTAAAACCACTCCCTTTTGGAGAAAAATGTGAAAGAAAGCATCTGTCCATTCTGAAAGAGGAAGAGTGAGGAGATGAAGCCTCTTTTCGCCCACCACTTTGGGTTTATTACTCAAACTGTGAGAATTGTTTAGCTTGAGCGCAATCAAGGCACAGGTTGTAATTGTTGGTCATAAACTGTCTAGACTGCGCTTCTTCTCTTTCCTACCTTTAGTTAGACCTGATGGACGTTTGTTTTTATACATTTTATAAGTTACGTCCTTCTGCTCTGTGGTGTTTTGATGGCTCTATTTAGTTTCAATGTAATATCTGGAGAAAAAGATTGGAATAGTTTACTGTAATTTTTTTTTATTACATAATCTATGTTGATAAAATATATAGAAATACTGTAGGATTTTTTTGAGGGGAAGGTTATAAGATAGGATAGTTTCATAGTTATGTGAAGATTAACTGCAGTTACTTCAATAAATCGTAACAGACCAGTCTATTCATCAATTAAATGGAATTAGACAAGCCATATATTATTAATGAATTCAATCAATATATCAGGATTCCAAAATCAAATTATTGCTATCTTTAATATTGACTGCCAAAGGTCACTCATTCACATGTATACACTTAACTCTTGGTTACAGTTTTACAAATGGTGTGCGTGTTCCTAAATAGAATATGTGCTTCTATGCCCATTTTTGCTCCTGCTAGATGGCAGAAACACCAGGAATACAATGTAGGCCATTGATAGTGAAAATATATATAACAAAAAGCTATTCTCATGCCCCTTATTAATATGTCTTTCAACCGTCCAAAATGGCAAATTATACCCTAACAAATGAATACAATGATTACTGATAAGAAGTATCACTATAGCGCATAAATCCATATCAACTCCTTATATCAGATTTATTTTTGCCTTTTCCATATGTAGACTTAAATGTCTGGTGCAATGGTTTTAACTTCCTATCTCAATAGGCTTAAGGGCCATCAATCTAGTTTGTGATAGTGTAAGACATAAACAATTGACAGAGAGAGATGTATTGGTAATGACTGGGCCAGCTATTGAGGAAGGCAGTAAATTCCTTCTCACTCCCTGAGCACTTACCACTTTCGCATTATGCAAACATAAGCGGGGGTTCGAGGATTAAAATCCCTGTGCATTTTGAAAGAGCCATGCAAGTAATAGATTGAGAACCATTTGCTTTGGCATGTAAAACTTTATTCACAACCTACAAACCTGGATATAATAGAAAAGTGTGAGGGTTTGTGTGATTTTAGTCATATATATATATATATATATATATATATATATATAATATATATATATATATATATATATATATATATATATATTCTATATATATATTCTTGAAGACTTTGGTCAAAGTCCATTGTTGTCTTTGTGTTTGATATAGAGTACTATGAACTAAACATCAACCTCCATATTTGATCTTGTTGGGACATGTGATAAGGATACTGTGATGATCAATGCACCACTCATAGATTATTTTAACACTATGTATAACCTTTGTATGTGTATTATATATTATATATTTAATATTATATATTAAATAAAGTTATCTTTAGATATTCTATTTGTGTTTTAATTAGAAACAACATACTTTTTATGGTTTTCTTTGAAATAATAATCTAATATAAAACCCCAAAAGACCTTGGTCCAGGATCACCTTACAGGTTTTTAGTGATGACAACAGCTTCAACTTTGATTTTCATATTTAAATCAAAGGATGATGACGCACAAAAAAGATTTGACTTTAACCTGAGACTGTAAAAACGCCTTTTAAAAAAAGATCATTATTTAAAAAAGGTTTTATGAACTTTTTTCTCCTAGTAGTTTGTTCTTCTTTTCCGTACCTGAGCTTTGGGTCAAACATTGTTTGCTTGGCTTGACTGTATAAAAATATTTCTGTGCATTTTCTTTTATTAAAATAAAAAGATATTTATTTTGTAAATATAGGCAGATATTAAAGAAGAGTGTGTGCTTCATACAATACAATACAAATTTAAGTTCCCATTTTCCCAGCAATCCAAGATTTTTTGGGGAAACATACTATATATGATTTCAATTATGATATGTGGACTTTATATGTACCCTAGTGCATGCCTGTGTTATATGTTTTGAATCTGAGTGTGCTGGATGCACTTTAGTGCAACATTGCTTACAATAATTATGAAGTAACACAATGATCTGTTTCTGATTTCTGATGCACGCGCTGCACCGCTTCTTCGCCCCCGCCCTCTGAACACACCCCCTGCACTCTGATTAGTCAGTCTCCGGTTCTAGTCCCGCCTCCTTCTCGCGCTCTGCTTTCCTCATCAATGAAACCTATTTGAATAATGTGCAAGCACTTGGACTGGAGCCAATCAGCTGTCAGGGCACCATGATAAATCGCAATGCATTATTGATAATAATAATTACTTTGACATGCGCATTTCTTCTTGAAGGGCTAATTTCGGCCGACCTGGAGAATTTACTAAGGCGAAGGAGTAAAGCGTGTTACTATTTGCCCCAGATGGTGGTGTAGCCTGCCATGTCGCGACGCAAGCAGTCCAAACCGCAGCACATCAACTCGGAAGAACCCAGTTCCACTGAAAATGGTAAGAGCTGCTGACTGAAATTTTGGAGGTATTAGCCTTGGGTTATAATAAACTTTTTTAAGCCGCACTTGTAACTTGGTCGGTGTTGCCCCTTGGCTGATATCAAAGTTTTAAACCTTGTTTGTGTGTATGTGTGCGCGCGTTAACGATGCTATATCAGGATTACTGTTAATTAAAATTAATTTTAATATCGTTTTTAATTTGGCAACTTTTTAATTTTTTATTTATAATTTCATATACAATTTATTTACTGGATGATTGTTCATATTTAGCATTTAATTTTAATTATAATATTTCATTATTTTTTTACTGCAGGTACAACTTATAAAATATTTGCAATAGATATATGTTGCCGTTTGTATTTGTTTACTTCAATTACAGCACATTAAATAATCCTAGAGTGATTTGAGCGATAACCTGAAAGTTTTTTCAGGTTATTATTACCAGGTCCTCTGCTTAACTTTAACCTGAAGCTGTGCACTGATGCTCTGAGAGAAAGTTCTAGCCTACCACAGTCTCCAGGGGTTGGGAGAACAATTCCGCCGTCTCCATGTTATTAGATGGATTATTATTATTATTATTTTTTGGCTGTATCTTCATAGATACGCTGGCGATGATCTAAACAAAGGCGATCAACATGAATTTTTCCCTTTTTTTTTGGACGAAACTTGATTCCGGGAACAAACTGGCCACAAAAGCAATAAACCCCCACCTCGGTTAAAATGCATGAGTTTCTGGGGGTGGGGGATGGGGGCGAGGGCTTGTGGAGGTGGGGGGTCAATGGCTGTTCACATATGTAAACTGTAGACCCGCTGCATGCTCTCTGTCCAGGTTGACCCCTTTACATGTGCCTTTCTCTGGTTCTTATTAACTGAAAAAAAATCTGAATATAAAGGGTTAACCTGTTTCTCACTATGAAATCATAGTTCATTTTTAATTGTTAAAAAAACCTTTGTGTGACTGGTATTATTATGTAATTTGAGTAAATGGTGTTTGACCTCGCGATGTTGTGTTTTTTGGTCGACGCGCCCCCTTGTGGTGATATGATTCTAATCCGATTATTCTTGACTCGCTGGAGGCTTTAACAGTTCGGCTATAAATTGTTCAATTTCGTTAATATATATATATATATATATATATATATATATATATATATATATATATATATATATATATATATATATATATATATATATATATATATATATATTTTTTTTTAATTATAATTTCGATATGAACCACATAGGTGACTCTGTGAAGCATAAAATTTGTATGCAATTTACTGTATTATGAATAAAGCACTTATAGCGTCCAAATCTGATAAATTATTTAGTTTTTTCACCCACTCGCACTTTATTTTTTTTTAAATTGAATATGGCTATCTACCTCATTTTATTTTGTCTGCAACTCGTGAGGTACTTTAGTTTTTATGAAAGGGGGAAATAAAAGGATGCCAACAATCAATGAACCTTTCTCAGTTTCAGTGCTGGAATGTTGGCAAACGCATGCAAAAAGGCAACATTTGGACAACAAGCTTTTGAAAATGTAAATGCTGAAAAGTTAGCTAGACAAGTTAATCTGACATTTTTGATTATGTAAAGTTGACTTTAAAGAGTAGAATTTTCAACCACATCTTAAAATTAAAGGATGTTTGTGTCCTTATTAATTAAATGAGGAGAAAAATTTATCTGGTATGGCTGTGCCTGCTCAAAAAATATCCTATTCCCTCATAAAGCTTTAATCATACCCCTTTAATCAGATCCTGTTCAAATAAAGTTTCGCTAAACTGGTTGGTATGATCATAGTACAGTTTGCAAGTGTCTCAACAGTGCCTCAATAAGTCAGTCATGGAAAATGATACAAGAGTTGCAAATTTAATTGACATTCCAAAATTATGTTCATAATAACTATTACAGATCTTAATCTATTTGTTGTGCCAAAATCACACTCGTGTCCACCTTTCAACCATCTCTCATTTTCTCTGGTTGATGTTTCTTTATTGCTGCAGGGGTTCTACAAGATGCCCACACAGAGGAAGGGAATGAAATCAAAAGGTGCCGAATGGAAGAAACGAGAGTCTGTGAAAAATGCTGTGCCGAGTTCTTTGATGAAATGGAGTTTCTTGAACATGAGAGAAACTGCACTAAGAGTCAACAGGTTGTCATTATGAAGGATGGCGAGGGAGGTGAAGTACCACTCGAGTTCTCACAACGCTCTCCTGAATTCCAAAGCGATCACAGTGATGGCCTTTCTAGCAGTAATTCTCATTCGAAGCACAGCATTGAGTCAGCTGACACTACTGAAGATGCATTGCATTTAAATGGAGATGGTGACTCAAAACAGTCCCAGGAGGACATGTCCAACAGTCTTGACATTGGTTACATAGGGTCATCCAAATTGCAAGACTCTAATGTTACCTTAGAAGCCATGCCTGCCACCAGAGTAGCTGTAACACAGCATTCAAGTTCATCTACTCAGAAGTCACCCTCTCTCACTTCTCAAGATGCCTTGCATGCAATACCCATGATCCTTGAGCAGCTAGTTAGTCTTCAGCAACAACAACTGCAGCAGATTCAACTGACTGAACAGATTCGAATGCAAGTGGCCATGATGACACCACAGAGTGTCCAGTCTGCAATGGGAGCTACAGTGGATCCTCTGAAGGCACTTGGTGCACACCTTTCCCAGCAACTTTCAGCTGCTGCTGCTCTAATAGGAAAACGTACAGGGACACAGAGTTTGTCTTTAGAAGCTCTCAAACAAGGCAAATTACCTCAGACCAGCAGCATTCCCACATCACTGGCTGGAAATGTTGGTTCCATACCCATAAAGGCCGATACAATCAAAGGGCTGCCAGATCTAGCAAACAGACTTCCAGCTTTACTTCCACAATCGCCGGCAGTTTTGGCATTCCAGAGCCCATTTACTAACCTTACAGCAAACATGGATCCTGCCAAAAAAGGCAAAAACAAGATGCATGGCATTGCAGAGTTGAAGAATGGAGGTGGTGAGCAGATGTACAAGCATAAATGCAAGTTCTGTGGAAAGACATTTGGGAATGACAGCGCCTTGCAGATTCATTTGCGTTCACACACTGGCGAAAGACCATTTAAATGTAATATTTGTGGAAATCGTTTTACAACCAAAGGAAACCTTAAAGTGCATTTCCAGAGACACAAAGACAAGTACCCTCACATTAAGATGAATCCGCATCCTGTACCTGAGCACCTAGACAACGTTCCTACAAACAATGGCATTCCCTATGGCATGTCTGTGCCCCTGGAGGAATCCAATATTGTAGAAAACAAACCAGTGATTGGGGTCCCATCCACCGGTACCTCATCAGTGCTCCAGGGATTCAAACCTTCTTTTGATGTTCCAGTTACTGGGGACCTCTGCACACAAAGACCCTCCTCATCTGGCAGTGATGGTGCATCTATTTCATCCGGCATGTTCAGTAGTGAAGTAGGATTGGACCAGAGCAAAGATGCTCCGGATGCACTTGGTAGTCTGCATCAAATTAACGGGACCGGTGTCCTAGGTGAGAATGGGTCAGGCACAGCCAAGCTTCAGCAAATGGTGGATGGCCTGGAGAAGAGGACCAATGACCCCAATGAATGCCTAATCTGCCACAGAGTCCTGAGTTGTCAAAGTTCTCTTAAGATGCATTACCGTACCCACACAGGTGAGCGACCATACAAGTGTAAAATATGTGGCAGGGCCTTTTCTACTAAGGGCAACCTTAAGGCCCATTATGGTGTCCACAGGGCAAACACTGCTCTCAAAATGCAACACTCCTGCCCAATTTGCCAAAAAAAGTTTACCAATGCCGTTGTGCTACAGCAGCACATTCGAATGCATATGGGTGGACAAATTCCCAACACTCCATTGCCTGAGAACCAATACGAGGGCCCTGAAATGATGGACTCCAGTTTGACAGAGAAAAACATTGATGCAAGTGGACTTGAGGAAAGCATGGAGGAACAAGATGCAGATTTTGACAATCAGGAGAATCCAAACAGCTCTGAACCCATTCCTACTTATGCTGCCAAAACAGATCAGCCATTCAATGGCTCCCCTGCCATGTTTACTGGAATAACTGCCCTTGAAAACCATATGAAAAGCCTCACATCAGCTCTGAACTTGCAGCGACAGAGCAGCACTGCATCCGAGAGCGATGGTGGGTTCAAAGAGTCACCGTCCACAGCAGGAGAGCTGGAGTACAAGAATGGACGTAGTCCGGTTGTGTCAGATTCTGCGTCATTTCACTCTTCATCCCCAGTATCTGGACAGTTGGAGAATGGACAGGCAAAATCCCCAGATTCTATACACCCAGATGATTTGTCTGGAGGGACTGCCAGGCCAGAGTCTGATGGAAGTCCAGATTTCAGTGAAACAAATGGAGCCCTGGATTTGACTTCCAGTTTCAGTACAAAGGCAATCAAAGAAGAACCTGGTCTGACATTTTCCAATGGAGAATATTGTAAGTTGTTCAGTTTACTTAACTTTTTAAAAATCTTTCAATGTGGTAACTATGGAATAATTTTGGCAAATATCTGTTTTACAGCTGCTGGTCATATGCCATTCATGAGGGTGCCTCCAAGCCTGGTTAAGATGGAAATGCCAATTCCTTCTGAGAATCCGGTCAGTGCCAATAATCAGCATGGATCACAGTCATCCCAGACGGCAGGCACTCCGCCACCCAGCTCTAATGCCCCCCGTCGCTCTGCCAAGCAGCATCTGTGTAACGTGTGTGGCAAGAACTTCTCCTCGGCCAGTGCGTTGCAGATCCATGAACGTACACACACTGGAGAGAAACCGTTCGCATGTACTATCTGTGGTAGAGCTTTTACAACAAAAGGAAACCTCAAGGTAGCTTGTAATTGCATTACTCCATATGCTTTTTAATTTAGCGTTCATTATGAACTAGTGAGCATCTTGTTAGTGGATTGCTTTGCTGACAATTTGAACCCGTTTATTGCAGGTCCATGTTGGAACACACATGTGGAATAATTCAGCAAGGCGTGGTCAACGTTTGTCATTGGAGAACCCTATGGCATTGATGGCCATGGGTGCTGAGTCTAAGATGATCCCAGACATGTTGCAGCCCCCAAAAGATTTGATCTCCTCACCAATGAACTTTGACCCATCAGTGTGGAATCAGTATGCTGCTGCTTTCTCAAATGGGCTGGCCATGAAAGCCAATGAAATTTCAGTCATCCAAAATGGAGGAATACCACTGCCTGGAAGCCTTGCTGGAGGCCCGTTGGTTGGCTCCACTGGAGGTTTGATGAAGATGGACTCCCATTCAGGCATTCCGGGTACGGTTGCTGAAATGGAAAAAAATGGTTCTGAGAGTGTAGTAAAATCCCAGTTTCCACATTTTATGGAGGAGGGCAAAGTGAATTAAGACCACACTAAGGTTTCCTGAGTGAATTGAAAGACTATGCTCCTCTACCAACGTTTCAGTGGGCACAATCAAATTTGCTTTTTTGTTATTTTTGCATTTGCGAAGTCATAATGTCCTAATATGAGCAACACTCCTTCATTTAAAAACTTCTTCTGAAACATTAAAATTGATGTAACTACTGTAGTTATTAACTTTCCTTTTTTTTCTAATATATGCGGGTATTTGTCAGTAATGTTTCTAGAAGTTGAATGTAAGTTTTACTTGAAAATCTTTCTTCCAGAACTGTCCTTCTAGTGAGAATTTATGTAAACCAGTTTTACCAGATCTTGCAGTAAGTTGCTATAGGCTATGCTATCACAATTATTTTGCATCACGTTCTAATAGTCCCATCGTTGGTGACAATGTGCTCAGTGATGATGCGTTTAAGGCATGTTTATTTCTCGGCTAATCTTGGGCAGTGTAGAATAGTTGTATAACTGTTTGCTATAGTTCCTGTTCAATCAGACTTGCTTGTTTAAAATGACTGGAAACTAGATTTCATATTAACTTATTCTATTGAATTGCAGTGTAGGTTCTATCTGCTTTACCAAAAATGTAATTTAAGTGCCTATATGTGGTGCATGTCTTTAAAGAAAAAAAAAAACGCACCAAGATTATAATGAAGGTTCTTTGCAGATCTTTTTGTTTATGACCAAAGTGTACTATATTTTTTACATGTAGCTTTAGAGTATTGTTTGAGAAATCCACAGTAAGCATTTAGTGTGGCATTTAGGCCTTTATTCCCATCAGTGGAACTGAACATCGTTTATTTGAAATGTTTGTAAGGTTTTTCCTTTGTAAGGGCCAGTACAACGCTGAAATCCCTGCACTTTATTTCTCTACATTCGGCCAAGATTTAGATTTTAACTGGACCATCCTTTGACCAGGAAGCTGTTTGCTGTTACTTTTTTGGTTTGTCTTATTGTGTTTATTTTTTTCCCCCCTGCACAGTGTTTTCCTGTTTTCTTACTTTTATTCATGTTGTAGATGTCTGGACAAAATGTGCTACTTTTGTGGTGTATCAAAGGGAACCCAGCCCAACAATTTTCATCATGTTTAGAGACCCCTGCCCCTTTGTAAGTGGATTGGAACCATCAACTTGGGTCAAACATCTACCTCAATTAGATGCCTATGTTCTTGCTCTACTGACTTGAACAGCTGTGTGTGAATTTTTTTTTTTTCTTTTCCGTCCAGTGCTCTGAGTAGGTAATGTTGATGGTTACAGTCTTTCCAAAACCTGCTGATTTTTATTATTTTTTTCTAGTAATGAATGTATCACTGGACACTTTGCACAACTCTTGCTCAGAATAGAACAAGGTGCCCTCAGAAAAGACTCCTGTACATTTTCTTTTGTATGCATTGCCGAGTTGTGCCTTTTTTGTGACTGAAAAGGGGGGGTAAGATTTTGTCGGATTTTGGTCAGAGGGGTCTTGTATTCTTTAAATGCTGAGTCTGTTTTAGGTTTGTTTACAGTGTAGCCCTTTTTTGTAAATGGTTGCCCCAGTTCTCTCTTGATATATTTTGAAAAATAAAACCAGGATCTTTCAAACCAAAGCCTGTGAGAGTTTAATTTAAGTGTATTTTTGCCTGAGTGAGAGACGCTTATTTGAAGAACGTGTTAAACTGGGAGTGTGCGCGTACCTTGAGACAGGACTGGTTGATCTATTGCTTGGGGGACACAAAGAAACACTAATATCCAACTGATTTGTGAACGATGCATTAGGTTAATTTACTCGTCTGTAGCCATCATATGGATGGCAGAGAAAGGAATATGAATCGTGGATGTGCGGGCGATAATCTTCTCCTATTCGCGCTCATGTGTCAGAGCATTACTGAATAGCCGACTCTAGGCTCCGCCAGCTCTGTTCGCTTCCGCCCTGCCGGGAGACACGCCTGGGCCGAGCTCACAATCGCGGTCACTCCGGGAATGGCCGGAATGATTGACAATATTCCTCTGCAGCCGGTACGGCACAAAAAACGCCATGACAACAAACATAAAATCGGGTAAGACCAGCGTTCAACTGTAGCGTCATCTTTACAAAAGGGAACCTGTCCGTTATTTATGATTACTCGGTTAGCCTGCTAGCTTGGCCGCTAACGTACAAAGGGCGAATAAAAAGATGTCTGGATATCTGCTTGTTTATCATTTCAGTTTTCTTTTTAATT
This sequence comes from Clarias magur, assembly GCA_013621035.1. NCBI lineage: Eukaryota > Metazoa > Chordata > Actinopteri > Siluriformes > Clariidae > Clarias > Clarias magur. The sequence goes on from QNUK01000098.1 coordinate 1,274,288, forward strand.
CGTGAAATAAACCGCTTGGCTTTCTTTAAATGGTCAACTATTATAGGTTTTTATTATAGCTAGTACGTTTCCTGAGCTACCGAATGTACCTACATCCTTGTTCCGGGTCTAATCGGTAGGTGCAGGTGCGTGTTGTTGTTTCAAGACAAGAAAAAGTGAGAAACATGGCAGGCTTTCATTTTTAAAGTAAGCTTTTCAAAATGCAAATCTTATCAACGCTGCATGTCGGTAAGCTAAGAGGGCTTGGCTGTGTGTCTGAAGCTGTACCTGTGAAGCGCTCGTAATAGTCAGTATTCGAGTCGTGTCATGTTTTCGATGCTTTTGTTTCAGTAGTCGCAGTTTCGAGCTGAATTAACACCACTGCTCGATAAAACGTTTTCCCCCCCTGAATAAGCATTGAATTGTATGCTAACGTCTGTGTTCTCAGTAGGCTAATGTGGAGCTGAGGATGGGCGTGTATATAGTAGATTCTTTCATGTAGATGAAGCCTTGTCCGTGTTATAGTGGTCAGATCCCCCTCGCTGGAAAACACTGGGTCCAGGTAGGGACACACCCTGATTGTGACCCCAGGCCATCAGAGGGGATCGTACAGACAATTTAGTTTGAATAATCCAGTCTTTGTAGGAGGAAGCCCGGAGAGAACATGTACAGAATCGCTTCCCGGACAGTAAACCCAAGTTTGAGATTAATCCCAGGACCAGGGAGATATGAGATGGCAAATCTACTGTGTCACCATAATACTCTTTACAAATAAAATTAGGTTCTATTTTAATCTAGTCCATTTCGTTTACATAAGGGACACTGTATAAAACATAAGTCTGCTATTACAGACACATGAGTATCATGTACCTCAGCCAAATGAAGTAAATCATAGTCAAATGATTTTTATCAGCAAGCCGCATATCTACAGTAAAAAAATAAAATAAAAAATCTATCTATCAATACGGGCTAGAACAGGTGTCGAGTACAAGCTCCATGAATGTCTAAAGGAATTATATAATACTTGTCTGCTTGCATTAAACATTTAATGGATGTGAAATTCTCATTAACAAATTGTCATTATTATGTCATAATATATGATATTTTTCTAATATATTGTTGTATGATTATGTGTATGGTTGCTTGAATTGGACTAGCCTCATCTGAGAGAAATTACCTGACTTTCACCTAATGCCTTTGGATAGCCTCTGGATCCATCATGAGCGTGTCCAAAATAAAGAATTTATTGAAGATAAATAAAAGTATAAATGAATCCGACTAATAGACTATAAATTAAAAATTATACATAAAAATATGCATTAAACACACATTGCTGCACATGTTACCTCCCAAGATACTGTTAACATTGAATTGAAATAGGCTAACTTTAGTCTTTTGATGCTTAACCCTTTTTTATTTAAATAAGTTTTGAGCTATGTGTACACCATAACAGAAGGGAATATTAAAAACAAGCCATATCTTTCCAAGTCATGCCCCATCATGGTTTATTTGCAATGGAAATTGCTTAAAAGAATTGAAGGTACTTCATGATGCAAAAATGATTTTTAAAAATTGATTAGAAACCTATTCTCAGCCCATGGTATTTAGAATATCTCAGCACATTCATTAATGAGTACCTTAAAAAAATGTAGCCTATTTTATTGGTGCTATACTATTACATTATGACATACAAGTAGCAAATGAAAATGCTATGTATTTGAAAGGTCATTTTGATTCAGATAGGAGTTGACACAGACCTCTGTGCCAAAACTCATTATGTTGGAGATCAATCTTGTTTGAGAAGGGAGGTGGTTAGTAGATACTCAAATGTTACTGTATACGTGGCTGAAGGACTTGAAGTAAAAGAAACAAATTCTGTTCTTATAATAAAACTTTATATTATAAAGATCTCTTTAAGTGTCCTTCTAGATGTTATTCCTTTGGCCTTGGTAATGCTAGTTTTTACATGGCTGTTGCTTATGATAAAATATATAACTTTTTCAGTTTGTGAGGATTGGCAAGAACTATACCAGACTTGTGTAGATCTTCATTCCTGCAGTAGTCTTGTAGAAGCTGTATGTTGGGTCCTACAGTTCCACTGAGGTAACAAGGTGGTTATCTTGTTATCAGGCCCAGTCATGAATTAATATACTAAGGGAATGATTTAATATTTCAAGGCCACGATCTAAGAGTGACGACCAATTTATTGAACTTAAAAGTTGCCACCATATGGTGTGTAAGTTGAGCCTGTGAGTTAATATGTTATGGGGACATCATACATAATATGTAGTCTCTAGATAATTATTTGAAGCGAGGATTCACATAAAGTAGAACATTCTATGTCTATTTCGTAATCCTGGTGATTTCAGTATGGCCGTGTGTCATTCCTAAATATTACAAAATCATCTACTTGCTTAGCGTTCAGTGGCCACAACTGGACAATTTAACTCACATCAACGTGTCAGTTCATGAGCTGAGTATATTATCTAGTGACCGCAAAATATTTAATTTGTGGCCTGACATATATTAAAAAAATAACTGTTATGTCGCCATGACTCTGTAATTTCCTGTCACAGCTTCAGTACACTTCAGTGTTACCTCATCAGTTAGGTCAAACAGTACAATATGATACAATTCAAACGGTCCTGGTTAAGGCTCGGACACACTAAGTGACATAATGTCATTTTCATGTGAAAAGCCTGTACTATGACATCAGTGATGATGCAACATTTCTTCTGGAAAATTAAATAATCTGCCCCTTATCAAACTTATAAGAAGAGACTCTTTGGCAAAGCATATACTTCTCTAGAGATCTTGACAAAGGAACCAAGGAGAAGAATATGCAAACTTGACCTTTACAAAAAAAGCTCAGTCATGTAAATTACATTACCATTTTTGTACTCATTGTATTTATAGAAGAGTGAGGGAATGTATTTGCAGTAGCAACAAAGAATTTACTGCACTTCATAAGGGCACAGCTGCAGGCAAAGTGTTAACTGTGAATAATTTTGGATGCTTTAACATCTATATATGGTTTTATGTTGAGAGAAATGAGCTATGTAATTGAATGGAATAAAAAAAAAATTATAAACAAATGCAACTGTATTTTTCAGGTGCTGTCCATGGTCAAGGTGCTGTGGATCAGGGGAATTTCGACCTAGGACCGTATGGCTAGGCCACCCTGAGAAAAGGGAACAGCGGTATCCTAAGAACGTCATCAATAACCAAAAATATAATTTCTTCACTTTTCTCCCTGGGGTAAGACACAATGAATGTTTACCTAAAAGTACAGTGTTTGTTTTCTTTGTCACTTAACACAATACTACAGGCAATTCACTTAGGGCACTTGATATGGTATACATATTTTCCTAAACCTAGCTAATCTTCAGTGATTTTCTTACATCGGCCCCTCCTTAAAACATCATTTACAGATTTTTGTTTAAAAACGTTTGCATGGCAAATAACCTTAGATTACCTATAGTGCTATAGTGTGTGTAAGAATAAATCTGTCACTATGATTGTGAATATTAAGGAACAACACCAATTTTAAGTTATATATGATCGAGCACTGTTGGCTCAGTGGTAGTAGGTATTTCGCCTGCCATGTGGAAGGCCCGGGTTTGATTCCAGGCCAGTGCCCAAACACCGGCCACTGGAGACAGTGCCAGTCCCAAGGCTGGATAAAATCGGAGGGTTGTGTCAGGAAGGGCATCTGGAGTAAAACTTGTGCGAAGCTTGTATGTGCGGACCGGACATCCGCTGTGGTGACCCCTTGCTGGAAACAGCCATACGACCAACAGCAACTCTCAAGTATGCAGTCTTAGTAAAACTAGATAGTTGATGAAGACAGGTAAAGAGTCTGGACGAAGGTCCACTGTAGACTTCTATTTGTGGCTGGCAGGAGTGGAACCTGATGTGGTCTTCTGCTTCTAGCCCATGCATTTCAAGATTTGGCCTACTATGCCTTCTGAGATGCTTTTCTACTGACCATGGCTGGAAAGAGTGGTTATATATTAATTAACGCTGCCATCCTGTCAACTCGCACTAGCTGCCCTAGTGCATGAAGAATGCTGTGCTTGGAAACCCTGAGAGATCATTGCTTTCTGAACTACTCAAATTGTGCTTGTCTGCCACCAACGACCACAATGTGATCAAAGTCACTGAGGTCATATATTTCCTTATATATAAATATTTAATTCCGCTGTTTGATGTGAAGCTTAACTGAAGCTTTTGACTGCATTTACATGTTTCTCTATGCACTGTGCATGATTGGTTGATTGGATATTTTCACTAATATGCTGATGTCCAGGTGTTTCAATTTGAGTGGCTGGGGATTTATATCAGCATCACAGTTCATTAACATTAGGGCCCAAGCATTATGACCACATCACCTTGCTATGATAGTGTTGATATCTCAAAGAGCAGATGTCATCGTGTGCGAGGGTTATTGTTTTTCTAAGGATTATTATTAGGGCCCAAGCACTGACATTAGCACGATGATGACATGACTATGGCAGGTGATTTTGCTGCATAGTTCATACACACTTGCACATATATGTATATGTCAAACTTTCTAGATCTCATTGAGTTGAACAATTTTCACTCTCCATGTCAGGGGCTCAACTCAACATGAAGTCAGTTATTTTGGGTCGTTTGCGAAATGCACACAATAAACACACTACACACGCTCACGCACACACACACACACACACACACACACACACACACACACTGACAGAGAGATGTTGGTGGTGCACTCGGGTAGTGATGGCTTTTTGGAGGTCTTGCTCAAAAGGCGCACAGGAAGTATTGTTGCGCCCAGGTGGCGATGGCGCAGGTGCTTGGCCCCACTCATCGTTGCTTCCAACTATATTGCTTACACCTTCACAGAAATCCTCTGTACTGCAAAACATTTCATGTTTTATTTTTTCGTGAATACTTTCAGTTGCCCTGAGCTTCATTTAGCTCGCTTACCTTCATGCAATGTTCACTTGTTCACTTTTATGAGGATATGCCTTTGGGGACACTGTCATACACATTTCATTGTATGCAGAATGAAAGGTTTTGTAAATACAGCATTTAGTCATGTTTTACATGATGATAATATCTACCTGCATCCATAACCTTTAATAGTCATGTCAATTTTTTTTGTTCATCATAATATGATCCATTATGTTTGCAGGTGCTGTTCAACCAGTTCAAGTACTTCTTCAATCTGTACTTTCTGCTGCTGGCCTGCTCTCAGTTTGTAAATGAACTCAGACTAGGGGCTCTGTACACTTACTGGGTTCCACTGGTGAGTCGAGACTTTTTGTGCCTGTGCTGTTGTTTTTTTGTTTGTTTGTTTGTTTATGAAATATTTCCAACACTGCAATATACATCTATTTATGTTTTGTACAGGGCTTTGTTTTGATCATCACCATAGTAAGGGAAGCAGTCGAAGAAATACGATGTTTTCTGCGGGACAAAGAGGTCAATTCACAGATTTATAGCAAGCTCTGTACAAGAGGTGAGCTGTTGCATCCACTGCATTAACATGCAGCTGGATGAAGGCTAGCAGTGTTTGTCTCAGAGAATGGTTATGCTGTGAATGTATGAGGGGCGTTCAAGTCAAACTGGGACTTCTATCTTGTGAATAAAAGCGTAAAACCGATTGACATTACAGAAGACAAAATATGGAAATGAGACTCTTAGACACCATAAAATATTTTGTTGCAAACATTTTAAAAGAGGCCATACGACCACCGAGGTGGCTCGAAACCTACTGCAGTTGTTCCTGTCAACAATCAGCCGTTTAAATGCTCACTGGGGAAAAACGGCCTGGCGTTCTGTTTTTGCAGGTTAATGCATGACCTCATACTGCTCACCACACCACTTGTACTTTACTCGACTGGGAGTTATTGCCACATCTGTACAATCCTGACATCACTCCAAGCCATTTCCACATGTTTGAGCCATTAAAGGAGTTCCTGGGAGGCCAGAAATTTGGCAATGATGACGACATGAAGCAGCCAGAACAATCATGTTTCTGGTGCACTGAGAAAACTTTCTACCTTGATGGTGTCCAAGCACTAGTGAAATTTAGGGATAAATGCATTAGTGTAGCAGGAAGAAATTAAGGGAGTTTTTTTTTCTCTCAAAAGTATGTGCTGTTATTCTGCACAATTAAAAATCCCAGGTTGACTTGAACATCCCTTGTACATGCAGAGTGGTGCAAAAGTCTAACTTCATAGGGGGAAAAAAGGTTTTAAAAGTGTAAAATACCAGAACATTAAATATTAATGTATCAGAACTGATGTTGTTACATGCAGATATGATTTCTGTCTTTAGCACAACGTTTGTTCTGAGGCAGTTCTACCTAATTTATTTGATCTTCTCTTGTTACTTTCAAAGTCATATTGGGTCTGAAATGAAAAGATAAATATAAGATTTCATATAAGGAAAAATCCAGACATTTGGTCTATCCTGTATATAGACATGTAAGAGTGTGTGTAGTCATTACCTACTGCATACAGTACTAATTGTCTAGAAAAGCTGAACAGCTGAACGTGTAATTTGCCCTCAATAACTAACATTGTACTCACTTTCCGGGTGACAAGATTCACGATTGGAGTGCAGAGCAGGAACATTTTTAATGACCAAGCCCTTTTGTAATGTACTAATATGCATCTCAATTTTCATTTAAGACAGAGTTGAAAAAATCAAAACTATCCCTTTAAAAGTGCTTTACTCTGTCTTCTTATCTGTCTGCACACTTTTTGAGCACTAGCAGTCCCCCACTGTAATTATGATTGTGCTGAATGAACTGGAAATGGAGGAATCTTTGGAAAATATAATGCTGGGAGGGGGGGAAAAAAAGCTTAAAGTCATATATCTTTTCCCCATGCAAGTGCTGATCTTTGGCATTGAGCAATGATGTGGTTCTTCATTATTTTTTATTAGTTGTTTTAATAGACCTTAACATTTTTAACAGGGTTGCATGATTTGCTTAAGAAATCACATTGTGATTATTTTGACACATGTTGAAAATGCGATGAATTCTTTTTATTTTATTTTATTTTCTAGGCTAACAGCAAATAACTGGACGAACGATCTCATTAAGAGGATGCTTGCCAATATTTATTCATATATAACTCTAAAAATATTATAATATTTAATTGAAAAATATAATAATATATTTAAATTATTGACAAACTTTTTAAAACATTTCTATGTGTATATTACCTGTAATAAATTGCAGCCTGTGATTAAATAATTGCACAGATCCATATAGGGATTTTGATTGATATGCAATTAATTGTGCATTAAAATTTATTTTTTTTTTTTACACTTTCCTACACCTTTTCTAACTTCACTCTAATTTTCAGTATCAGAACACAACAACCATTCTGATACCCTATGTGCACATACCTGTATATGTGTACATGCTAATGTTTTGCATATGCTTCGTATGAGGTCCCTACACAGGTTATAGGTCGCTGACCTTTTCCAAACAATTTTAGTCATTAATTTGGAGTGGAATGAAAGAGTGTTCTGCCCACTTCCAGAACTCTTGTAAAGACTCATAGGAGGGTATTGTTAAGAAGTAAATGGAAACCTTGAGGTCTGGGAAATCTCACCAGAAACTCTTCAAGTGAAATTGAATATGTACCCATAAATATCCATATGTATAATCCACGATTAACCGAAATACCTTAAAATACCTTAAAATAAATGGCAGATAGTAACTAAGTAGCATGTATGCATAGACACATGATTTCATTTTATATGTTCTTTATTTCTGTTCTAAGTTATTTAGCGGTGCTTAATGCTGTTTTAAGACATTATATTTTCACGGTTGCTTTGCTTTTGGATGGTTGCTTTGTTAATCCCTGTTTTTGTCTTCTCGCAGGAACCATGAAGGTGAAAAGTAGCAGCATCCAGGTCGGAGATCTTATCATCGTCGAAAAGGTTGGTGTGTTAATCATCTCTGTCTTTGTAAAGGTTTGAGATCTTGTGACTAATGCCATCTAATGAACGCTTGAACGGCTTTCCCTCCTTTAGAGATTTGTAACATGACTCCTAAGCCAAACATTATGGTGAAATATTTATTTTATTTTATTTTTTCATTTGCAATTAAAATAAGAATAACCCTAGTTCCAAAGGTTTATCTTAAGTAATAGCATAAAGGCCTTTAGCGTAAAGTGTAGCTTAGAGCCACTAGTTAGTTTATTAGTAATCCGATGTAATGACTCACTGGTATTTTGTGTCGCCTTTTGTTCAGCAGTTGCCTTTTTGTCGTGCTGTCTGTAGCTTGTTGTAAGAAGATTTGCTTGTCGGCCATGTAAACTCTGATGACATGAATGATCAGGCTAGGTTTCCGTCTGGCACCCTGAAGAAATGTTTGCTCAATTACCATGTTAGCAGTATACTGATGGAGTTCACACCTTACTCTGAATGTAACCTGAATCCTTTACTTGACTGCAAAGCCATCATCTTTGTAATTGTATTGTAATTCAAATTATAACTTGAGTGACAACAGATATTTACTGTGTAAATTTAATGCATCAGGGGGTGGAAAATTTGAGTGGGTCAGGCAGCTGGGACAAGCAGATTGCACATGTGAGCTTTCAGTTCATTAATTTCCCGTTGCCCATTGTACAACCAGAAAAAAATTTCAACTTAAAGAAAAGGATACACTAAAGGAGGGGGGGGGTGCAAAGTTTTCATTTGATATGTAGCTATGGGTAAAGGTGTTGCTGTAACTGTAGCACATGGTTACGAATACTCCCCTCCCCCCCACAAGCCGTGCAGTGTGGGTATAAATGGATTAATTCGCATGTATAAGCAGGTAAGCAGACTTTACAAAACTGTAATTTAATTGACAGTTTTAATTTATTTAGGGAAAATAAGTATCATTCTAAGTGTCAATTCTATCTTGCAAGACAGATAGAAATAACATCTTTGAGCAGATGTAATGTTCAGAGAAATCTCATAGCTGGAGGACTTGTTGGATTTATGTCGAAGGTGCGAACTTGGGCTGTAGCTATCGAATATTTTAGTAATTGAGTATTCTACCAAAAATGTACTGTTTTAACATGTTTTTAAGGCGGCTTAAACATTAATTTTTCAATACAACAATTTTTCGCGCAGAAAGATGGAAACGTAAACGCAGTGCCAAAACTCGGTGAGATAGCGGTATTAAAGTTGACTGCAATTAATTAAGTGCATTACAGCACCATACATGCTTATTTTAAAGCCTTTTCTTAGATGCAAAAAAAAAAAAGGTTTTCAAATGACTTTAAAGATAAAAAAAAAAAACTAAGGCACACATTATAATAAATAATTACACAAAAACACCAAGTTGTGCAACTAAACTTTCAGAACTGAAAGTTTCAAAATCTACATCTACATCAAAATATACAGGCATAACATGAGCCTTTACTGACAATTTTTGCTTTCCTCTTGGCTCGCTGATAATTTTCTCGCTCCCTTCCATTTTGCAGCCCGCAACAGAACGCTCCCTCAAATCAATACACAGCTAACTGTTTGCGTCTCCTTCCGCTTTGTGGGTGACGTAAGCGCTTCTTCTTCATTGGTGTTTACTGGCGGCTAGCATCCGGAAGCGCGCTGTGTCAAAAGCGTGCTGTCAACAAAGAATTGCGCAAAAACATAACGCAAGCTTTTAAAATTAATTAAACGAAGCTTCGAGGCAGAAGATTTTGCCTCGATCATTTTTTGTAATCAAATTCCTCGATTTACTCGAGGAATCGTTTCAGCCCTAGTGCGAACCTAATGTTCTAATTAGAAATAAACTTTATCAGGATATTGTACTAGCTTTGCATGTTGCTGTATAACTTTTTACAAACTTTCTAGAATAGTTAGTTTCTGGGCACCCAACTAAAAGGAACTGAGCAACAGCACCGTGGAGGTTTTACTTACGTCTACTGTTGGTTTTGGTAATAAATCTATGATTTATATCCCTCAGGTATTTTAAAGTCATATGGAGTGCTTCAGAACTTTGCAGCCTTAATAGGCTTTGAGTACCAGTCCAGGATGTGGATAATTTTCGGTTGGAATCACTTAATAAACAGGCCATGTACTGCAGTGGATATAATCAAAATTATATAGAAGTGAGTTACTCTACCTATCATTAGGTTATCATGTTTCCTTTTATAACAATCTCCCCTCCTTTCTTTACAATCAACTCTAGAATCAACGCGTTCCTGCTGACATGATCTTCCTACGGACCTCTGAAAGAAACGGTAAACATCTGTTTCTTCATCAATCAGTCTTCCCAAAAGAAAGCTAGCGAGTGGAACAACCAGGGGGAAATGCTTAGCTTAAATAGTGGACCATCGTCACCATCTATGTCCAAAACCTCCCTCAGTGTGGAGAGATGATGTGTCATGGTCACACTATGGTTTTTGAATCTTGGTCTAAAAAAGCTTTTGCCTGCTCAGCTTGTTATGGCATGGAATAATCAAATCTCATCTTGACTGAGATTTCTTTTTGTCTTTCAAATGGCAAAGGCAGTTGGCGAGGAAAATCAAGACATGCAAAGCAATGCAGAAAATCGAAAGAATACACAAAACAAACAAATGCAAAGGGCAGAAGGACAGACTATCATCTGAATAAACAAATGACCAAGAGATTGAAATTTGTTGCGTGCTAGACAGAGTGTTGTTATTTCTAAAAAGTTCAACTGCAAGGTCATCTGGTAAAACAGTCCATGCCTGAAGAGTATTAGCACAGTTTTTTCCCCCCTCAAGCTAATCTTGAAGGCCACAAATTCAGTGCTCATCATATTACAAACACAAACCTAGTTTGTGAGTCCTGAGTGTAATCTGAAGTTTTTTTTTCTTTTAAGGTGGGGGTTGAAACATGCTTGCTTGATGTGTTGGTTTTACGGGAAGGGGTGCATTGTTATCTGCCCTGCAGATGTAGACTATTAGGTCAATTATAAAGAGCCTAGGGTTCCACAACCCCAGCAGGATGACACAGCTTTAAAATGGGGGCAGGGATCTGAAAATCTTGCATATAAACCAAACTCTACTTTCAGATGATTTTTTTTCTCTCTCTTTAATAGCTCTTAATAACATTTCGAGACATGTAACCTCATAATGATGGGTAAAGCTGCATGACAATGATAATGAGCTGTGTTATATACATAGCATACTTGTTGGATATAATTTCATATGAAATACATAAAAATGCAAATATCCATGCCAAGACTGCCCTGGTAGCACAAAGCACATATGCTCCACAGTGCCCTCTAGGGGTTAACAGTGCACATTACTTGTTTAGATCAGGGCTGTTCAAATGGAAGGCCAGTGTCCAGTACAGTTTGTGATTCACCAAGCTTAAACACACCCACTGACATGGCAATTAAGAGATTAGTTGAATCAGCTGAGTTCCTTTAGGACTGGATTTGAACAGCTCTGGTTTAGATCCAAATTCTTCATGTTAAATGCTAATTTTTAATAGTAGTAGTTTTGGGGCAGCTCAGAGGGTTAAGGCACAGAGTTACTGGTCATAAGATTGGTGGTTCGAGCCCCAGATCCACCAGGTTGCCATGGCAAGGGCCTTAAGACTGTTTGCCCCAGGGGCTCTGTATCATGGCTGATGCTGTGCTCAGTTATGCTGGGATGTGCGAATTAAGAATTTCACTGTGCAGTTATGTATATGTAACAAATAAAGGCTTAACTTGTCTAATGTCTATTGATGCACTCTTGGTCATTTCTGCTCTAAGTCATTGTGTCTGTTATTCTCAGGCTCATGCTTCCTTAGGACTGACCAACTGGATGGAGAAACAGACTGGAAACTGCGCCTCCCAGTGGCCTGCACGCAAAGACTCCCCACTGCAGCAGTGAGATATTCACTAAATTCATAGCATTTAGAAATTGAAACTGTCAAGCAGTGTTAAATAAATGGCATGTGCTTGCTTTTAGGACCTTCTACAGATCAGGTCATTTGTGTATGCAGAGGAACCTAATATTGATATCCATAACTTCATCGGTACCTTTACCAGGGTGAGTACAGATGTGCTCGTACGAGGCAATGAAGAGTATTAAATGCTAAATGTAAAGTAAAGCTGTTGCAATTCCTGCTTTTAGGAGGACGGAGACCCTCCAGTCAACGAGAGTCTGAGTATTGAGAATACGCTGTGGGCCAGCACTGTTGTTGCCTCAGGTAAGCAAAGTTGTTACAGCCATTTAGTGTATCCATATGGGTACTTATCCTGTATGTATCTTATTTTGTGCTCTTTTTCTTGCTAACTACAGGTACAGTGATTGGGGTTGTGATTTATACCGGCAGAGAACTTCGCAGTGTTATGAACACATCCAACCCAAGGAACAAGGTACAGTTTGTTTTATTATTATTATTATTAAGGAAAAAAAGAAGAACAATAGTAACAACAACAATAATAATAATAATAACAATAATAATAATAAAACAGTGTTATTGAATTCTCTGTTCGGATTGGTCAAAAGTTAATATATAGAGCTGGGTTAATACGGAACAATTTTTTGTCCAGGCCCAAAATTGGACATTTAAAAAAAGATACTGTCAAAAAATATTTATTAAATCCTAGCATTAGAGTTGATATTAACCTCATCTAAAAGCCACAATTAGGTGGATGACAAAGGGTTAAGCAAAATCTACATCTACAAATATGACAAAATACTGCACCAACAGTCAGAAAGAATATCTTCGATATTTAAAGCTGACTTTATATTACATTTATCACATGTAACCCCATTTCCAATTGGTTCTGATTGATGATGATGTAAGCAGGGCGAAATAAGTAGAGCTGTACGATTGAATTGAAATTTTGTTGGTCAGTTCGATTAAATGATTTGATGGACCAGTTGTTGATTTAGAATTGATTAAAACACACACAAAATACAAATACTTACACACTGCAAGACTATTACTGGTTAGATTGTGTGGTTGGTGCATGTGTAAAAAAACTTTATCACTTTGTATGAGACATTTATGAGAGATTTAAACAAGTGACCACACAGTCATACAGCATTTCAGTCTTAATATATTTATATATGATTAGTAGTTTTTAATCCTTAAGACTAATCAGAAATAAAATATTGCTGATAAATTGTTATTAAACTATTCACAGCTCTGATAAAGTGTCTTCCAGCAGTAACGTTGTTAGACGATTCTCCTCATATAATCGGACATGTGAAATGCTTTATCAGACACCTGCTGTAGAATTCAGCCATGGTACAGGGTATATGATCATCTTGTCCAGTGTAATCGGTAATTGTTTTAAAAGACAGATTGAAGAATATTAATAAACAGATGTGATTGTGTTGTTATTAAATAGAGAATGTTATAAAATTCTTACATCAAGATAACACAAGTTATCTCTTGTAACATGACATGCCACAGCCTGTTAGCTGGAAAATCAAACTACAGTGCCATCATACCACACTATTTGTATGTTGTGATGCTGACATGTAAAGTGGAAGTTGTGGTGTGGTTTTTTTTTTGTTTGTTTTGTTTTGTTTTTTGGGTGGTGTAGATTGGTCTTTTTGACCTGGAGGTGAACTGCTTGACCAAGATTCTGTTCGGGGCCCTGGTGGTGGTCTCTCTGGTCATGGTCGCTCTGCAGCACTTCGCTGGTCGCTGGTACCTACAGATCTTCCGCTTCCTGTTGCTCTTTTCCAACATAGTGCCCATCAGGTGAGGGCTTATTGGTACATATTATTTAATGTGTGTATGGTATGACAGAATAGCATGAAGAACATGTGAAGTAGTCAGACCATTAACACTATTTTTGTACTGGCAACATACCAGGAATTTGCACAGTTTACAGTTTCTTGTAAATTACAAAAAGAACGTTACTATCCCCCTAGATTATAGCATAATTTGAATGTTATATAAAAAGGTGAATCTTTTATAGGATAAGGCATTAAAGCTCATTCATATTTGTACAATATATTTAGTGGTGACATTGGCAGAGTTTAGAAAATACTACGGCCGTTGCTCATAGTAGCGTTCTCCATATGTTCCCCTGCATCTTGTTCCCAGTTTGCGTGTGAACCTGGACATGGGCAAGATGGTGTTTAGCTGGATGATCAAGAAAGATTCAAAAATCCCAGGAACTGTGGTCCGAGCCAGCACCATCCCAGAGCAGCTTGGGCGAATCTCATATCTCCTGACCGACAAGACGGGTGAGTCTAGAAAATGGGAAGAAGAGGAAATGTTTTTTCTTTTTTTTTTTTTTTATCTTTAATGTGGACTTCTGCTGGAACAGTAACTCTGCTTCACACTCATTGTTGATTATTGTCCTGTGAATGACTTGTGATGTTTTACTGGTGAAATTATGCAATACATTTATTCTTGTTTTAACTATTTTGTGTAGTAAAGATAATTTTTTATTTATTTTTTTGCATAGATTTAAAACATTAGGAGTATTAAGGGGTCTGTATACATTAATCCAGCATAACATCATTCATCAAATGTGAAGGATAAGGTGAAGTACCTGATCTGCCAAGTAACTGCACGGCTGCCTCATTAAATCTGGCATATGATGGAGAAAAATTTTTTAATGATTAAAAAGATTTTCTTGATAATTTATTTTAAAGATATTTTGTATTTATGATATATAGATGTAGAACTAGTGTTTCTTTTTTATCTTTACTTTTGTCCAATGTTATTGCTAATGGCAAAGATTAAAATGACCATATAATATTTCCCGTCTCAAAACAAGTAAAAAAAAAAAAAAAAGCTCATGCTTTTGAAGCTGGATTTAAGCTCATTTATCTAGCGTGTACTTGAGTGTGTCATCTGTGAGAGTGAAATAAAAGCAGTGTGTGGTTTGGTGTGAAAGCTGATAGCACTGAAGTGATTGTAGACAGTAGCTCAAGGTAAGTTCGGATCTTTTCAACGGAGCCTAGGTGGTGTGCTCTCGGGGCAAAGACGTGTCACTTATTAGAATTTAAAGCAAACTCTAACCTTTAAGGTATTTTCCCTTGACCTTCCTTCTGAATGATCGATGTTTCCTATGTAAATGGAAAGAAGGGCTGCCAAAAGAGTGGACAACGGAAGTGTGACTCAAACATGGGTGCAACACTGTTAAGTGGAATGGGATCTGCTGAGGTGTCAGGAAACACGTACTAAACTTTTCTGGCATCACTAATCCTAGAGAGTTTATGTCCCGATTTTGTGATTTTAAGAGATTGAGACTGTGGACCTAGACGCAAGACCAAATCCACCACCCTTCCTCTTAAATTTTCTTTTCTCTTGCAAGGAATGCGAGAAAGGTTATCTGATTAAATGGGAAAGAATGTAAAAACTACAACCCTTAGTATATGATTTGTTTATTCCAGATCAAATGCAATGATAAAATATTATTAACAGTGAAAAAATTAGACAATATGACTGTATTTTAATTTAAGTTATATGTTTTAACTTTAACTTTCAGCTTATTTTGGATCTTCTTAGTTACATAATATTTACTTCTTACTTCCTTGACAACTCTGGTATGATCCAGATAACATTTTTAATGGAGTTGACCTCATGGATTAGACTGTTTATAGATTAGAATAATAAAAATTTTAGCTTTATCTATCTATCTATCTATCTATCTATCTATCTATCTATCTATCTATCTATCCATCTATCTATCTATATCTATATATATATATATATATATATATATATATATATATATATATATATAAAGTTCTTTTCTTTCTTTCTTTGATTTCTTTCAAGCAATATGAAAAGTTGTCCCATCGGCAACATTGTTTTTTTTTTTTTTTTACTCCCTTAAAGACTGGAGTTTGCCAAAAGAGTGGACTACGGAAGTGTGACTCAAACATGGGTGCAACACTGTTAAGTGGAATGGGATCTGCTGAGGTGTCAGGAAACACGTACTAAACTTTTCTGGCATCACTAATCCTAGAGAGTTTATGTCCCGATTTTGTGATTTTATTAGATTGAAACTGTGGACCTAGAGCTACGTTTTTTTTATTTTTTTTTCGTTTTTGTTTTTTTTACACACACTTTTAGATTCAGTCTCTGTGTAAGTTGTTACTATCATAGTGATTGTGTATGAGAACAGCACATTAATGCAAGCCTGTAATCTGAACCAGAACCATACTGTTGAAATGAATCGGACCCTGTTGGCCAATTTAGCATTATGAATTTGATTATTATGTCAGCATCTGCATGTGATGATCAACGCAACATCCAGGGTTCAAAATTGAGAGGTTAATAATTTTTTTACATACAACATAAAATGCATTTAAAGAAAAGTGATTATCGACATCAATATTCAGTTTTAATTATTAATTATGAAAATCTGTTTGAGCATGTGTACATTTAATTATTCAATGAGAGGTTCAATAGTACCTTTCATCTATAGCATGATTTGTTTTTGCGTCTTGCTTAGATTGGCTACGAGCGTTTCAAGTTACCAACTATTTAATTGGCAGTCATTTCGGTTAGCTGTACTGAGTGGTTGAATGGTATTTTGGCAGGGACTCTCACCCAGAATGAAATGGTGTTCAGGCGTCTTCATCTTGGCACCGTGGCGTATGGAATGGATTCCATGGATGAAGTACAAAGTCATGTGTTCAGCGCATATACTCAGGTACAAAAACACATCATCAGGCAAATTAGAAAACAGAGCAAAAATGGATCTAAAGAATAAAACATTCTAGCAAACCTTATTTCTAGGGTCACATTCTTAAGCTGTCCTCATAAAGAGTTGGTTTAACTGTTGCAGTAAGTTCAAGTTGCCAAGACCTTCTATAATGACACAAAGGCTGTTTATAGTATAGGAGAGTCGAAACACATATGGTCAGTCCTTCAGCATGTGCCTCATAACCCCTTCAGGACATGCTTTGTCCCTTTGACATCTGAAGTCATTAGAGCAGGAAACAGGATTTGCTTGTTCCCTGCCTCTTAGTGGCTAATTTAATAACTCTGCCATTAACCCCTTAAATATACCCAAAAATAGCCTGCAAAATGTCGAAGCTTATTGTTTCAACTTTCTGATACATCTGGGAGCATTTATAACTCCTCTCTGAGGACTGAAGAAGGACATTTGGCTGACACACAGTTTTTATCATTTTGTCAGTAGGCTTAGTGGAGAAGGTTGAGCCTCATTAGTTTAATTAGTGAATAAGTATAGTTTGGTTTTAGAATTTGTTATAAAATATTGTTTATTACAAATATTCATATAATAATCAAGATGATAATAATAATATGAACAAAACACTACTAATAAAAAGAATAATAATAATTACAACAACAATAATAATAAAGATTATTATTATTGTTATAATAACAATAATAATAATTATTATTATTCAATGAGAAATTGTGTGATTAAAAGCATCCACTATAAATCCAGCATGTATTATCTTGTCGAATTGTTTAACTTTTTCTTGTTTGTGTGAGGGGCGTTCAAGTCAAACCACGACTTGTGATGAATTTTCTCATCAATGAATGTTTTAGAACCGATTGATATTTACAGAAGATTTCAAGCACTGTACGGTGATGAGACCTTTAGCTGCAGTAAAACACTTGAATGGTGCAAACATTTTAAAGAAGCGCGTACATCTGTGAATAATGATTCTGGCCGAGGTGGCTTTGAGCCCCCTGCAGTTGTTCCCATGAACGTTCAACGAGTAGACAGCCTCATCCTTGAAAATCAATGTATACCTTGTCACCAGCTTGCAGAAAATACACATCTGTCTCTGTAAAAATAATTATTCACAAATAACCATTTTTACAGTAACTTGGCTGGGAGTTATTGCCACATCCCCCGTATGGACCTCTCTCCCAGCCTTCTCCACATGTTTGGGTTATTAAAGGAGTTCCTGGGAGGCTAGCAATTCAAACGTGAAGTAGGCAGTCTGATCAAGAAAAGTTTTTCTCTCAAACATTCCAAGCACTAGTGAAACGGTAGGATATGAATGGAGTGTAGTGGGATTATATATCAAAATAAAGGTTAAACATAAAACACATAAAACACTTAAAACTGTTCTGTTTTTTTCACACAATCAGAAGTCCCAATTTGACTTGAACATTTCTCATATTTAACTCCTGTAATATTTTTTTGTCTCTTATCTCAACCAGGCAAATAGCCAAGCAAGCCCACATGCCTCTATATTATTATTAATATAATAATAATAATAATAATAATAATGTTGGCTTTTTTTTTCACCTCCCTTTTTCTAGCCTTCACATGACCAGCCGGCCTCCAGAGCACCAGCCACCACTAAGGTGAGGAAGACGATCAGTAGCCGAGTGCACGAGGCAGTGAAGGCCATTGCCCTGGTGCACAATGTGACACCCGTGTACGAGGGGAACGGTGTGACCGAGCAGGCCGAGGCCGAGCAACACTACGAGGACACGTGCAGGGTGTATCAAGCCTCCAGCCCTGACGAGGTAACAGACTCACACAGACTACAGCAGGGCGCTGAGTGTTAGTTACCACACCATGGAAAGGAGCACTGTAATTGTTCAGCCATGCTCGTGGAATTTACTTGTACACGTTTCATATGAAAATACATGATGTGTTTAAATGTGCCACCACCATTATCACTTAATTAAGAAAGGAGGAAATGGCATTCAGTTTCATTAAAATATATTTATGTAGCCCTTTAAACAGTACACTTAGCCATAAAGCATGCTTACTGAATTCTTAATGTGGATTTAGACCTAGTCTCATAAAGAGTTTAGGCTTCGTTTCGTGTTTGCTATTTCAGGTAAGGGCTTTGACTAAACAACATTTGCATAGTGTGAACTTAGCTCGTGTGAAGGAACCATGGCAACATGCTGATATTTTTTTAAGACCAAAAACTCCTGTATGATGGAGTACATCTTTGCTGATTTGCTTAACATATGTGGTGTTTCGTGGTTACTGCGATTATGTCAAGGTCAGGAGGGAAGTGTGGTTTGGTGGTGACGCACACCGGGCCTACACATTCACATACACACACTCACTCTCACTACAAGCAAAAGAATTTGTGGTACCAGACTATGACTAAACATAGCCCCACATACGTCTACTTCTTGCTGCTGGGAAATAAATTATGGATAGCCGATTTAGACCGTGCTTCTAAATATCAATATTGTTCATAGTTTTATACTCCCGTTATGAATCGACAAACACACGAGGTGTCATGTTTCCAAAACCACTGATTCACAATGAGCTCTCATTTACAAAAGCAGATGTTTTGTGGGACTGTGGAAATGAATGAGGCTTATTTACCTTTTATACAGAGGTAACTGTATCAACCTTGACCATGCTAACCTCTTACTAAAAAAACATGATGCACTCAGTGGTCAAATGAAAGCAGTTAAGTGTCAGGGCCTCATTTGTTGACTGTGGTGACTGTGGTCTAGCGCTGAAACCTGCTTACTTTTAGTCTCTCTCTCTGTAGTCCATCTGGATGCTGTGAGATATGTCATTAGCAGCTAGTTGCAAAGGGCATAAGAAATAACGTTTTTGATCTCTCCCTAACCTCTGGTCTGGAAGTTATTGGGCAATAACTTTTGCCTCCCAGAAATCCCCCCAATCCCCTTCAGCATTACACTAATGGATGTCATCTGGTTTGTCTTATCTTTGTTCGAACACTGAAATGTGGCCAGCTATTCAGTACAAATCCACACCAAATATTGTTGTGTTAATTTTAGTTTATTTCTAAGTTGAATTTGTAGAATGCGGAGGACATTTTACTGTACGTTTAAGTAAAGTAATGCTTCCCGATGTCTTAGAAAAAGTCATTTATCTGTGTGTGTGTGTGTGTGTGTGTGTGTGTGTGTGTCTATGCACAATCTAGTAAATATATGAATATATCTATTTACTAGACTAAGTTTTGCTTTTTGTACTTAATTATTTATATTTTCACTACTTTACCTTGAGCCTTGCTTCGAAATTATTTCAGCGTTTTAAAATGTTTCTTTCTAGACAAAATGTATTAAAAAAACATATTTTTAAACATGTCTGACTGATTAATGTTTTTTACACAAGATTTAGACCAAATTAAGCTTCTTTTTGTTTCAAAACCTTTTGTTTTTTTCTGAACAAAATTCACTAACCTAAACATATTTCGGCTTTTTTTCCAGACAAAATTTCTTTATTAATTTTATTGAGTAGATTTAGATTAGATACATTTTACTAAACTAAATTTAGTTCTCACTTGGCTTTTTAAAACAAAATCCAGACATTTTCTTTTTAAATGTAATTCTTAAAAAAAATTAATAATAATTAAAATGTAGTTTCAGCTTACTAAGCTAAATTAAGGATGTATTTGTTGAAAAAAATACAATTTAAATATATGCTGAAATAAATCTTGACTAAATTCAGTTTAAAATACATTTACATGGCATAATTATTCCTAAATTCTTCTTATTGTTTTCTTTATTAACTACATTTGTTTAAGTCTAAATTTAGTACATTTATTCCTGAAATTGAAAAAAGTTTTTTTTTTTTACTAAGAGCAGTTAAATCACAAATCAAGCAAAAAATTCACTTCACTAAATTACTCAATTTAATTATTCAAAATACACTTGTATCCTCATAAGACTTTAAAAAAAACAAAAATTTTGACACAACAGATACTTAAAATTTGAAATGCTAAAAAGGTTGTTCCTTGTCTTTCTCTCTCACCTGTGCTAGGTGTCACTGGTGCAGTGGACTGAGAGTGTTGGACTGACTCTGGTGGGAAGAGATCAGTCCTCTATGCAGCTGAGGACCCCTAGTGGTCAAATCCTCAGTTTCACCATCCTTCAGATTTTCCCCTTTACCTACGAGAGCAAGCGGATGGGAATCATAGTGCGTGTGAGTATTCACTATCACTGCTGCAATAGTTAATACAAGTCACCGAGCAAAGCTGGTTGAATATTTTTCAGGATAGTCACTCACACCACAAACCTGTCTGCCTTGTTTCTATTGGGAACTGCACGAAGAGGACATCCACACAGAGTTATTTGTTTTGGATGGGGTGATCTGAGAAAGCAGTTCCCCGCCACTGAACCTGATGACTAACTCTCTCCAGTGAAGAATGGCTCACTATTGTTGCTGGCTTGGACTACAGCCTATATTAGTGCACTTGAGGAAGCTCGAAATTAATGCTGGTTTCCTTTTGATATCCGTTCAAACACCTCCAAGGACTCTCGAGAATATATGAAATGTATTTTTATGGTGTGGAGTGAAAAACAAGATGCACACATATGTAGTATTCATGCAGTAACATTATTATTATTATTATTATCATCATCATCATCATCATTGTGGTTATGATATTTGTGAATGCAGCTGAAATCTAAGCACTTGAAAACACCCAGCTAAGCATCTTTTGTAATGAGAACAGAAAATTGTGCTGGTCAGTAGAGTTAAGAAAAATATAAGATTCAGCTGATTCAGTGTTTTCATATCAATTATATTTCATTTATCCTTTATGTGTGTGTGTGTGTGTGTGTGTGTGTGTGTGTGTGTGTGTGTGTGTGTGTGTGTGTATAAAACTGATGAAATATGCTTTAGACGTTTAGGTAAACATTTGAGCACCACTTTTTATCGCTTATTCCAGGATGAGTCAACTGGAGAGATCACATTCTATATGAAAGGAGCTGATGTTGTCATGTCTGGGATAGTACAATACAACGACTGGCTGGAAGAGGAGGTATGTTCAGAAACAGCCGTTTCAGTTTATTCATTCACAGCATGTTGTCTTTTCAGACATTTATAGTTACATATAGTGTTGTAAAATTTATCAGTTTTTTTTTTACTCTTGAAAGAAATTCAAGGGCTGTACCGAATGTTCTGCAAAAGTGGATCAGTACACATACAGGTTCCACAAATTACACATGTTAGTAAAGTAACTCTTCTTCTATACAAAGGTGCAACTCAACATCGTCTCCATCACAAACCATGCAGTTGTGCCATTGAATGAGCTCTTGAATCCTCTTCGTCACTCATGATGGTCTTCTGCTGCGCTACAGAATGTTTATGAAGATGACATCGTTGACAAGAGCATTGTGCACTGATGGATGAAGAAATGTTAATCAGGGGAAACCAGCATTGAGACCGTCAACAGTGACAAAGCAGATTTTTAAAGAGGATTCCAGATTTGGGGTCAGCTATGGCGCAAATGCATCTCTTGTGATAGAGACTACACTACCTGCCGGACGTTTTTGACATGGTTCTATTTCCATGGTCCGTCCTAAGTAAAATTTTTCTACATTGTAAAACAATGCTGAAAGCATCCAAAATATGGAATAATTTCCTTTGGAGAGTTGATTTAGAGATGCGTCTGCTGCTTATGCTTTGTAAAGCCTTCATAGCGTCTTTAATCTCTGGTGCTGTTAATTGATGATTTTTGTGGCTGGTAACTTTAATTGAACTTCTCCGTTGCAGCAGAGGTACGTCTTGGCCTTTCTTTCCTTGGATGGTCTTGAAGAGAGGCAGTTTCATCATGGTTGATGCTTAATGGGTTTTGCAAACGGGTTTAATGGCTTTGAAATCTTCAGTATAAGTTTAGAATGTAGGAAAAGAAACCTCAACACACACAAAAAAACAAATATTGAATTAAAATGTGTGTCCAAACGTTTGACTTACTGATGCTCTATGTTGAGTAATACTTTTGTATAGGAGAGTTACTCTACTCTACTCTACACTACTAAGTTCATTAAAAATGTTATTCCAACTTTTGCATTACGTTCCGTATAGCCCTCATATGGAAATACCTGCAGCGTAACGTTACTGAGAAACAAGGAAACACAATGTTCTGAAAAATGTGACACAAATAACGTACCCACTGTCACGAATCTCTGACACCGGAGACTCCTTCCTTCAATGGCAATTAACGGAAATTACATGAAGCTGTTCCAAATTAGTTTCTTTCCTAAATTACAACAACGCCTTTTCTTTTTAAAATCGCCCATATCTGTCATTACGAGTCCCTGTGAATGAGTTGCTATAGAAACGCGTTAGACCCTGTAATTTGAGCTTTAGACTGTCAGAACTGTGCTGTTTAGGAATTTCACAGTCCTTTTGGACTGTAGTGTTAAATTCTTTTTGTCTTGCAGTGTGGGAACATGGCCCGTGAGGGGCTGCGAGTCCTCGTGGTGGCTAAGAAATCTCTGACAGAGGAGCAGTATCAGGATTTTGAGGTGAGCGTGTAGTAATGCATCTTTTTACAAATGATCGCTTGTGACTGGAGTGACATAAAGTACAAAAGTCCACAGTACAAAGAAATCTCATTCAGATTTAGCACAGCAGTATAAAAAACAAACAAAAAAAAAAACAGGAGTTCTCAGACTGTTGAAGCTCGACATGGTTGACGGACATCGATTTGACATTCAAATAACGCACACCTCAGCGGACCTTAATGTTTATTTCCAGAACAGTCCGTACAGAAACATTTGGTAAAGACATCAAGGGAGACATCACACTCGCAATTTAAGCGCTACTAACTAGGGCAGGAGTTCTGGGTGCAATAACATTGACCACCTATGGAAAAGTGTGCTGACATCTGAGCTCTGAACCTGTTGCTCAAATTTTCTGTCTGTTTTTTTTCTTAGTATGATTTAGCCAAGCCAAAATCTCCAGGTGCAGATTCAACTTTAGATATCTGTGAAAGTTGCTGAGGAAACATACAACATCAATAACAGTTTCAAAACAAGAGACGCAGCAACAAGTTTTCCATAGGGATTGCCCCAAAATGTCACAGTTTTGGTTGCCCAGCCTCTACACACATACACACACGCACACACACACGCACACACACACATGCAGAGACACCCGCCCCCACACACACAAGACTCTCTAACCCCCTTTCTAACTTTCTAGTGCATAATTGTGTGTGAGCTGGTGGGCGGCGATGACTCAGTGTGTGTGTGACTCACCAAGTGAGAGTGTGTTCCTGTGTGACTCACGCACACATTGTGTTGCCTTTATCTCATACACTGGTTAAGGACTACACCCTCCATGCTGCAATTTGGCATTTGGCAGCCACGTATTATGGCACTGGACATTGCTTGATTTATAGGATCTTTTGTGGGCCGAGTTGAAGTGTGTAGCCAACTTCAAAACAAACAGTCCGATCATTCCCAGCGTTGCGGAATTGCTCATTTATAGCTATAGATTCTTGTACGTTTCTAACACTTGGCCAGCATTAAGTCAGTAGATAATTCTAATAATAAATAGTGAATGTTTAGCATTGTAAGATAACAGAGCAATGCCTCATGAGTAGGTGTTGTATTCCATCCATCCATCCATCCATCTAGGAACCTCTGTACTTCAATCAGGGACTGTAATAATTTCAGCAGCCGAAATTCCACTTGGTTTAGGACGTGAACATTGTGTCCGTCAAGTTTCTAAAAATAAAATGTCTTTATAAGTATGAAGTTTCTTAAGTGATGTCTGTAATGTGAATGATTTGGATGCATAGGCGACACGCTAGCCGTCATCATCTGTTGTCCTTCTTTCATCATCGGCACAATTTTTTTATGCCGCAATAATGGCACTTTCTTTTAATTGAGGTAGACCGCAGCTGAATGTGTGTTTCTATGATGCCGCTCTGATTTGCTACCTTGCAAAACTTTTTCTCCTCAATAGTGAGCATGACTGCTATATTCTGTAGTTCATGTATAACTTATGAATCTGAGCTTGTGTAGAACTAGGTTGGACAGTAGTTCTTTTAATACAGTACTGTGGATTTGCACTAGCTATTTCATTGTGTCTCCTGCCTCTGAAGCATAAGAGACACATAAGGATAGTTATTTGTCTTTTGGCTTCAGGCATCATCGTTGTCAGCCATCATCTTCACTTTTCAAACTTTTTCCTCTGTTTGCAACTCCTCCCAACCCATTCATGGGAATTTTACCAAACCATCACAGAACCTTTATAAGGAAACACAGCTATGCACTAGCTGTTCCGCTGTATTTTAAAAGTTCCACATTAATTGTTCTTGTGACTTATTCATGTTTTGATGCGGCAGTTGAACATGGCAGGTGACCCTGCACATTATTTCGCATAATGTTCGAGCTCAGCTTGGGTTTTTGTCACATAGACAGACTGTTTTCTTCCTGTAGGCACGCTACGTCCAGGCCAAGCTGAGCGTCCACGACCGATCACTTAAAGTGGCCACGGTCCTCGAGAGTCTGGAGATGGAGATGGAGCTGCTGTGTCTGACTGGGGTGGAAGACCAGCTACAGGCTGATGTGAGGCCAACGCTGGAGATCCTGCGCAATGCGGGCATTAAAGTGAGACTTTAGTCGTCAAATCATCAGACACTTTTTATTAATGCAAGGTGTACAGTCAGAATATAATAATTTTTAAGTCAGTCTAAAATATAAGGGATATTTTAAAACGGTGTTCTTATTCCTTTTCTAAAACACAATAACCGAGTGAACACAACATTAAAAGTTTTCTATTTTTGCATGATTTAAACTGGGTAACATCTGATTTAAATGTGCACAGAAATCTGCATTGATTTGATCAGCCCCTCCCTTTTTCTGTCTTGTTAACGTATGAACATACAGACCCACACATCGCCTGTGCACATGCAGTGCTTGTGAAACACTCATGAACCATCAACAGTTCATGGTGTTGAATAGTTGGTTTCCTGAAAGTGTTTTAGAAAAATAAAGATTGCGGAAGGGGAAGCAGATTGTAAGCAGGCAGACTAGAGCCAGAATTCACGAAAGAAATCGTGCGGAACCGACTCTTCAAATAAGTTATTAGCAACAATGTGAGCAGCAGCTGAAATTAGGTTAGAGCTGTGTTGTAGAGGTTAACACTAAATGCAAAACAGGCTTTAATCGGGTGATGCATTTAACATAACATTTTGACGCCAATTAATTTATTAATGCTTAATCAACATCTAGATTGTAGAATAATCCGTTAAGTAGTTTTAAAAAAGTTTCAAAATGATTCAACTCTGAATATATTATATGTTCAGAAGTGGTAGGTAACGAAGTAAATTGACTTTGTTACTGTACTTAAGTACAGCTTTCCTGTATGTGTACTTTACTTGAGTATTTTTATTTGCAAATAATTTTTATTTGTACTCCACTACATTTTACAACAAATGATGTGCTTTGTACTTCACTACATTCTGCTTGGCTTTTTGCTACATAAATGCAGTGGTGTGTAGTATGTGAAGCAGAAATATCACCACCTGCTGACTATTAAGCATAGTTGCATTTCCATATGTATCAGGTGTTTCCAATTGGAAGGGGAGAAGATCGCAGAAAGCAATTTACAGTTGGGAAGGCAGTAAAGAGGGATCGAAAGACAGAGAGAGAGAGAGAAAGATTCTTTAAGTATGCTTTAAAGGCTACAGTGAGTTAAAGCAAGCTCAGTACATTAGATAAGTCAATTTGAAGGTTAGTACTTGTGTACCTTTACTTAAGTAGAACTGTAGATGGAGGACTTTTACGTAAGTAATTTTTCATCCAGGGTATCTGTATTTTTACTCAAGTAAAGGATTTGTGTACGTTGCCCACCTCTGTGTTTGCCAACACCACTCATCTCTTGTGCATGAATTCAGGCCACAAGTTTTTAATGTTTGTTAATGAAGCTAGCAGATATGGCTATTAGAAAATATTGAATTTGTGACCCTGCACCAGTTTTTTTGTTGATGTTGACATCAATGGTTATTATATGGATCAGCCTCATAGTGGGATCAGCCTCATAGTGGGATCAGCCTCATAGTTGGATCAGCCTCATAGTTGGATCAGCCTCATAGTTGGATCAGCCTTTTAGTTGGATCAGCCTTTTAGTTGACATCTATTCTACTTGTTCAAGTGCAAAATTATAGTAATGTTTGAATAAAGTGTAGAATGTTTATCAATTACTTTTTTGCCCTTCATTGAAGGATGCCAATAATTGTAGATTAATTGTACAGAGGATTCCTCTTGGTGCCCATGATTATTATAAAATAAATTCCAGTATACAGAACTGTAAAAGTTTACCAAAGCAAACAGTTGAGGACAGTGCCAGTTTGGCATTGGTGTTAAAGGTGCATTAGGGAGGATTTGTCAGGATTAAGTCGCTTACAGGTAAATAGGTGGAGTCGAATAAGATTCAAATAATTTTTCCCACCCATGTACACAAAGCTCCAAACCCAGAGTTAGCCTGCTGCCTAGTTAGTCAGTCTCTTAGTGTTTAATGAGAATAGTCAGTGAGTGCCTTCGCTCCCCTATTGTACTTGCATCTACCTGATACATTAACGCTTGAATGCTTTATACATATCAATAGATCTATAGGATCTACCTATGTGACCAGAAACAGTTTGTCTAATTCTGTATCCATCTTTACCCCTTCACCATAATATTTCATCCTTCTGTTTTTTTCCCCCTTAAAGCGAAGCATACACAGTCTTTACTGGCTGTGCTGGCTAGTTAGGAGCATGTTTTTCTAAGACGAGGAGTGGAGTGAAGGGACATTAAGGACTGACTATAACAAGAAGCCCATTAAAACACAACAAATAGGCAGACATGACGCACAGCTAATATGCTGAGGTCATGGCATAAAGCGTTATTCTTTAGCATGTTATACATATTTTTTTTTTTGCAGGTTATTTGTAGTTGTAAGAAAATATTGTGCCTTTAATATACCGAACTGCTTGATGTCTGATTAAAGGCAGTGAGATGTGTCAAAAGGCTGAGTACAGAAGTAAAAAGTGTATAATGGTCAAGCATTCTACATGAGATGATGTTTGGTGAAGAAGCAGATTTTGATGGGATAAATGTGTGTAATTGGCTGGAAGATACATGAACAGAAAATTATGCTAATGGAGTTCTTTGAGTTTCTCTCCAAGTATAGGTGATTTTATAGCTGGTGCAGTCAGTGTCTCTGCATCTCCACCTTTTAGTATTGAAACTGCGTTTTTTGTTGTTGTTTTTGTTTATTAAACAAAATATGGGTTTCTCAGCAATATTTTATCATTTAGTTGGTAATTGAAAAGAAAATAATTTGGGGTTTCAGAAGTTAAGTATATACAGAATATATACTCTGCACTGATATTTCTAACATTATAGCTTCATAAGGTTGCAGTACGATATGCTGCTTGTATCTTTGATGCAACAGGAAGTTATGTATAACCTATAAGCTATATCATACACAGGATAAGTGGAATAAATGATGGATGATGAATAAATGAATGAATTTGCATCCCTTTAATTATTATATATATACCCTCAATGATTGCACATTTTTAGTTTCAGTCACAATTAGTCAGTCAGGGAGCAAAATGCCACTTTAAGCCCCACCAACAAAACAAAGAATGCATGCATTTGTATGATGGTACTGGCTACAGTTAGACGTTTGTGTGTAACGTAAGTGTAATGATCAATTGTTGCTGTTTTAAAAGGTATGGATGCTGACCGGAGACAAACTGGAGACAGCCACTTGCACAGCCAAGAACGCACACCTGGTGACTCGGAATCAGGACATTCACGTCTTTAGGCCTGTAAGTATTCTCTCATTTAGATCACTGCGTCTTTATCACGGAGTTCATTATTATTATCATCCACATCATCTTTCATTTAAAGTGGTTGCCTTAAAAACTGGTGGTAATACTGCACCAATTTTGAAATATACATCACATTTGAAATACAAATCACATTTGAGTCCTGGTGCCAGTTGAGTATAATCACTCTGCATTCAAGAGCAAGAGGTATGGAATTTCTCTCTCCCCTGTTTGTCAGAATGACACTAGGTAATCATGGACATATGTGAGGTCATCAATGCAGAATTGGACAGATAACCTCTCCTCCGTACCCTCTCTACACATACCAGCGTCTTCGCCATGTGCATTGTTTAAGGAAGATGCACTGGTCTCTATAAAAGCATGTAGAATTCTTCACCTTCATCAGATGGCAGCTGTAGTTCTATAGGGCATAGCTAGTGAAATGTAGTAGTGTGATGTAGATATGATATTTGAACTGTGAAGATTCCGTTCAACCGTTTTATCCAGTCATGTGTTCCTTCACCGTTCCCACCAATGGGGAATAGAAGGGGAAATCTTCAGGAAGACCTAAAGAACCACCTTGGTTACTCATAAACGTAAAGTGTCTGGTTTACAGTCCTTGGCATGGCTGTTCAGTCCATGACCCCCAACCACCCCATTATAGTTAAGCAGTTTAGATATTCCCTCAGGGGAGTCAAACAGAGGTCTAGGTCTTTTTCTGTACCTGCATAAGTGTGTGAGTCTATGTGTGTGTATGTAAGCGTGTGTGTATGTGTTCCCTGTGGATGGCTGCCAAAGCGGAGAAAGCCTCAGCCCTTAGGTTATGGCAGTGCTGTCGTTACCCGAAAACAAAGACAATGTCTGGCACAGCATTAAAAAACAATCGCACCACCCCCTGAGGGCTGGGGCAGCCGAGAGGCCCTGCATCTGGAGCAACTTCCTCTTTAGCTACAAATGAAATCTGGATATGGGTCTAAATTTGTTTTGAAGTTGACAAATGGATGACCAGTGTGTATACGCTCTTTGACTGGAAAACATCCTCTATTGAACAAGACCTACAAATTGATTGATGTGCTTGAGTCATACTTAGATATGTGCTCAGTTTGATTTCTAGCTGTGATACTGAATATATGTCCACTATATCCTTGAAAAATAATTGTCAGGCAAAAATTTTGTTTCCCTCTTTTATGAATTTGTCCCCCTCACCGATACATTTGTGATGGAATTAACCTTAGGCCTATCTGTTAAGTTTCATCTAAGAAGCCGAGAGCCTCATTTCCTTTATGAAACTCTCTTCCCTATGAGAGTAGCAGGCAGACATGTGACAGTTAATCGGTTGGTTTGGGTCATGGGCTAAAAGAGAGCTGACAGTTGAAGTCAGCAGCTGTATTCTTCTACTTTTGGTGTGGTTAAGCTCTCTAGTTTATTTGGGTTAGATTGCTATCATGGCGTGCATGCTTAAATGGGAGCCAATGTGCATGTAATAGACAGCTGACACTGTAGTTTTCTTTGTGCTTGCAGGTGACCACACGCAGTGAAGCCCACCTCGAGCTCAACGCTTTCAGGAGGAAGCACGACTGCGCTCTGGTAATATCAGGAGACTCTCTTGAGGTAAACCTCATGCGCTGCAGTCATAATTGATACTACTTGAAATTGTAGTTGGATGTTAAACAAAGAGCAATGGTAGAACATTAGTTAGTAGTGACACAGAAGGGGGCATGCTCTTGTAGAAAAATAACTAACGATGGGGTGGTTACCCACTTAGAATGAACTACAATCATCATCATCACACAATCATCTTTAAATGTTTTATTCCTCTTATACCACTTATGTTATATTTCTGCAGCAATTTATAGTTCTAAGTTTTAGACAATTTTGTTCTTATTAAGTAAAACTGACCAATAGCTCTGGATCGACCCATTTTTATAAAGGGCTACAAATTTGCTTTACAGCACGATACTGTATGCGATATGTGATATAAATACACCAAGCAGCCATAACATTATCGCTATCTACCTAATATTGAGTATATATACACACACACACACACTATATATAAATATTTTCTACATTATACAACTGGGGATTCTAGACTTTATTCAAAACTGGTGATTTCAAAACTATGAAATAACACACATGGAATTAGGTAATTATGTAACAACAGTCAACAATAACAACATTGTTATTTTAAGACACGAAGGTCAGCCTTTCTGGAATAGTTATTGCAAGAACAGTATTGTCAAGTGCATTTGCAAAACCCATCAAGCACCATGATGAAACTGCCTTTCATGAAGACCATTCTTTGCAAAGTAGAAAGAAAGAAAAATCAGGAACGACCATAGTGTTAGAAAGTGATACCAAACATTTGTGCGGTAGTGTATATATTTAAATAAATAAATAAATAACCTCCTCATAACTGGACTCCTCATAAAAATCGCTTCTAGATGTGAGACTGCAGTTCTTCATTCAAAAATGAGGTCCCTTAAGAAGCAACATTCATTATTAATATCATATCATTATATCTAAACCTTGATTTGCTTGGATTGACAGTGAATAAGGTGAGTCAAATATTGTAAACAACCTAAAATAAGGCAAGAAGTAAAAGTCATTTTTCAGGCTTTCTAATTATACTTTTTTATTATATTTATTTTCTGTAAAGATGCCTACAAAATCACCCCCAGTATTCTAGTATTATTAACTATTTAGTTTTTGAGCAATTCAAGACATCTGAAATCCTTGTATTTCTGCATAACGCTAGATATATTGCAAAAAAGAAATAAAAATATTACAATGCCAGCTTCTTTCCAATATTGTCCAGCCCTAGTTCCTGCCACCAAGTCGTCAGTAGCTGTTGCAAGGTGGGGCACCATGGATTGGATTTATTTTCGAATGATTCATCCCAAAGATGCTCAATTGGATTGCGATTTGGAGAATCTGGAGGCCAAGGCAACCCCTCATGGTGTTCCTCAAAAAGATGATACCACTGCCATCAAGAAATACTGTTTCCATTAAGGGGTGTACTTGGTGAGCAACAATGTTTAGGCAGGTGGTACATGTCAAATTAACATCCAAATAAATGCCAGTACCCAAGGCTTCCCAGCAGAACATTGCTTAAAACATGTTACACTGTCTTCTTGCCTTAGTGCATCCTGGTGCCACCCCCCCCCCCCCTTTCCCCACACCTTGTTATCCACATTATGCCAAAGAAAACATGATTCATCAGATCATGCCACCTTTTTCCATTGCTCTATGGGCCGTTGTAGATGGGCATCCTAACCAATCTGTGGCTACCCTGCCCAATACACAACAAACTATGATGCACTGTTTGTTCTGAATCCTTTCCATTGGAACCAGTATTAATGTTTTTACCAGTCTGAGCAACAGTAGCTCTTCTACTGGATTGGACTACACAGGCCAGCTTTCGTTCCCACACACATCAATGACTCTGTCGCCAGTTTTGAATTGGTTTCCTTCCTTGGACCACTTTTGGTAGCTCTTGACCACTGCAGACCAATAACATCTCACATGAACTGGAATTTTGGACATGCTCTGACCCAGCTGTCTAGCCTTCACAATTTGGCTTTTGCCAAAGTCAGTCAAATCCTTAATATTGTCCATTTCTTTCTGCTTCCAACACGTCAACTTCAGAGACAAAGACAAAAACTTCAGAGACATGTTGCATAAAATAATATATTTTTCTCTGAACTCGCCTCCGGGTTCCAATGTTATGAAATAATCAATGTTGTTATCTATTCACGTCTCTTGTCAGTGGCCATAATATTAAGTCTTATTGGTGTATGCTCTTTATATATTTTATGCATTTTGTACAGGTTATACATATAAAGTATGCATTATATTTGGACACAAGTTTGGATTTATATATTTTATTACAACTGGGGATTCTAAACTTTATTCAAAACTGGTGATTTCAAAACTACACAAAAATTGTATTAAAAAATAACACACAGAATACAGAATCTACATACAAAGTATATATGTTTGGACGCAAGCTTGCATTTATTTTTACATTTTAGAAAAACTGGACATTTCAAAACTAGGAAATAACACATATGGCATTAGCTAATTAAGTAACAACAACAAAACGTCAATACACAACAACAAAAGTTTTAATACATGGCTTTTTAATACAAGGTTTAATATAAGGCCAGCTGTTCCGGAATAGTTCTTGCAAGAACAGTATTGTAAGTTGCATTTGCAAAACCCTTGATGAAACTGGCGCTCTTGAAGACCATTCCAGGAAAGTAAGACCAAAAGTACCTCTGTGGCAATGGCCTTAAAAATCATCAATTTACAGCACCTCAGATTAGAGCTGTTATAAAGGCTTTACATAGCAGACACATCTCAATATCAAGTGTTCAAGTGAGATTATTGCATATTTTGTATGTCTTCTGAATTGTTTTAAAATGTACTGTAGAAAGACAAATACATACAGTATATATATTTTTTGGCGAATGTATAGATATATTTGTTGATGGATTACCATCCATGTGTAACATTTTCAGTAAGGAAGACATTAAACAGATTGTTCCTGCAGGTATGCCTGAAGTATTACGAGTATGAGTTTATGGAACTGGCGTGCCAGTGTCCGGCTGTGGTGTGCTGCCGCTGCGCTCCAACACAGAAAGCCCAGATCGTTCGACTGCTACAGGAGCGCACAGGCAAACTCACGTGTGCTGTAGGTTAGTATGCTGTAGTTTGATGTCACATAGAGCACCGTTACCCATTATAGAGTTTTGGCACTGAATTATATTTAGTTTAGCAGACATTTTCTGTAAACCTGTCAAAGAAGTCACACAACAAGACCAGGGCGACTCTTATTAAAATTCCATTTAATGTTTACTTTATTAGTAAACTAGCGGAAGTACCCGTTGTTAACAGGAAAATAGTTTGTAGAAATAGTTAAAAGGTTAAAGCTAAAAATAAGCTGATAAGCTTTAATATAATCAGGGGTATTCTTATTTCAGGTTGAAGCCCTGATGATGAAGTCCTGTCTTTCTGTACATCAGAACTCTCTGCCTAACTAATTAATAAAAAGAAACCAGAAATTTTGTAAGGTTGTGTATTTTACGTCTTGTTTACGCTAGTTATACTTCTTTAGTCATCAGCCAAATACACTTCCTGTTCAGTAAGCAGAGAGTGAATCTCAGATGAGAAATCGAATAAGTAGATCAGATAAAGATGAAGTTTTGTCTTAAAATCACTCCAGCACATGAAAATTCACTTGTACCACTTCAGCACTGTTATTTCAACTGTGAAAATATTAACTAATCCAGTAATATATTCAGTTTAGATTTTCTAATTAATGTCTGCTGGTGCAGGTGTTTGTTTACACTGAGCAAATGCAGGTTTAACTTCAGGCACGGCAAACGTTTCATTAAATTCTGTCCAGGACAGACATACAGATATATAGACTATAAATTTCGGAGACTGGTTTCAGGTCCTCCAATGTATAAAACATAAAGATATAATAGAAAGAGCAAGTTCTGACCAATGTACAGACAAAAAAACTTTTTTTAAAATTTATGTAGAAGATAACCAGTTTTGTTAGAGCAGAGACTATTTAACTCAGATGAGCTATAGAAAGCAGACTGGCACAAAGCACATACAGGACATGGAGCAGATACCAAAACTATGTTCATTTAATTCTAATTTTTTTAAAAAGTAAATTCCGTAAAGATTTCCATAAAGACCCTTAAAGAGAGAAACAGATCGGATAAAATGAACATTATAGACGTTCTTTACTTCAACTTTTATTTTGATCTGTTAACACCTGACACTGTGATATATTGCTCTTAGGAGTCTTACAGAAGTCTGAGCAGGACTGGTGATTGTCACTTAGCCAACCCTGCCATCTCTCTCTCTCTCTCTCTCTCTCTTTCTCTCTCTGTTTCTCAGGGGACGGAGGAAATGATGTCAGCATGATCCAGGAAGCTGATTGTGGTGTGGGAGTGGAAGGCAAGGTAAGAGCCACTGTGTCCCTGTGTACCTGCAATTTCAAACTTTTTGTTGCAAATATCTGCAACAATCTTTCCATGTGTGCCTACCTCATCATTATTACATACTCTACACACTCGCATGTCTGGACAATTGTTTTCCACGCTTCATGTCTAATTTATGGAAGTTCTGTGCAAGTAAAAGCCACAAAACTGTGTAAATGTTCATGACCTACATCTGGTTATATTTGTCAGTCATCGTCTGTGATTTGTCTGTCATCGAGGATATAGACGGTCTGGGATCGTTGAAACATCACTCCCCTTGTAGGTGGTGGAGAGTTTCAAATGTGCTTTTTTCGTTTTATGATATTGAGTCTACAGGAACTTCAAACACTGCAAAGACAGAACTGGCCCAAGGAGAAAGTTGTGGTGGGCCAAGTGCTCTTTCCAAACGCTGAAAATGAGACATTATGAGTTGGTTAACTGATATTGACTCACCCATGACTAACATAGAACAACCCAGATTAAATTGACGTGGTTTATGTGGGATTGTATTTTCCCCTCCTGAAAAACTGTACTTCTCCAGGCCATATGATTTCAGTAACTTTAGAATATTTATTCATGTTATATTGCATTTCTACATATGGATGACATTTGTTTTCTTTTATTCTTCAAAGAGATTAAATGCAAGCTAAAATGCTGTGTGTTTATGTTGTCAGGAAGGAAAGCAGGCCTTGCTCGCTGCCGATTTTTCAGTGACTCAGTTTAAGCATTTGGGCAGACTGCTCATGGTGCACGGCCGGAACAGCTACAAGAGATCTGCTGCCCTCAGTCAATTTGTCATTCACAGGAGCCTCTGTATCAGTACCATGCAGGTAGCGTTTGTGTCTTTTTTGTATGTGTGAAGAAGAAGAAAGTCAGTTGCTCCCGACGTTAATGAACAGGTCTGTGTTTTCAGGTTTTACTTTCCAGTTTGTGATACAGTTAAGAAAACTAATCTTGAACCCCAAAATAATCTTTCTACACACCCAAGCACTGGCACGGATCATGCCGTGACTCAGATGTTAATGAGGATCGGTATTAATGAGCAGCGTATGCTTCCAAAATGTTCAACAGTAGTTTGTTGAAAAAACATTGCGACACAGTGAATAAATTGTGAGGTTACTTGTCTTACTCATACTGCTAAAAGCAAAAAAGCTTGCTGCTGTGTCCTGAGACACAGCAAAGACATTTGGATATGGTAAATACATTTCCATGATTCTGCTGGGAACATTACAGTCACTTTACTGGTTGCAGCTTATTTATCCTTTTGCCCTTGTTGATAATTCTGAATCTGTATAATCAGCAAATAAAGATTTTGAAATGATATTCCATAATGTTCCTGACTGACCGGGGTTTTTTCCTGTGTGCTAGTTTTATATGTGAAGTAATACATGTGAAAAATCCAATGTAGTCTGTTGAAGTTCAGAGTCACACACTCATTAACCTGAGTGACCCCGGGGCTTTATGGTCCGTCACTTAATCATATATCTGTATTTAGATACCTTAACTTCTTTACATTTTGACATTTTGACACAGCAGTTTAATTTGGACACTATGGAACTTATGGTCATGTATCAAGTTCATCACAAGTGTCCATTGTGGAATAGCTTAGTCATTTACTTGGACAAGCTTCAGTATGAAATTGGCATTTGCTCTGATGGGTGAGAGATCCCACTTCGTCCTAACTCCAGCTTGTAGTGCCTTTGCTACTGCTGCTGCTTCTGTAAAGCCACAGTTTTCCATTAGGTTTTGATTCTCATAATCGTTTGATGGTGGGCCACCAGAATTTAGGTTTAGACTGTGAGACACAGCAACTGGAGATAAATCAGAGTCTGTCTCTGTATGTGAGCCAGATATGCTAAGCTTCTTTAAGCTCTTCCCTCCATTCTCTTCATTACTGTATTTGGCTCAAGCTTACTACTGGCTCTTTTACTCTGCATTCCATCCCAGTAAAAAAAGCTCTCCACAAAAGTTTGGCCGTATAGTACATTTTTCAGCATCCTTTCTCAAATCTTCATTATGAAGAAAATGGAAATTCTCAAGTAAAAAAAAACAAACATCTTACCCAGTCAATAATGACACCAGCACTGTTTTATCTGGCAGCATGGCTTAGTGGTTAGCATCATTGCCTCACACTTCAAGGGTAGGGGTTTGAATCTTGCCTCCGCTCTGTACTGTACGTGTGTGGAGTTCGCATGTTCTGCTCATGCTTGGTGGGTTTCCTCTAGGGGCACAAATCACTTCCCCAGTCACATGATTTACATGCTAATTGGAATTTCCAAGTTGTCTGTAGGGTTGCAAGTTGTCTGTGTCCAGGGATGTGTTGGCAGCCCATTCCAGGGGACACCCTGCCTTGTGCACCAGGTTTCCCGGGATAGGCTCTAGGCCCCCATCACCCTACACAGGATGGATCTGTTGTTTTTGGCCATGATTCACTTTCAGGACATCTTATGAATCATTATGATTAATTTGGTGTACAGCGTCTTTAAAGGTTATGAAGGAAATGGTCATGATGAACTACAGCAAAAGAAAATGGAGCAGACTGCCAGGCCACCTGGTCAGTCCTCACTTACAGGGTTATAGTCACTAGACAATTACTTTGATCTTGGTATCTGTTTAAAATCAAGCACACAGGAATACTCCCCAGATTCAGAGGAAACCAGATTTGGCATTCAACATTTTGTACTACTATCTTGAAATTAATACCTAGAACTGTCCCAGCCTCAACAATATTAAGTGGGCAAAGTTGTGGAAACATGTTTTTAAACTCACTTCTCCATATGAGTTTAGGTTTATACATGTTAATATACAGTAGGTAGTGGGGAATGGATAGCCTATTTGGAGTAAGCCAAAAAAAAAAGTCTTGAACTAAGTTTGTCACAGTAATAAACTATATATAATGCACAGTAATAAACTTTTGCTTGGATCTTCCTTAGGCTGTCTTCTCCTCGGTTTTCTACTTTGCATCAGTTCCTCTCTACCAAGGATTTCTCATCATCGGGTGAGTGGCATACTCTCACAGCTGTGGTGACTCATCGCACTCAGTGAAATCTCACTGGCATTTCAATTATGCATTGCATACTGCTGTGACATTTGATTTGAGCTGCCGTATTGTTACAGTGAATAAAGTTCGAACAGTGCTGACTGCATAAAAGTTGACGATCGCCAATAGCTCCTTTGTAATGCTAGAAGTTATGAGCTGAGATATTCATTTCATACTTAGGCCAAAGTTTTGTGTACTGTGTATCAGCGTTTCTAAGGCAGTGTGTGCTTGAAAAAAATTGACCCATAATTTTATAGCTGTGAGTCAAGGCTAATGTACCATCTCCCTGTTTCTATTGTTACCATAATTTGTCACAGCAGGAATGACGAGTTGCAAACAGAAATGTATACGTGCATGAAATAATATCTAGTCAATGATCTCCATGCTGTAAGAATAGTTTGTTGACAAATTACATCATTATAGTAACAGTTACAAATGTTAATTTAAAAGCCACTGTTTCTTTTGCTCTCCTGCACTGGTCCATTCTGACATGTATAATTGAATTTGCCAGGTACAAATCAATGTATCTTAGCATGAAATGGCATGATTGCCCTGATCATGGTGATTAGGCCTATCATGCCTCTTCACGCTGTGGGAAATTTTTGTTCCTCATGCTTATTTTGCATGGGTTGATTTACGGGGATATGGCTCTGTTAGCTTTGAATCGTCCGAATCTTAACATTTTCATCCATTCTCTTGAATCAAGTCCTGAACAAAGTTTTGGAAAAGTATCAGTCGAGGTTTGATGAAACAAAATATCCCAACCCATCCGTGAACATCCATGAACTTTGAGCACTATTAAATATATTATTAAAAGAATATGGCCCAACTGCATTTCTGCTTAGAAGAGGTTGTACATTAAAATCAATTGACAGTGTAAAGAGCACATTAGTAAGAAACCAAACAGCCAAGGGCCTCATCTCTGAAGGAGCTGGAGAGATTTGCGGCTTAGATGGGTGAAGCTCTTCAGTGGATCGCAATAGACCAAAACCTCCTGAAAACTGGGCTTTCTGGAATAATGGTGGGGAAAAAAAAGTATTTTTGGAGTTTAACAAAAGACATGATCAGAGACTCAGCAAACATGAGAAAATGAAAATTTTCGTATTTGGCAGAAACCCAACACTGGCTCACCCTGGTAACATTCCCATAGTGAATCATGATGGTAGCATCATGCTGTAGGTTTGCTTTTCATCATATTGGAAGGGTAACCCTGCCAAAGAAACCTTGTCCCAGGCTGCGAGAGACCTGATATTGGGGCAGAGGTTCACCTTCCAGCGGTAGAAAGATCCTAAGGATACTGCCACAGCTACATTGGAAAGATTCAAAACCAAGAACCTGAATGTGTTAGCCAGACCTCAATCTGATTGAGAATCTGTGGTAAGACTTGAAAATTACAGTTCTCCAACAGTCTCTGTCAAATTTGTCAGTGTTTGAGCAATTTTTCCAAGTAGAATGGCCAAAAACATTAGGATCCAGATGTGCAAAACTGATAGAGACAAATCCCACAAGAGTTGCAGATGTAATTGCAGCCTGAGAAGGTTCTACCAAGTATTGACCCATCTGCTGTACAGTGCCTAGGCTTGCGCAAGGCACTGTTGTTTAGCAGATTTATGAAACACATGGCTATTAATTCATAACATGTGTTTATTCCGCATTCTGTAGCTACTCGACGATCTACACCATGTTCCCTGTCTTCTCTCTGGTTTTGGATAAGGATGTCAAATCTGAGGTGGCCATGCTTTATCCTGAACTTTATAAGGATTTACTCAAGGTATTTGCCTTTCTTTGTCCATATCACCTTACAAAATGAAAGCCTTTATCATGACTCTGCTTAACATCCTTGTTATTTTAGGGTCGACCACTTTCCTACAAAACATTCCTCATATGGGTTTTGATAAGCATCTACCAAGGTAAGCTGATTTAAAGGTTCATTTATTCACTGTATTGCAGTGCGAAATGTTTTACGTGCATCCGACTAGCAAACCTCACCAAATACAAAAGCACTGGGTGTTCTAAATTGAGCAAACTATTTATTTCTACCTCTAAATGAAGCATGACTTTGGAAAGGCAGTGCAGAGATTTGCTAAGAAAACAGAGAAACTCCAAGCTGAGACAATGTGACAGGCTTTAGGAATTCATACAGTCGATGTTGTTTTACTTAAACAAAACTCACCCACATGTTTCCCCTGGTTAGCTTGAATAGTTTATTTGTGTCTATGTTGTGTTTATGTTAAATGACCCAAGGTGGTTTTCCACTTTTGCCCTTTGTGTCCTTTCGAGGCGTGTAACATGGCAAGTGAAGTACTCCACCCAAACCTCACCTCCCCAGCTTTCTATTCCTTTTAATTGTTTGATGTCTGTTTCTGGATGTTTTTTCAGCTTCTTTGGGGGAAAAAAAAAAAAAAAAAACTTATTTGTTATGTCAGGCAGAGTTTCACTTTTTAAGGTATTCCCCCATGAGAGGATTACCATCTGGATAATCCTCTTTTCAATGGTGTTTCACTTGGTATTCAGTTAAATACTGTTAAACTTGATTTTTGCTATAAATCTCAGGACAATTCTTTCTTCTGATTTCAAGGGTTACATTATTTATTTTATGCCAGGAAGCTGTGCCATTGCAATCATTTATAATGTCTCTCTTCCTGTTTCAGAAAGACAATAAAACACTGATTCTCATGCAGCCTTCTTTTCTGTAAAATCCACTATTTAGCCAAACGTTTGTGGACATCTGACCATCACTTCATATGTGCTTACCGAACATCCCATTTGTCCCTTAGTTCCAGTGAAGGGATATTGTGGGAGATTTGCCATCAATTCATCTAGGTACACTTCAAGTGTAAAATAATAATCTATATATATTTAAACAATAATCATCTATATATAAATAAATATGTATAATCATCATTAGAACATTTGAAAGTTCTGACTGTCTGATCGGACTGCCTGCTTCACGTCTGAAATGCTGGCCTCCCAGGAATTCCTATGATTGCCCAAACAAGTTCGGAGCGATGACAGGACTGTACGGGGATGTGGCAATAACCGATGTGGCTAGCCGAGTTCCTGTAATGCGCAACTAGTGTTGTGAATGATTCTGTGTGCAGTTCACACAGGCAAATTAGTTTATTTTGCAAGTGGCTGACAAGTTATCCATCGATTTTCAAGGCTCATGCATTCCACTTTGCAATGGGCTGTGCCCCTTCGGCCAGAATCATTATTCATATCTTCTTTAAAATGGTTGCACCGTTCACGTTTTACTGTAGAGTCTCATCAACGTGCTGTGCAGTTGGAGTCTTCTGTATACGTCAGTATACTTTATGCCTTCATCTAAGAGCAAGTCTCAGTTTGGCTTGATCAGTGCTCATATTTTGGTGTACCTAATAATCTGGCAGCTGTATATATATATATATATATATATATATATATATATATACAGTGTAATTTAATTATGTTCATCTTCTACCATTCAAGTATCTAGTGAATTAGTTATTATATCAACATGATGCCCTGACGTGGAGCTGTGATCTTAAATAAATTATTCAGCACCATGTGACCAGTTAGATTTGTAGAATTTAACAGTGTGATAAAAATAAACGTCTGATATAATAATATGGAAAAGTTGTGAGTTTGTAGGTTCTGATATGAATGGGTTTCATTTGGTCTAATTGTTCTCTACAGGAAGCATCATCATGTACGGCGCTCTACTGCTCTTTGAGTCGGAGTTTGTGCACATCGTGGCAATTTCATTCACCTCACTCATCTTGACCGAGCTACTCATGGTGGCACTTACGGTGCAGACGTGGCACTGGCTTATGATTGTGGCTGAGCTGCTGAGTCTGGCTTGTTACATCGCTTCACTCGTCTTCTTACATGAGTTTATCGGTAAGAATTCATCTACAAAAACAGATATATATACGATACAAAAATTCTTTTGCCATTGTAATATCATTTTATTAATCATTTAAAGTGAACCAATATTACTTTATTGAATCAAGTGAAAAAACAACCTATTGTGTTACAACAGTCGAATGTTTATGTCCTTCAAAATTTTATGCCAATTTGTGGAATTTTAAACTTGGTATCGGTCAAGGTCTCATAGCAATTTTCCATCATGACATCCTTTTGCTCGTAAAAGCGTTCTGACGTCAAAACGATTTGAATCAGGTGAAAGAATGCGGCCAAATTCCTCCTCACTATTTCCTCTCTATCCCGGCCAAGAGTTCACCGGAAATGGCTTTTTCCTAACGGTTTTACTTTTTTTTTTTCAAAATTTATGCTTTTTCTCATTGCCCACCCAGACTATGATCAGTGTAGTGAACGCCATACTGAAGGAAATACCACTCGCCTCTGCTCGTTTCCTGCTAGATCAGGACTGTGTCCAAGGTCTGTGTGTTTATCACACAACCTACTGTATGTAAAGGGCTTTTTATGACTGAAAGTACCGGTGTTATCCCCAAGAAGTTGTTTTCTCCCAGATTTCCTTTGTTGCAGGTACATTATTTGGTTTTTAGATGGTATTTTATTGAGAATTCAATGATTCTGTCTGTGATTATCAAACCGGATATTAACATCCAGGGTTCATCCTTATGTTTATATATTGAACGTCAGGCACACAATCCTTATGCCACATAATCCATGATGCAATAAAAGACATTAAATTTTTTTTTCACATCTTTGTCCTGTGCTTTGAATTGTTGCCATGTGAAAAAGTTTATGGCAAGCTATAAATTCTCCAGGATAAATTTAGATTTTCATCTCATCACTCCAAATTCAAGAAGTTTTGCGGTTTCTGTGAAGGCCATTTGTTGGTATGTTGCAAGCAGATTGTTTTGTGCTGTGGGCGCAAAAATGGCTTTCTTCCCCCTGCCGACTCCATCATGCAGCCCATTTTTGTTAGCATCTATTTACTGTACATTCTTAAACAGCCGCACCACTTTTTTTTTTTTAGAGAAGACCATGTTTACATTAGGTTGCTAGGATTTCCCATTGCCTGTAACCTATTTAAGCATATAAAGACATTGCTATTTAAGCAACGGGGGGAGTGCTGTTGTGATGAATATCAGCACTGCTGTGATGCGGTCGTACGCATGAGTGTGCAGCCCTGTTTTTAAATAAAAATTTATCATTCAGCATGTTTTTTAATTGTCCTCTTCCTCTCTTCCACCCACAGATGTCTATTTCATCACCACTCTATCGTTCGTTTGGAAGGTAACCGTCATCACGCTGGTCAGTTGCTTGCCCCTCTATATCCTGAAATACCTGCGCAGGCGCTTCTCGCCTCCCAGCTACTCCAAGCTGACCTCCTAGAACTGATCAGCAAAATCTACGAACAGAAAGACGTGTTACTGGGGTGTGTTTATTTATGTTTTTTTTTTTCTTGTGTGTGTAGATGACTCACGCAGTTTGCACAGGCTTTGTTTCACTACACGAAGCAAGAATGTCAAGGACCATTCTCTATGGTTTTGTCTGAAATCTACCGCATAATTCCATAAAAATCTTCTCATTTGTGAAATTTGTAGTCCCACCAAAGCTATGCAGCTGAGCTGGGCTTCTAGAGGGCCATCAGAGATGAATCACAAGGGTACTTTTATGCTTGATTGCTCGAGTGA
This sequence comes from Clarias magur, assembly GCA_013621035.1. NCBI lineage: Eukaryota > Metazoa > Chordata > Actinopteri > Siluriformes > Clariidae > Clarias > Clarias magur. Next base: position 1,317,351 of record QNUK01000098.1, read on the forward strand.
GTCAATAGTGAGGACTAAACTGTGGAGCTGTGGTCTGCACCGGAGCTTTTGAGAAGCCTGAGAGAAATTTGTTTCAAATTCCTTTATTTAGCAAAAAAATTAGAGAAAGTGAAAGAGGAAGGAATTTGTGTGAGTAAAGAATTAAATATGAAAATGTATTTATTTTGTTTGAAAGTTAAAGATTTAACTTGATGATTTCAAAGGTATTACTGTGGAAAGTATTTCTGAAATTTAATTCAAACCCAAAGTGGTTCTAAGGATAATCTTGTGTGTGTGTGTGTGTGTGTGTGTGTGTGTGTGTGTGTGTGTGTGTGTCGCTGTGTTGATGCAGATCTTGAATTCATATTTGTCACTGAGCCCCTCTAGCATAGTTGCGCAGTTTTTTTTAGCATGTTGTTTTGTCTCAGACGGCGGTGTTGGTTTGGGCGTAAGGTTACAGAATACCAGTGTGTTGTGTCTAAAGACCACGGTGAGTGTAACACCACAAACAAAATGCTATTTTAGCTCACAGCTCTCTTTTCTGGTCCCTCTGGCCATGTCCACTCTCATGGTGACCTCTGGTTTCCCTCTCACTTGTTGCATGAATGAGTAAATTTCAGGCCGAACACTAACCACTTTTTCCGCTGACGGACACTTTTACTGCTCCCGGTTTATGTCTGTATAGAGCATATCACACAGACTCATGGGGCCAAATCACTTTTGCACGTCTGCATTTCACGTGGTTCTATCATATCAGGTTAGTTAATGAGCTAAAATGATCTAACGTGTGCGTTTCATATCGATTAACTCAATTTCAGTGTGTGGATTAGTTCAAATGTCATTGTTTGTAAGTTAACAATAGTGATGGTCTGCCATTTGTGCCACTTCGACTATGTGCCATAGTGACCACTTTTGTTGCTTTCAGGGGTGCCAACATTTGCGGTTTAGCCATAGCATTTATGATTTTTGACCTGTAGTATAAAGAAAACTCAGACCTCCGTCTAGGAAAACAACAAAGAAAGTGGAAACTGGAAAAAGGAAAGATGGAAAGGTCTGGTCAACCCTGACTACAGCAGGTGACATTGAATCAACATGACTGCTTACAGCATTAACAGGAAAACAACTAAAAATATCTTTAACAACGAGTTGTTTAAAGCTGTATCAGCCCTAACATTACAACCCAAAACATTATGCCCAATATTGTGTAGATTCCACTTGTTCCCCCCAAAAGGCTCTGATCCCTCAAGGCATAAAGGCGTCTTAAGGTGTGCTGTGGTGTCTGGCACCAGGACATGAGCAGATGTATCAGACTTGTTTGTCCAGCTTATCCCATGGATGCTCGATCGCATTGAGATCTGGAGAATTTGGAGCCCAGATCAACAACCTTGAGCTCTTTGACTGGTAACAACCAGCTGTGTTTGGCTTATAATCACCATCATGGCCAGATTTTTTTTTTCTTTTTTTTTCAGCAATTTGTGCAACTTTTTGTGGGATCAGACTGTTCAGGCTTTCCCTATGGCCATAAATGAGGCTTGGCTGCCCATTATCCATGACGCCAGTTTACTTGTATATAATTGATAATCAATGCTATTGAGTTCACCTGACGGTGGTATACTGATCTACTGGTATATATGCCACTATTTCCATTAGGTCTGTCAATTCATGGACATATTAGCTTGCCCAATCTTTAACACTGTCTAAGTTTATTTATGTAATATAATTCAACAAAAGCTGAATATGGAGGCGTCCATGGTCATGAAGTGTATTCCTAAGCCTCAGTTTTGTGAACCAACCTCTGATTAACCTCGCAGTTTTTTTTTTTCCCCCTCACAATGTTGGCACCTCTGCATACAAAATGCTCTCTGTCTTATAATCACTTTAAAGGTTTGTCCTCCTGGTGCAATAAATTCTATTCAAGAAGGGAGTATCTAGAAAATTGCATACCAAATCATGTTCTCTCAAAAAGCCTGTGCAAGAAAAAAAACATGTATATTGCAGTAAATAATTCCTGAATTAATGATAATTCAAACAGCATATTTTGCTAGGTATTGAAGCAAGGACCCATTTGTCACAAATGCATCAACTTTATATTACTAATGACTTTGAAATCTAGACTAGAATAAAATGCTGTGTATTTCATGTGATTTCTGTTGCTGATATTGTTATTCGTTTTGTAAATGGCTGGACTACTTTTTACTAGGCAATGCATTGTGAATTGCTGTGTTGTAAATAACAAAAAAAAAAGGATTTTATTTATTAACATTTCTTATTTACGTTGGAATTTGCACAATGATAAATGCAGAACAAAAAGGGACAAAATAACTGAGTCTCAGTGTTGAAATAAAGATGGAGTTTTCTTATCATGGATTGAGTTTGAAGTGTGATTTTAATGCTCTGAATTTGAGCAATTGAATAACAATATTTATAACATTTTGCTTTAAATTACTTTTTTTATGAATATATGGAATATTTTTTATAAATGTATCTTTCTCTCTCCCTCTTCACCAAGAGAGTTCACAACGAGAGCAAGTTTCTGAAGCATTTAATTTATAGACACGTCAGGACCTCGATTATGTAACGTCAAACGTAAAATAAGGAATAAATTGTAATTCTACGAAATCTGTGTGCAATTTAAATTAGCATGTCTGCAAATAGTTTATTTCTTACCGTCCTTAATACACTCTAATAATGGAAATGTTTCTTTGGGCTGTTGGCATTGAGCTAAATTTTAATGGGAACCATAACATCTGTAACTCTGTGTCCAAATTAACAGCTAGGCCCCGTAATTGTTTCAATCCTCTTACAAGGTGGAAAAATACTGAGTGCAGTATTGCAGTGATGGCTGGCTCCACACAATTGCACATGTAATATCTTTGCCATTCCAATGTGAGTTTTTTTTTCTCCCTTTTATCTGAATAGATCAATTAATATACATTTATACTTTCTTACATTATTTCTAATCTCTCTTTGTTAATAATTTCTCTTTGTCTAATCTCAATTTTTTTCTAATATTGCTTGGCTATAACTTATCCTTTGCCATTTCGCATTCAGTTTAGTATATCAGGGAAAAAAATGTAATACTCTAAAAATGATCACAGTTATGTTATAAAAAGAAATCATTTGCAACATGGAATTTTGTAGTGCATATTTGTCTTGTTACTCCGAGGTCATTTATTTTTGCCATGATCTTCTGCCAAAGGTAGAAGATCATATCCTATCCTATCCTATCCTTTGCAAAAAATTATGAAGGCCAAAAGTACATATACCTTGGCTAAAATAATTAAATCTCCAAAATATTAAATTAACTCTGCACATTTCATGTTCTCATAGATGTTTTTTGACATGTCATTTCAAAACAAATGATTATATCAGAATTATATTGTGTCAAAATTTTTACTTCTGTACTTTACTAGATGATGAATGAATTAACTTTAGTCCTGAACCCCAAGACAATGATAACGGATCTGGTAAAGAAGTGAAAGGCATTAAGTACCAAATATATACAGCCACCATTATTCCACCATCCACCCCGGCATACCTGGTCTAAAAGTCTGTTGTGCAAGGAAAGAGACCAAGAGTTAAGACAAGCCTTAAAAAAAAAGCTAGACTTAAAGTTTGCAACTGTTGGGTGAGTATTTAATCAGAGAAACTGAGAAACATGCTACAAAGGTGTTTGACAAGAAAAGAAAGTTACTTCCAAAGATACTAAATTAATTTTAAATAACAGACTGGCATAAAAACAACATAGTGAAAATATCAGACTGGTCATTGCAAAGCCCTGACCTGAACCTGAATTTGCTGCATGTCTGAGCAAGAAGGCCAACAAATCTGACTGAGACAGACCTGTTTTGTCAGGAGGACTTGCCTTGAATTCCAGCAAAGTATTATGATATTAAATAAGGTTTCCACAAAATATTTCTAACTTGTGTTTTCTCAGGTGCGTTACTGTTTTTATGCATGGAGTTCAGAGTGTGAGTGTTTGGCTGGTGCACCAATTATTCAGGTGCCCAGGTTCTTAAGCGATGTTGCATCATTTCCTGTGTACTTCATTCTTCCCTTGAACAACATTAAATATTGTCATGACATGTGAACATAAATGCTATGTAAATGCTATTACAAGCTGAGGAGAATGAAAATAAACAGTGGAATCCCCATCACCACCTACACGAAAATGTAGCTGTCATCTTTTGTACACAGCACAAAAAGATACCACAATATCTTCACAGACGGATTTGGACTTGTCCCGTTGGGTTGCACTTACTATCACATTCTTCTCCTTTTGTCCTGACAAAAACAGAAGATTTGCTTGATGACAGACTGTTCAAAAGAGACGTTTGCTGAGCATGCACACACCCTAGACAGGGTGTCTATTTATAGACTAGCCGAGTGAGAACGCTTTGATTTTCCTTTTACGCCTACTCTTGGTGAGGAAAGCCCTCTCAAGTGTTTTACCCGTAACTTGTAAGCAGGAATAACAACATCTGGCGCTCTCAATCGGCAGTCGCTGCTTCATTGACACAACACCACAACTAATGGCAACCTGGACAAAGTTATACAATTTACATGTATGCTCCTTTGAATTCTGGATTTTTAATGATGCGGAGGTGTTGATTAATCTCCTTTAACAGATGGTCTGATAGTTGTAAGGCTCTAAGGAAAGGCACAGTTTCATGTTCTAATATTATACTGACTGTAGTGACTGTCAACATGCATAAAATCCTATGTGATCAGATTGGGCTAAACATAGACTGTTCACTGATAACATTGATGAAATGGTGACAGGATCATGGGCACTCAGTGGACATCATTGACACCCAAGGCTCATCCATCCCGATGATCAGCTGGCCACAATAGAAATGCACAGGACTCTCAGTGCACCACAGCCCACCATTACTGGGTCTCAGCAGGCAAGGAACTCAAAGTTGAAGACCTTGCCTAAGCCAAATTCCCCAGATCCCTATCTGATAGGGGCCCCTAACCACAGCCCACAGCACCCAAAGAATCTGGTGCCAATGTCCTGGTACCAGACACCACAGCACACACCCCTAGAGGTCTTGTGGAGTCATGCCTCGATGAACCAGAGCTGCCCATGGTGAGCAGAACAGCATCTCAGAATGTACAACACAACAAGCCTTAAGGTGAAGGCATCGGATTCTACACTTGTTGGCCAAGGACAGAAAATCAAAGTCTACAGTGGGCACAGATTTATAGACCAACAATCTTGCAATGATCAAAATTTGTCAAATAGTTTTGCATGATATTTTGCATGGCATACCATTGGTCAATTGTTGAACGATTGAACAGGTGTTCCTATTAAAGTGTCCAGTGAGTGTTTGCTGTACTATTTTTTTTTTTTTTATAGCCCTCAACACGCCCAGACATTTATGTTTTGGTATTTGAGTATCGATTTTGACTTGTCCTCACTCGGATAAATGCTATTTTGTGTATTTAGTTGTTTTGCTATGAACCCTATCCCAAGGGTGTGACAGAAAGAATCGTTGAGGAGTGACACTGACAGGTGTTTATCTCGCCATCTCAGGCGTTCAGAGTTTCACCACTCCTCGCAAAAACAGCCTTGGAGGATAAATCTCAGAAAGAGACACTTTTTTGTGCATTAATCCCTGTGTGGGTGATCAGGGCAGAGTCGTCTTTTCCCATTCACACTGGAAACAGGTCGGGATCTTGAATAGATTCCTTTTGTGTGAGGGGATACTGGATTTCATTTCAGAAGCTTTAAACGATCGTTCCTCCTGGTGTGGAAAAATACCAACTATTTCATTTTTTCCAAGTGAACCCATGCATTAAATTTCTTCACACAGCCATTTGCAGATCAGCTTTACCAATCCTGGACAGCAGTGTTATTTCTTCCTATGCACAAATTGACAGAACTCAGCGCTTAAAAATGTCACTTTTGGTCCAGTTTGAGTGGAAAACAGCCTTACTTAATGTTGGGATTTTAAGCACAATTCCCTATTTTTTAGTCTAAGTAACACTTCAGTGTTACTGACTGTCCTGTACTTATGATGACAACATAGACAAGAAATAGTGCATTAATTAGAAGGCATAATGCTAATGTATTATAATTCACAATTTCTTTTAGAAAATTGCTTTCATTTAGAAAAAAAAAATTGAAGGAGGCACAGTGGTGCAAACCTCACACATTACTTTCTCACAGTTCAATCCTGAACTTTGTAACTGTGTGAGTTTCAAATATTCTCTTAATGCCACTGATATCCACGGAATATCCCAGTACTCCAGAGTACTCCATTCACAAGCAGACAAAACACATAGCCGTTTACACCTGCCACTTTGAATGCATCCCCGGTGACCAATTGTGATTGGCTTTCATACATCATTTCCGCTGGAGGAAGTTTTATTACGTCAATGATTCACTGCATTTGTTTTCAAGCAGAAATATCCACTGAATCTCCTATCTCCTAGTTTTGTAAAGGCTGATTAAACATTTTGATTGCTTTAATATTATAAATGAAGAAAAGATCATGAAAAATGATAATGAAAAGCTGTTGCTTTGTTTTGTGCTAGCTGTGGAGACCTCTACCTTTCTTTTTTTTTTTTTTTTAGATCAGTCTCCAATAATCTTATAATAATTGTCAATTTTCCAGCTAGGGGGATGACGCAGTCGATTTGGCCACCCTTCAGTTGATTAGATGCTTTTTTGCTCACATTGTAAATATTACGAAGTTAAGTGAAACGTTATCCACACTCCGGTTATATTAAAACGTCTATTGGCCAGTCACTGCTGTGCAGGTATGAATGTGTTACATCATTTCATTTTTGATTGTGGTCCAATTGAAAATTAATGCCTCACTTGTGATTAGCATAAAAAAAACGACTTTCACCTGTTTGGTCCCCTGGAAGCAGCTCTACAAGAACAAAGATTCACTTCTGATGAAGAAGAAAAGACAGCGGTGCATTCATAGCTTTCAGTCTAAAACATTTTTTGAGGGAAAGCTTGTTGTTTGTATTGAAAAGCAAGGAGATTATGTAGAAAAAATGGTATTTGTCTTTTCTAAAGATTAATTAAAATAAACTCTACAGCCAGTGTGCGAATAATTCTTGACTCACTCTTGTACATGGTCATAGTCATGTGCATCTCAGACCCTCTCTGGTTATAGCGACTGGATCACAGTCTGTCCCTGAGATAGGATCACCCAGCATGCACGTTAATGCTGGGTGTGAATGTGGGTTTCCTCTGGGTTCTCTGGATTCCTCCCATCACCCAAAAAATACTGGCAGAAGAATGAACTACTCTAAATTGTACCAAGTTGTGAATGAGTGTATGAATGTTTGTGTAGGTGAATGTTTGTGCTGTGCAATGCACTGGCATCCTACCCTGGAGCCTCATAGGCTCTAAATTTGTGGAACCAAGATGAAGGGGTTACTACAGTAACGATGAATGATTGAATGATCCATTCACAGAAAGCAAATGTTAACTGTGGTGTATAAACTTTAATTTACTTATTAATCCAAAATACATACATTTTGTTAGTAAAGTCATTAGTTCATAGTTTTCTTAACCAGAAAAGTTTTTTGTAATACCAAAACTTGGGGCAGTGATAGCACAGGCTCTGGGTTTCTGACCGGAGGGGGTTAAAGCCCCACCACTGCTGAATCACAACTGTTGGGTCCTTAAGACCCTTAAATATCCTTAAACCCTCCACCCTATACAAAAGAACCAGAAACATCAGGACAGAAAAAAAAATTTTGATTACCCATTTATAGTGTTTAGTAGCACATCACTTGAAAGATACTTCTCTATCATTGTGAGCCTCAGATACACCAGCAGTGACTTAATAATTAAACGTTCTTTTTTTTTTATTCTGAAAACATTTGAAATGCTATACATAAGCCTTACAACATTTACTGTATATCAATCAAAAACACTAAAGAATAAAAAAAATAGAGCTAAAGTAAAGTATGCATGTAAACCTAACTTATGAAGTTATATATAGTAACTGTTTTAAGTAAATTACTATAAAGTTGTGCCTGTTAAACATATGTTCAGTTTGTATACAGAGAAGTCAGTGTGGGGAGCGTACAGAACATATCACTCCATTCATTAGACTCAGTGTCACATATCACTGAGTTTTCCAGCATAAACTTTTTCTTTTTTTGAAGAGCAGAGCCGAAGCGGCCTAGTCTCTGCCCCAAGCCCTGTGTCATTTATCTTGGCTTGTTTCGATATCCCAACATTTAGCAGCTTCCTCCACAGGGCACTGAGAGAAGCTGTTAATGTGCCTCATTACATTTTCTTGAAACATTTATTGTGGAAGGTTACCAGAATGCATTTATTTGACTTCTTTTAATTTTAATGACTTTTTTAAGACTATCATTAAATTTACTTTAAAGACAGGGTAACAAATAAGAAGGCCAGTTTGGCTTTATATCATTATGCAACTCTTATATTGCCTAGAACTCAGTACAATTAAAGTTTCAGAATAGAGTGGTATACCATATGTACAGCATCTTCCTGTGATGGTGTCCCATGAAATTATTACTTTAAGTGCCATGTTTTGATCTGCTGGTACCAATAACTAAGTACAGCATAGAGAAGCAGTAACTTTTTTCCTAGGTTCTAAATAAAATATATTGCACTGACCTGACAGGAAGATTCATACACTCGTAGCTAATTAGTTGAAGTGAAATTGTAAATAGCTGGGGAAAAAAAAAATCTATATTCAATTTAGTAAATCTCAGTTGACATTGTATTTCCGTCCTTGAATGGGAATATTCTCGCACTTCAGATATAATCAAAGCTTCTATAGGTATATCAGAATGTACATTAACAATGGCTAATTATTAAATCATTAGCTTTATTTAATATGCATCTTAAGTTAAAATGTATTGTATTAAAGTGATTGTACAGAAGTTGATTCCAGTGTTGGATGCCACATGAAACATCCTGAAACATGTATGACATCATAGCAAAATCAACCAGAGCGTAAGTATACATAATGAGAGTACAAAAAATATTTGTTTTTAGTAAATGTACAAGCACTAGCACTAGCCTGACCTGAGCTGTGGGTGTGTGTACGTGTGTCCTGTGATGGGTTGGCGCCCATTTTGACACCCATGCTCTGTGTTTGCTGAGATGCTCTGAGTTTGCTGACAACCTGCAACCCTGATAGGTGGTATAGCCAATAGATGGATGCATGTTCCCCAGAACCCTGAACCCACGTGCTTGTATATATTTCAGTCAGAAGATGCGAAAAAGAAATTAACTACACATCAAGCAGTTTACTGATATAACAGCAAATGTCTGCAACATTGTTATTGTTATGTTGATGGAAATAAACATATTTTTGTGAACTATTGATTGTGAAGTCCCAAGACACCAAATCCAGATTGTGTGTGTGTGTGTGTGTGTATGTGTGTGTGTATGTGTGTGTGTGGAGTGAAGGGGTTCTTTGGATAGTAAGCATTTTCGTATCCAAGATATAAGAAACACTTTGTTGTACGGCTTTAGAATCATAGACACTTTGAGCATTCTTCCAAAAAGACAAGCCGAAGAACCTACAAGGGTTCTAGGAACAAGATTATTTTAACATTGTACCATTGTTGGTTCAGTGGTTCAGGTTTGCATCAGGAAGGGCATTTGGCATAAAACCTGTGCCAAGTTGTGTGATCAGATGGTTTGTTGTGGCGATCCTTCGATGGGAGCAGCTGAAAGTCCCACAACAACTATTACACATGAAATCATCATAAATACTGCATATAATATGGCAGAAATTTAATGTCACATTCTCCATAAAGATATGGTATGCAAAAAAAATTAAAATGTCACATTTTCCATAAAGACATGGTATGCCATATATAATATATGCCATATATAAAACATATGCCATACTTCCGGCACTGGGCTAATGATATACTGCGCTACTGATTGGAGGGTTGGGAATTCAAATCCCAGGTCCATAAATCTGTCAGTGTTGAACTGTTTTGCAAGGTGCTTAAGCCCTTGTATCTTGTTTTGATTGTGAGTCACTTTGGATAGTTGGATAGGTGTCAACCAAGCATTAATTTTCCATACTACTTATTGTATGTTGGGTCATGGAGGCCTATACCAGGGGACTCAACCCACAAGGCGCAAGGCACAAGCGCACACTCATTTGAAATTTGAAGACACCAATCAGGCTACAAGAAAACAGAGGAAACCCACAAAGCACAGGGGAAACATGTAAAGTTCACACACAGGGACTGGAGGCGATATTTGAGCCCCTGTCCCTGGAGGTGCTGGGCAACCATGCTGACCACTGAGCCACGGCCCCTAAGGATACACTGTAAGTGTAAAAAGGTAAATGTCTAAAAACCTTATATTTTCTGTAAGAAAATGCTATATTAAAAACCTTGATATTTGATGATTATATTATGAATTCATACGGCCCCAGCCCTAGTCTGGACATGACAGCCCCCCCCCCCCACCCTTTTTTTTCAACTGTGGCTTTGCCCCCATCCCCTGCATCTCTAAAATTTTCCATTAGGAAACACTGTCCTGAATGGAAACTTTGAAATGAACGAAATGCAGTAACGTAACCGAATCAATCCAACCATTTTCCTTCTTCTCCCCTCCCAGATCATGAAAGACATCGCTGTGTTAGAATTCGCCGTCCGAATTTAAACCCAGCTGGGTCTAATTCGCATTTTTGTGTGTATGTATTTAAACATGGCTCCTGTTTTCTCCCTTGCACTGATTTCTCCCGCGTTACAATGAGCTTCTTGTGCGCGAGCGGCGCGCGAGCGCGAGGGCTTCTTTGGCGCGCGCGCGCCGCCTACGTCATGGATTCCTGAGCTGTGTGGGCTCCGCAGGAAAAGCCCTGCTGCCTCCGACATGGAGCCGCTCCAGGGTCGCCATGGAGACGCCCATAAACAGGAGGAAACACTGAGGGAATCCCGTTATTTTACAGCATTGGCCCATATTATAAACAGCACGAGCAGGGAAGGAAGCCGCTCTTGGTGCTCAAAGTAAATCCACGAAGCAAGAGAGAAAAGAAGGCTGTTGAAGTTCCACTATTTTTTAGTATCCACCTAAGGGATTATTTTTCTCTTACGTTTTTTTTTTACCTACCTGTTATGACGCGTTTCATTTTTAAAAAGTTTTAGTTTGAATTGTATAAAATCTTTCTACTCCAAATGTTTAGAGAGACTTGGGGACTGGCGCAATACCACAGCATGAGGTCGATGGATCAAGGTATGGATGGCGCGTGCAGAAATGTGGTGATTAACTGGTAATCAACGTATTTGATATTTTTTTTGTTTGACTGTTTATTTTCCATTTTAAATGATAAATAACAGATGGTGTTCAATGCTAAAACATGAAAATATATAATGCCTGACAGGTTGCATGGGTTAACGACATAATATAATGTTGAAAATGTTACTTAAGGATAACTTAAAAGGCTGGGCCACAGGGAGATTCCTTGCATTGCGTGTGTAAGCAGGAATCTCCAACAGCATAACACGTCTGACACCTTATAAAGCCTAGCTCTGTAAACGCACGAGGTTTATCTGACCGCTTGTCACTATGCTTTTTTTTTTTTCCCGAGACTTTGATTAAAAACATGCCTTCATAGACACTCAGGGCTTGGTTTTGTCTTGTATCTGGTGTATGCTACGTGTCAGTAGGTGGTGAGGGAAGCCCGTCGCTTTTATACGGCGCAGGACGCCCACCCGCGCACCTTGCGTGTGCTTACGTGTGTCGCGCTGGCACGAGGACGCGTGTTAAAAACTACACGTACAAGCACAAGTACAGATCACTTCTCCTAAGAGCTACCGAGCAAATGAAGTTTTCCTCTGGAGGTAGTCCGTTTTGCTGTCGCGTGCTGACATCTGTGCGAGATGCTGCGGGTCCAGGTGCGCTTCACCACCACATGACATGAGTGCAGGTAGACATGGACATCAAGACTGCTCACTTGTTTGTTTGTATATAAAATGCTGCATTAACTAAGATAGGGATCTTAATGGATGAATGGATCATTAATGGATTGACATAATTATTATATCCCGATGCTTATGGTGAACTCTTTTCAAATGTCAAGTAATGCGTTTGTTTATTGAACAATCATGGCTTAGGACACATTATTCCCGTCACTAAGACCTGATATTTACTGTACCTGCGATGGCATCCTGTCTGGTTACATAAATGCACCTTATTGGATTTTGCGGTTGCACTGGAGAACTGAGAATGTTTAGGCGATTGCATACGTTTTGTTTCATAGCGTTGTATGAATATTTTATTTTGTATGATGGGAATGCATCATAACGTAAGAGAGCGGTGCTAAAACCTTCATGCAACACTTCTGTCAGTGTTTTGTGTTGAACACTCGGGGGCAGCAGCACTTAGGATCACAACCTGTGCCCAAAACTCGTTAAAATTCTCGTTAAAAGGAACAGTGTCAGCTATCAACAGGCGGCGTTCATTTACCACTTTACTGTATCTCTGGTATCTTTATGGTCCTACGCGCAGAGGCACGCCCACTCTGTCTATCCTCTGAAGGTGAGGGAGGAAGTTACTGTTTTTGCGTCTCATGGCTGCATCACTTTAACGCACGGAGCGCGTTAACGTTCTCTCTGATCTCCACATTTACACGCCCGATTTCTCCTGTAATTTCATGGTTCAGACTTTGAGGCAACTTGCAGATAAGGCAGATGAGCTCTTTATACGAGTATAAGGAGGAGTGCTGTGAGTTTGGCCTCTCTGGAGACCTCACTCAAGTGAACTCCGAGGAGCTGGAGTTTGAGGACCTGTTTAACTATGAACCACGTGAGAGCGACTTTCCTTCTGGAGATCTTAAAGGTCTGTTTTCACTTATTAGTCTCCTACTTCTAAGGTGTGTGTTAGTGTCTGTGGATGTACAGTACAGTATGGAATGGATGTGATTCCTGTTGCACTGGAGTGCAGTTGCAGTGCAGACTGTGCCAGTGCTTTGGACAGGACAAGTAGGATATGCAGTGCCTTTTAGTTTTGGGGTTTTCCTTGCAGTTGTTTCTTTTATGTTTAAGGTAAAGTATTAGATATTTAGGATGGCAATTTTTTTTTTTTTATGAATTTGAGATGATCGAATATTAGAAACGTTTGGAAATACCCAACAGCTGTTCCTCATTTTCATGTTCCCCATTTATATTATTTTTTTAAGCCAGTTCCAAAATTTTTAAGCCAGTTCCTTCCGTTTCGTTCTTTATCTCTTAATTTGACGGCACCACAATTCAAGGGTCACAGTCTGCATGTTTTCTGTTGCATTAATGTTCTGTTTAAGTATATCATGGCTAAGGTATGTTGGTATAATGATTTCATATGAAATGCACAATATACTATTGTTTTATACTATTATATCCCGTCTAAATTTAATATTACTCACAGTATCAAGTAGCTGATGAGATGGTAAAATACCTTTCTGTGCCATTTTCTTACTTTCCTTGTTTTTCAGGCCATGTTTGGATGCCTACATTTTACATTTATAGATGATAAACACAGTTATATTTGGCACAAAAGTAAATATTATAAAACCAATTTGTGTGATGTTAAAATATCTCATGGTAATATGAGGATTATTATACCAACCAAGCCTATTAGTGACCATATTTGTCCATGTCCTCTTGCTTTTTCAGATGACACTGATCTCTCCCTACACACACATCCTTATCCCTTGGACGAGGCTTCCCCCTACACCGAAAATAGCACCGAGGCTCTTTCTGCCTATGCTCATCTGGAGCCTAAAAATTACATAGAGCATGTGAGGTCTGCTCCCCAAGCTGTGAGTCCCAGGATCGAGATCACGCCATCACGCGAGCATCACAGCCATGGGCACAATTCACTCCATGACCAGCTGGTGAATGTCAGCCCTGGGCCTACACTCACTGTTCCTGGTCTTGACTGTGCTGCCTATCGAGAACCTCAGTGCCTGAGTCCAGCGAGCAGCAACTCTTCTGCCTCGTGGCACTCTGAGACTTACTCGCCCTTTGCATCACCCTGTGTGTCCCCAGGTAGTGGGCAGGCCTTGGCTGGAGAGCTGTGTCCCCGCTTTCAAAATATCCACACAGGGTCCCCTCGCACTAGCCCAGGCACATCTCCCCGCACCAGCCTGGCCGAGGAGAACTGTTCATCCTCAAGGCCCAATTCTCGTTCTACATCGCCTCAGGGCAAACGCACTTACGACATGTACAGAAACCCCAATCTGGTGGCTGTGGCTCGATCAAGGAGTCCTTCACCACATGGCAGCCATAATGACCGCCATTCCAGCACCCATTATGGTTCCAACAGTCTCACAGAGGTTGTTAATGGGTTTGGGTCAGGGTCAGTACCCACAAAAATTGTGAGATCCAACCCGACAGCTTACACTATATACCCAGACAGCCATGGAGAGAACTACCTGGTGGAGCAAGATGTCAAGACCAAAGCGGAGCCATACTTTGTCATTCCATCAATCTGGCCCAAGGTGATGCCTGGAATCTGCAGGTAGATTTGTTCATCACAAATCTTTTTTAGTATATTATATTATACTGTACTATATTATAGTATATTATACACCTGATTGGACAAGAGGCATTTCACGAGGGTTGAATAGGGAATAACATCACTGGGACATTTAACTATATGTATCACTCTGACGCTTACCAGGTGTTCTAAGAGCCATTAATTACACTAACTGTCAATCACCAACATAGCTGTAGAGTATGTGATGCGTGCACAATTACCGCAAGACCAGTAACAATGCTCCAGCAGCTCTACACCCTAGCTCTTCCAGTCATGGAAGGATATATGTTGGCAGAGCCACTTAACTTTTTAAATGAACAAACTAATCGAAATCTATTGATAATAAATGGCATTTGTACAAGCAATCTTTGTGCCTATAACCACATTACAGCTGTGCTGATATTCAGTACAACAGCACTCCCTTTCATGTATATGATACAGGAAGCTATTTTGCTTTCACATTTAGAGACAGATCTGTTGAACACTAAGCATTACTGTAAATGAAACGCATGAACGTGTCCCGAAAGACTTTCATAATGAGAAGGCATGCGTTTACTTCTTCGCATTCTCAGGTACATGTCAAGAAATGTGTAAATTTGTGGTATAAAAGTTTTGGGGACTTTTGGTGAAAATCTAGGTGTGACTTTCTTCCACAGCATCCCCGTTACCTCTTTGCCTCCTCTGGAGTGGCCTCTGCCCAGTCGCACAGACCAGTATGAGCTGCACATCGAGGTGCAGCCCAAACCACACCACAGGGCACACTACGAGACCGAGGGCAGCCGGGGGGCTGTTAAAGCTCCTACTGGGGGGCATCCAGTGGTCCAGGTGCGTGTTTTTTCACGTAGCATTTTTATCTGTGTGTCTTTCATGTCATAATGATTGAAATAATAGAATTGACGTAAGTATTGTAATACTATTTTTTGTGTATGTACACAAAAGACAATTTTTCTTTTTCACTGTATTCAAATTTTACAACAACACTTTTCATGAAAATAATATTTTTGACACCAACATTGGTGTAAAGTAGAATCTTTGAATTATTCACACCAATAGGTGTCAGAGGTAAATACGGGCCTAGAAATAGTGTAGAATTTTGAATATTAAGTATCAGGATCTTGAACAGGCACTGTACTTACAACAGTTTTGAAATATTTAAAAGAGTTTTTTTACTCGCTAAATTTCAAACCCAATTACAATATAAAAAATAATACAAGATATATATCCAACAAATGGAAAAAAAAAAAACAAAGTGCTTTGACAGAGGAAGACATTTGCAAACATATATACAGTAAGTGAGAGTGGCTTTGCTTTGTGTTATGGAAACATTGGCCTGTCTCAGTGCTCTCTGCTTGTGGTGGGTTGGCGGCTTATGCGTCATCCTTGACCTACATCAAATGCAGGTATCAGATCAGTGTGTAGGGAGAGATCAGATGTCAGGTATTTATTTATTTGTTTGTTTATTTATTTATTTATTTGTTTATTTATTTATTTGTTTATTTATTTATTTTTGTTTGCTTGTTTGCATGTTTGTTTGTTGTATATTATATATGGGAAACAGAGAGAATCCGTGTACAGGGCTAAATCAACACATAAAGCAGGTGTAGAATAATAATGAGAAACATGACTAAGTGTGTTGAAAGAATGATCAGTCTGAGAATGTGGCGAGTCCTGGAATGGGCAGAGAACAGTGTTTATGATTACAGCAGCACTTCCTAGGTAGAAGGGTACAGTATCCACGTGGGATTATTCACTGAAATGAGGAATCCTGTGGATGATTGCTTAAAAAGTGCAAGTTTTAGGAGCTGAAAAGGGGTTACAGGTAAAGTTCTAAGTTCTAATCTGAATTTACAGATGAATCAGGCGGTTCCAGAAGTCCTTATCTCAAGCATTCATTTCAAGAATGAATAGAAAAAGATAGAAAAAGAAGATTTTAAGCCTGGAATTAGTTATTATTTATAGATATAGGCTTAATGGTCATAGATTAGGTAGCCTTTTTACCGTATCATCACTTATTAACCCTTAACCGGTCGGAGGACCACATTTGGTAACTTACAAATGGCAGCAAATGGAAATTTTAATTAGTCCCTTGGTTTTTGTTAAGTACTAATCTAGTTCACTTCTTGCTTGTGTATGTTTGTGTGTCAGTGTGTATGTGTCTCTGTGTGTGTATGGGTGGGTGGATATGTGTGTTACAGTATGAATGAACATATTTGTAGAAAATTTGTATTTTTGCCGCTTATACCTTAGAATGGCGAGAAACCATAAAAGATAAATGATTCACTGACCCTGATTTGCAACATTAAAATGACAACAATGGAAAATGGAAATTTAGATTTGTCCAAGTATTTGAGTGCAGTATAAAGCCTTAAAATATCTATATTTGTTGCAGTGTTGAGTTGTTTCTAATGTTTAACTACCGAATATATCCATATCCAGGAGGCATTTTCCATCCATCCATCCATCCATCCATCCATCCATCCATCCATCCATCCATCGATGGGACCCTGAATGTAATTTATGTCAAAAAACATGTGGCATTGTAAATATTATATTTACGGTTGAATCATTGTGGAATGTACATTGAATATCGACACAGAAGCCCTTGTGTGTGTATACATAAACATCCTGGATATGTTGCATTTGTTACGATAACAGATGATGTCAGTAATGGTGACATGACTGTTTCATTGCATTGGATTTGCTTCTATATTGTGTATAGTAGTGTGCTATTTTCCATTGTTTTAAATGTGGTGAGTATTTAGGCATTTATGTGTGTGTGTGTGTGTGTGTGTGTGTGTGTGTGTGAGTCGTCCATGGTGACCACACTCTCAAATGGCACGTGCAAACATTTGCCCAGTTAAGAGAGACAAGAATAACCTGTTCTTTCAGAGATCATCACAATTCTTTTCATATAATTTATAGTCATTTCTACTGAAATTGAAGCTCTAGTATTACCAGGATGCAGTTGAGTCTATGTATGTTTGCCAGAACGATAAAGTAAGGTGTTTTCACAGTCACAAGGACTCGATGCTAAGCTTTGGATTATCAAATTTAAGTAATTGACCAGTGTTAACTGTGTTAACAGTGTTATAAAAAAACTGCCATAATATGTCTCACCTGTCTTGTCTTTCTGTACGACTTCCAGGTTTCCATGACAGACTGATTATTTTCTTGGATTTTGATTGACTACAGTGGTAGACTGGGGTTAATTATATTCTCATGTGTGGGTCCTGTCAGTATAACTGCAAATTATTTAGCTACTGCTCATTTGTGCTTCTGGGGGTTTGGATAATTTTAGTTGCTTCTTCATGCTTTGTGGTTTTTGCACACTTCCTTCCGATGTAGTCCCTTGGTTTTTGTTGAGTACTGATCTAATTTGCTTCTTGCTTGTGTATGTTTGTGTGTCAGTGTGTGTATGTCTGTGTGTGTAATGGTGGGAGGATATGCGTGTTACAGTATGAATGTCCTTCTCAGAATTAACATGACTCTCCCTTAGTAAGTCAGAATCCCCTGAGTTTTTATGAATCAAGAATATAAAGGAGAAGCTTGTTTGTTTTGATCTGTGAGCATTTAAAAAATATAGGCTGATGTTCTTGGCATGCCGGCTGTGACTCCTCATATGCATTCATTCTTAAGATATCCTGAGCACTGTTTCAGAAGACAAGGCTGAAATACCTGAAGTGAGACACTTCAATTTAAGTTGGCCAAACGCCACATGATGTCTGATGAAGTGTGTGGACTATATGTGTATGTGTGAGTGTGAAAAGTGTAGATGCATGATATATAAGTGGCTGTTTATACAAATGAAAAGAAGAGTGACATGGCTATCCTGAGCAGGTTTTGTCGTGATTAGTGGTTTGTTGATTGATAGTGATGAATATCCTCTATGGTTAAATTTCAAATGGCATCTTTAGTTTAACAGATACCATTTGATCTGCAGACAGTTTATTTGGTATAACCTGTTCTAATGTAAGTGATGATAAACCGCACAGCTTTGACAGTAGTGACAATATAAATGTTAAGGTAAGTTTCTATTCATGTGCTTGTTCTATTATGTTATCATTTCGCTATTAACAACTTACACAAATCTAAAAACTTAACAAATCAAAATGAAATTTTTAGGCAATAATCATTAATATGGAACATGTTTTTGTTAGGAGATGTTTATTTATGGAATGCGTTTAGGACAGATGACATTCTGGTTTCTCAGTAGCATGACAAGCTTTACATAAATAGGGGAAAAAAGATGCTGATAACATCATTGGTGCAACAAGTAAGTGATAACAGGTTAAATTGTTTTCAAGTATGTGAATAATAATAATAATAATAATAATAATAATAATTGTAACTTTGAACCTGTTAAAAAATTGCCATCAGAGCAACATCAAATCATAACACTGCCGTCAGAGGGGTGTACAGTGTTGACTATGCATGATGGTTGCATTGCTTCATGCACTTCCCTTCTTACATCGACACACCTATCGCTCTAGAATAGGGTCAACCTGGACTCATCGGACAACATGACCTCTTTCAC
The DNA here is from genome assembly GCA_013621035.1 of Clarias magur. NCBI lineage: Eukaryota > Metazoa > Chordata > Actinopteri > Siluriformes > Clariidae > Clarias > Clarias magur. The sequence goes on from QNUK01000098.1 coordinate 1,336,355, forward strand.
CTTTTACACCCTAGCAACACTATCAATTTTTCTATGGCTACACAGCTGTTTAGTTCAAAATCCATCAAGTTCCCATCACATCGTCTGTGTGGAAATACTCCTACTATCGTTATTCAACATAGCTGTGATTTTCTACTGTCAAGATTTCATGATACAACTTGACCAAGCGTTTAAGTGTTCTCTGATCATAGTCATTTATGATTTTTATTCCGACCACATTTCTTTCGCTAATTCCTTTCATTTTCATGTTTTCTTTGCCTGATGCAGTCTGACAATTTGATCTATCTGAAATGACAATGAATGAGGTTGTTCTTTAATTCATAACCAATATAACTGGTGGTAAATTGGTGTATGATGTGGGAAATAATGTGCTTTTGAGGAAAAAAAAAAATTAACCCTGTCATTTAGTGCCTGGGGTTTTTCTTAGAAATATGTCATATGTACATTCAGTTCCATAACGTTTTGATGGAAGATAAGGACTGAGCAAGATGTTTAATTGAAAATGCTAAGTGCACATATTGCTATCTAGTGTTATGCTAGATACTTATATCTTGTTATTATTTGCACTGTTGAGTTGTTTTTATCAGAGAGGTGGCCAACATAGATGTTTCCTCTGTGACGGAGCCCTGCCATGTTTTGCATATGAAAATTCCCCTGTTCATCTTTCTGTTAAATAGGGACTTTTATTTACTTTAAGGAGAGGAGGCATAAAGAATATTTTCATAGTGAAATTGTATGAGAAAAAAATATCAAACAAAACACGCCATCCATACTTTATTTATCTGTTATTACAGATGTTAGTTTGTCTTGGTTTATTCTTGTTTTGGAAATTTTGCTAACTTTACAATAGAATTTCCTCCTGGTCATTGGACCTGTTCAACAGGTTATTCCAGGTAAAGAAAGTTGTAGTTGTAATAATAGCAATAGCTGTAAAGAGCCCTCACTAGTGACCTGTGGATTTCCTGCAGACTTTTGGAGATTAAGGCACAGCAGAGGGAAAACATCTGTGGATTGTAAGACAGTACAGACTCTCCTGGCTTGCATTCAAGCTTGCAGGAGATACTAAATTTTCCAGCAGTGGCTCTGCTTAACCATGCGTGTAGCGTTCAGGCTAAATTAGTACCCTGGCAAGCACTGTGCATTGCAACCCGCTGCTCACTCAGAGCGAGTGTAAAGGGGATTGTGTCTGAACATCTGTGCAGCTGACTCCCTCATTTCCTTTACCTGGTTGGTATTAAAGAAAGTCTCTTTTCCTGTTTAAACTTTAAACTGTGCTTTGATTTGATTTAAGGTCAAGAGCATTTCAGGATTGGTAAAAGTATGAGTTGTATGTAGTTCAATCCTGTAAAGGGACACATCAGTCACATCAGACCGGATGCTTAATGATTAAAAGGATCATTTGTTTGATAGGTTTTTTTTTTTTTTAGCAACGCCCACAATTAACCATGACATTAATGATGACGTATTAATCATAATTATTATATAGACTTAATTTTTTTTTTTTTACTCCTTTAGCTCCATGGATATAGAGGCAAAGATCCCCTTGGGCTGCAGATCTTCATCGGCACGGCAGACGAGCGGATCCTGAAGCCCCATGCCTTCTACCAGGTGCACCGCATCACAGGCAAGACTGTGACCACGACCAGCTACGAGAAGATTATCAATAGCACAAAGGTGTTAGAGATCCCGCTAGAGCCAAAGAACAACATGAAAGCAATGTAAGCGAGACATGTGTATGTGGGATTTATTTCATTACAGTATAAAAGATTCAGTCTCTGGCAGTATATGAAATAAAAATGTAACATGAAATGCAACACATTGAAGGTGCTACTAATGCACTGTACATGTGAAACATTTCTTCTGGTTCACACATTCAGGACCTAAGAATAAGATCAAGCTGAAACCCTGTAGAAATGTATGGAAGTAAAACTATAATAAATTCATAATGCCTTTGATATGAATTCATGATTTTCAAAACGATCATAATATGAGTTAACCACACTTAATGATGCCATCCTAGAATCGACTGCGCTGGGATTCTGAAGCTCAGGAATGCTGATATCGAGCTCCGGAAAGGCGAGACGGACATCGGGAGGAAGAATACTCGTGTGCGCCTGGTGTTCCGCATCCACATTCCCCAGCCAGGGGGTCAATACGTGTCTCTCCAAGTGGCCTCTCTTCCTATAGAGTGTTGTGAGTGAAATGGCTTTTCGATTAAACCTTAATTGTTTTAAGATATAACTTGGCTTCCTCTTTTTCATATTCATAGCATTCACTGAGGTGTAGAATGTTTACAACACAACCGAAGCAGCAACGAGTCTGTTCGCACACTGGGCTTCTGTGTTTAGATGACCATGCTGTAAAAAATAATAGCATGGAAAGTTCATATTCCAGAAAATATTTACTTTGCTATCCTAGATTTGTGTGAATTCTGTTTTATATACTGTACATGTATATATATATATATATATATATATATATATATATATATATATATACTGTATATACACCCCTCAAATGTGTTATTTTGTCGTTGCCAGTATCCTGTGTCAATGAGGAGCAGACAGGATCTGGCTTGCGTATTTCCTCCTCGGTTAGGAGTTCGCTGTTTTTGTTGGATTTGATGTGAGGAAGACAGAAAAACTAAATCTCAGAGTGCACCTCGCTTCGTTCTCCTAGGCATGACACCAGTTTTGAAGACTGTGTTTGTTATGTTTGTTGTGTGTGTTTCCACTCACTCCCAGAAAAAAAAAAAATAGAGGAAGAGAGAAGGACAGTGACAGTGAGCAGAAAGAGGATGCAAAACCCGAGCCTCATGAATAGGACACCACCCTGATAACGCAACCTGCTGTTTGCTCAGTCCTTCTGTGCAGGCTAGCCATCACTGCTTTATTTAGGAGCCCTGTTTCTAAGTATTATGCACTTGACTGACTCAGATCATAGTGCGCCTTAACACATCTGTCCAAAGGTCGCTCTTATTTCGGTTGAATTTGCTTCGACGGATATTGAATTCAGAGTCGTGAGGTGATAAACCAGGAGAAGCCGCTTCCTGGTTGCATAGCTTCAGCAGTTAACAGCTTTGCCTTTGTTACTGAACAAATAAGAGCAAGTTGTCACAGCTACAGGATGAGGAGCTGATTTGGTCTCCTTTAATGTAAACACGGTAAAATCTTGACATGGTTGCAAAAGAAAAGATGTCATCGTGTAGTAGTTAAAATAGTGAGGAGAGATTGTAATTGTTTTTGTACTCTTTGCTGTTGGTGAAGACCTTCCAGGACCAGACGCATCTTGTAACTATGTCCTACTACAGTATTACCAGGATTAACCTGGGTTTGATTCATCCCATCAGTGCTGTATGAAACTTTGGTTAGTAATCGATCACAGATTGACAGAATATGGGTACAGAGTTGACTAGACTCTTTAAATATGCACACAAGCCATGTGTGCATAACATGTCACTTTACCGCATATTTGCACACCCCTGGACATTCCGTTCCTTATGTTCACTCCATTTCAATATTTTCTATTTTCTATTTGTACAGTTACAAATTTTCCATTCCAATATTTTCTATTTGTACAGTTCTTCTCACTTTTTTTCCTTATATCTTCCTTAATGTATATTTGTACTATACAGACATTTTATATTTTATTTTATTTTTATTCATTCTAGTCAAATTTTACTTACTTATATATATTTTTCTCAAATTTACTTTTGTTCAAATATTTATTTCCTTTATAGATATTCTTTCTTATTCCTTCTTAGATAAGTAACTTTTTAGTTTTTTTGTTTTGTTTCTTGTTCTAAGGTCAGGGCTGTTGCCTAAGCATTCACTGCATATCGTACTGTGTATGATTGTGTATGTGACAAATAAAATTTGAATTTTAATTTGATTTGAATTTGACGATATTTATTCAGTAGGTGCATGTCTAGCTTATGCAGAGGTCACCGAGTTTCTTTGGACTTAGTCTATACTGTTTATCCCATGCTCTGTTTCAGAACATTCTTTTATTAGGTACTACAAGAAATATAATGGTCACTTACTAGTGATTGCAAACGAGAAGAATATTTATCTAATCATCTATATTGTACTTCCCAACAGCCCAAAGATCTGCACATGAGCTGCCCATGGTGGAAAAGCAGGACATGGACAGCTGTTCTGTGCTCGGAGGTCAGCAGATGATCTTGACTGGGCAGAATTTCAGTGCTGACTCGAAAGTCATTTTTACGGAGAAGACCCATGGTAAGTGGCATCATACACAAAGATGTCTTTTAGAATCTTTCAGGATCAGAGATAAGAGGATTGTCATTACTAGAATTTGGCAACATACAGCATTAGAGGGGAAAATTCTCGGCCCTGCTATGTGTCCCTACAAATGGTGTTTATCCCCTCAATTTCTGAAACTTATAGACCCGAAACCAAGGTGCATTAAAATAGTTTCAGCGTATTTTTTCCGCCCGTTGATTTCTCACCCATCTGTATGTGGAGAGTATACTGTATTGAGATACAAAGTTCAATAAATCATAAATGATCCAGATGCTTTATGATTGCAATTAACTTTCATATAATTTATTGTATTTCTGTTAAATGTTCATTCATAGTTCATTAACAGCCCAGCATCATAATTATGCATATGGGTCCATTAAGGTTTAGACCCAAAAACATTACTAAAACAAATATTAACACATAGTTACTGTAGTGTTATACACTGATAACTCATTTCCGATTATTAATCACAATTAACACAGCAGACGTTAGAGTTGTATGTGTATATATATTAAAAGAAAAAAAAAATCTCTAGTTGTGTTTCGCATATCACAGTGCAGGAATGACATTTGAATTGTGACCTTTTCTAATCTTCTTCACACACATTTGCATGACATTTAGATTCCTGGTACAATGCAGCCTTGTGCTCAAGCAGGCCATTGAACCCTAAAGTCTTTTTTAACCTGTAATGAATAAAGATCTACTGCAGCCAATAAACAAATGAATGAATGAATGAATGAATGAATTAACTTACTGAGTAATTAAACTGTGTTTTCTTTATATGAGTGGGTGGTCATGAGTGATGGCTCTTGTTATCTGCAGGTGCCACTGTTATTGTGTACACATATTGGTCCATCATGCGTAACATTTTTTTTTTTTTTTTGGCTATGACAAAACCAGATGGATTATTGAAAGCTGCTTTGCCCTTGATCTTAGATGTGAAGCTGATGTACATGGTTTAAATATCAGCTTTGTTTATGAATATGGAAATAACAGGTCAAGTTAAGTGTATCATCCCTAACACTGAAGCGCTTATTGAGGACGTATTCTCCATTTCTACAGTGTACAATACTGGTTTTGTTATTGCATATTTTTTGCATGTATTACTCATAACTTGTTTGTTTTCCTTCAAAAATTCCTAAATTTGCTGCCTGGTGTATCCAAGGTGCGTCGTCTAGGTTCTGTTTGTTGTCTGGCTCATGACTAGATTTTGTTTATGGTTCTCTGAGGTGTTTGAGGATACAGGACTATGGTAAGGTGCTTAGTCTGTCGGTGTATAGCTGTGACTCAGAGAATCCAGAGGCTGTCTGTTCAACACAAGGGCAGCTTTTGAGACATTTAGACATGAACCCTCTGGGGTCTGCTTCAACAGGAATTCGTTCACTCTGGTGTATACTGGCTCGCTCGTTCACTCACTCGCACTTAGCAAAATATCATCTGGGGTTCCCTCCTGCATGATTTTGCTTTACTGTAATAGCTAATTTTGTTGTTGTTTTTTTTTTTTTAAGTCAATGCTCAAGGAGGGAATGCCTTTGTTTTGGAGGGTTTCTCTGGATGACAAAATACTCTGGAATAGTATGCCTCTGAAATCCGCCTCAATGGAAGACAGCTGTCTTTGGCCAGCACGTTTTTTTTTTTTTTGGCTTCTACTGATGTTGCTGTACTCATTGAGCGAGGCGCTATGCCAAAGTTGGGCTTCCTTCCCTTAAAAACTCCACGCTGCATTATATTAGAGGGAAAGAAACTGCAAACAAACAAAAAACACTAAGAAAACGTTGATCGTCACCTGTCGTGAGTGAAGTCTTGAGAAGTTGATTTTAACCTGGCAATATCAGCGGAATCCCCCCCGTCTTCTGCTGACTCATTTGAGCCACATGTGTCTCATTTTCAACCGTAAATGGGGTTTCCCAGAATCGATGGAAGAAAAAGTCAAAATGATTAATGCCTAATGAACAATCCTATTGGAATGTTGTATTTGCTTGTTTCTGAGGCTTTAAAAAAATCTTAAACTTGAGATCTATGCTAGCTTGGCATATATAATTATGATATCTAAGGACTTTTCAAAAGAGGCCCAAAAGAACATTAGCATTGAGACTTGCACTCTATTTGTGAATACCCAAAGCTCTTCAATGTCTTTCAGCTTAAATCGCTCTCCTCTCCATTTACTATCAACCTCAGTGAGGAATACTGTTAAAATTCACAAGATAAACATGCTATCCTTTACTCTCAGCTGCATTATGCATGTTAGAGGAAGTAGTTGAGTTTACAGATATGATCTCTCAATACCATGTCTATTGTATTGGGCATTGGAGGTAGGAAACAACGTGACAAAAAAAGAAAAGAAAAGAAAAATCACCTGCATTCACCTGTCATGAAAAAAGATTTGGAAAATGAACCTTAATTTAATTTTTTTCCCTTTTTCTTTCTCTTAACTCCATCTCTAGATGGACAGCAAATTTGGGAACTGGAAGCCACAGTTGACAAAGACAAAAGCCAGGCAGTAAGTACAGTGAATGTCATAATTTTTACTTTCCAACAACACAACACCTCTTTGTAACACCTCTCATGTGACTGTCACATATGACTCTCTCATAATGCCTGTCTTGTAGTTAAAGTTGTGCTTTATTTTGGAATATTTGTAAAAGTCTTAAGAGTGAGTGATCTACAGTAACAGAATATTTACAGTATAAGATATAAAGCAGAATGTACATGTGTGAATGTGTAAAGGTGAATCTGGAATGAGGAAACACACAACACAAAGTTGGCCCTAATGCTAATGATGGTAACAAGCTACAGACTGTTATACTTTATTACACCCTAACCCTAGATTCATACAATATTTTATATTCATTTTCTGCCTTGCAGATACTCCAAGTCATAACCCTGTCAGTGGAGTTTGCAATGAACTGAAGAGAATTGATGTCTACATGAATTACTAATACAAAACCTATACTGTATGTCTTTTTCAGAGCATGCTGTTTATTGAAGTGCCGCCTTACAGAGACCCAACCATCTGCCATCCTGCTAAGGTGAACTTTTATGTGATCAATGGGAAGCGAAAACGCAGTCAACCTCAGCACTTCACATATACACCTCTGGCAGGTACACTGCTCAAATCAAGCATGTTCAATTCCTCACCATGAAATCTTTCACTTCTGTTATGTAACTAAATGCTTTTGTATTATCTTCCACAGTTTCTACCATCAAAACAGAACCACTGGATGAATATGAATCTGGACAAATTGGATATATGATGTCCCAGACCCTGGGTGTTTCCCCACACTCCTATTACCATCATAACCCTCGCTCAGTTCTCAGCTCGGATAATGGCTTACTTCCCAACATGGCTTCCTGTCACCAGAATCATTCGGGAATTTCCCCTTCAGAACCCTGCTTTCAGCAGCACATAGTGTACCCTCGAGCTGAGAAAAGCATAGGGCCCAGCTTATACATTCAAACAGGAGTCATGGTGCCAGAACCACATCGTTCTGTCCTGGTCCATACTGGTTCTCCAGCCAAGTCGGCTCACTCGATTGGTCAGCATCCTGTCATCCAGTTTTCCCCCACCAACCAGCACTTGTTAAGAGGCAGCGAAAATATTACTCCACCAGCCCAGGAACATCAGAACCTCTACTGTGATGGCTACAGCCCACAAGGAACACAAACAGAAGTGGCTTCACGTTCTCCTGCTCCAGCACAATCTCCCCAAAGCCAGCATTATGCCACCGTCATTCAGCAACAGTCATACACAAACAGGCTTCCAAAGGACAAGTCACCTCCTGGGCAAGTCCATCCACAAAGATGTTCTTCTGCTGAGGAACAGAGAGCCCCTGTTCCTGGACGAGTCACTGTCAAGCAGGAGAACCTTGACCAGGCCTACCTGGATGATGGTGAGTCAGTTTAGCATACATCTTGGCTTAATTTGTACTTTTTTTTACTACTTCCATGTATCATGTTAAATAAACATATTTATATATTATTATACATATAGGATGCCAAGGGGGTCTATTATATTCTGTGGTGTTCAGTGTTGGCATAAAGATCAGCAGTTGGCTGCTGTGAAACAATAGCAGGAAACTTGCATATCAAGTCTTTTCTCCAATGTAGCATCTGTTCTTTGCAATCCATTTTCAGTCTTCTCATATGCTGCACACATGTGTACAAATATTGTATGTCCCAAGCATACAATCTAAAATGAAATTTTCCTTAGCCCCAGGGACAGATTAGTCCTGGGCCTCTGGGAAGGAAACTACGCATCCATTATGAGTACTTTTTTCTGTTTTCTTCCTCACAAGATCATCCAAAGATAAAAAGCCCTAACTCAAAAGCCAGAAGTGACAGCAGAGTCACTGAGTCTTCTTTTCAGAGATTTCTTTTTTAATTGACACTTTTAGTAAAATGAAGGCTCATCCAAATTCAGAATCAAGTACCAACACCGTTTCCACATTTATGTCAGATTAATTGTTTTATGCACTTATTTTTTTAATGTTTAGTGAGGTTACTCATATTAGTAGGTATTTTGTGTGACTCGGCACATACCCATGCCCATGCCCAATGGGCAGGGTAGCTCAGTTGTTAAGCATTGGACTACTGTCTTGGATGATCCCAGGGTCAAACATCACCACCACCAAGTTGCCACTGTTCAGCCTTTGAGCAAGGCTCTTAACACTCAACTGTTCCGATGTATAATGAAATAAAAAATCGATATGGATAAGGGTGTCAATCAAAACTTAATCTAATGCACATATACCAATCCTTTGCTATACATGACTTCTTTCCTTTTTACATATGTGAAGGCTTAGCTGATCGGTAATACCTTTAGGGGCTACCAAACCATAAAATTCAGTGGTGGATCTTGTGAAAGATTTTGTGTTATTGCAGTGATTTTGACTAATTAATGGGAACATTTTCAAACCAACAAAAGAAAAGAAAACAAGCACACACACAAAAAAAAGTTGATTTCTTGGATATTTTGTTATGATGTGCAAAACAAGTTCTATGGCAACCATTGTCAAGCAGTGGAATTGGCAGCCTGGCAGAGCTGAGGAAAGCCTCTTTGTTTGTTTTACTTGGCCAGGGCTTCCCCTTGGCCTTACACCCCTCAGTTCTGCAGGGGAACCCATGAGAAGATTTTTTTCCACTGAATGTGCTCTTGCCAATATGGCATGCAGAATTCCTATTTGCAGCTGTTGCGTTCCTTCAGAAAGCTAGCAACCCAATAAGATAGGGATTGTTTTAAACACTGCAGTAAAAGGGATAGATGGAAAATATGAAGCCGATGAGGAAAAGAGGACTACAGATAGAATTTCTTCTCTTGTTGCCCCATTAATGGCACATTACCATGAGAGTTACATTTTATTCAATTCTAGCTGTTTTTATTATTAGGCCCTTGAACCAGGTACCAGATTTCATGTCCAAAAGCATCTAGTAGTTTTTGTCTTTTCTTCTGGATATATCATGAGCCACCATTTGAGGATTCCCATTCACCATTTGGGAAACATCAAAGCGTTCTAAAGGTGGGCTGTAGATGCTTATTATTCTTAAAAAAGGCTTTCACCTTCACACTACCCTCTACACAGAGTAGCAGTTACTAAATGAGGTAGGTGTGGGTCTCAAGGCACAGGAAGGATGAGAATTGAAAAAAGTCCCATATCTGTTGGTGCAGAGGTGGCAAGGTATTGGTTCCACCTACAAACATTTAAGTGTTTGATGTTCTCTAAAACCTTCACACAAACTCACTTTTTATATGAGTCATCCATGGTGCCTTTCTGATCTTTCTTTTTGTTAGCGGCTTTGCTAAGGGGTATGAGGGCTTCTGTGGTTGCGTCTGATATGAAACTTTCTGCAGACACTGTGAGGATTCATTTTTCACTTTGAGCAAAGACGATGAGCAACTTTCTAATGAGAATTACTAAGATATCCAGCATATATCATCAACTGTTTCTGGAAAATTATCTTTCTTGTTTATTGCTATATACTGTACTGTAGTTAACCAGGTGTTCCATATTATTATTTTAAAATGAATGGCCTAGATAGATTATGCACTTGTAGGCGCTATATGGCTTTCTCCTGGTTTCTTAAACCTACTGGACATACATTTATGAGTAAGAGGAATAGCTCATACTCTTTTTTTCTCAGGTTTATGAAGCTGAGAAAAAAAAAAACCTAACCCTAAAGCAAAAAAAGTTATTTTAGGGTGAGAATGTTGTGCGAATACTTTTGAGTTGTTAGCATCCTTCACAAACTAAATTTAGCATCCTACATACAGTATGTAGAGTGCATTTTTGATTGGAAAGCATATGTTTTTGACTGATTTTTGCATATGAGAGAATAGATGTTTATTATTATTGTTATTATTATTATTATTATTGTTGTTGTTGTTGTTGTTGTTGATGATGTGTTGATGATGATGGTAATATATAATAATAATAATATAATAATTATTATTATTATTATTATTATTATTATTATATATACTTATTTATTTATTTACAATGATGTGATTATTAAAAGTGAAAATGACATATCTTGTGCGCTACCTTTAAACTTTTTTTATTAACTTATGTTTGCTTTTTAATGAGCCTTTGTCCAGACATACTGTAGGATGCGATACATGGTCAATCAGATTTAGAAAAGCTCATTTTAATATGAACACTTACGGATCATTTGTTGCTAGTTATTTATTCTAATATTCATTCACAGTTTTGCAAATCAAATCCTGGGAATTAAACTTCTATAATGTTTTGTCTTAAATAAAGATGAGGGTCAGTGGTAGGGTCACTTTTAAGCCTAATTGGGCAAATTTCCAAAGCCACACTCCAAAACTAGTTGAAAAGCCTTCCAAGAAGTGGATCTAGAATGGAATGCAATTTGGGATGTCATGATCAGATCATATAGTGTATGTTATGCCGTAATTAAAAGTGTGTACATATTTATAGTTCAGTATAGGTCAGAATATAGCAATATTTATGTGGCTTTTGAAAGACCAGTTACAAACAGCCTACGTTCGCAGAAATAAATGGTACCATTTCACGTCCTTAGGATGGTGCAATCATAAGTATCTTATGATGGCATAGAAAAATGCACCTAGTCCTGTATTTTACTAATTCTCTCCCGCAAAAAAAAAGTATCTGTTGACTCTCCAGTGAAAATACCCCTCAGATAATGCATTTTTTTATACCCCCCTTTATTCCCCTTCTCCTTTGAACGCACTGTTTCAGGGTTTACGTACAGTAAATGAGCTACTGCTGAGCCATGCCGACCACAGAAACAAGCTGGAGGTGCAATATCTTCCTGTATAAGGTCACAATAGGGGGAGAAAGCTAATTGGCTTCTTTAAGAGAAGGATGGTACAAAATCGTATGAAGACAAAAAGCAGGGATTAAAAAAAAAAAAAGCTTCAGTTTAGTTCTTTTATTTTAAGAATACACATTTTTCATTCATTCACCATGGCCAGTACAGCTGCATAATTTATTGCAGTTTTTCATTGTCTGTAACATGAGTATGACCATTTGACTTACTCTGCACAGTATGTGACCTTATGAAGGCCAGTGCTAAAAAGGGAAAACGGATAAATATTAAGATCACGTGGTAGACGCTCACCACAAGACACCCAGCTTGTTAAACTGAGCTTTCGCTTTCACTCATCTCTTGCTGATTGACTGACAGATGTTGCTGCTTAGTAGTGTGGTAAACATTTGATTTGTGACCTTCATAACCACTGAGCAGATAAATGTTAGTCATAATGTAAAAGTCTTTACGTATGTAGTTTATCTATGAACTAACTGTAGTCCTGCCTTCTGTTCTAATGACTGGTCCACTTGTTTGCTTTCCTTAAAATATTCAAATTCACTATCAATAATTAAACTGTCACAGGGCTGTGTTGCATAAATGTCACGCAGATGTTTCACAATATTTGTGGCAACACACTAGTTTATTTTCTTGCACCATGAAAAGGGAACTGAGGCCTGAACTCTGTGTTAGGTGTGGGCTCTGACACCACACTGGCAGTAATACGGGCTTTAGCATTGTGCTGCAGTTCCTGGTGGTCAAATGTGAATAGTGACATCATGGTGAGGTGAAGAGTGGCAGGATACGCAAATATGAGACTCATATTTCTATGTAAAGACACATAGAAAATATTCTTGCCAGGGTTATATTTTCATGTGCTGCACATTCTCACATTCAGCTAGTGTCATTTTTTTGTAGAAGCACATGTGTGTTCTCCTGCAGTTCAGTTTCCAATGTCTGTTGTTCACATTCACAATCTGTGACACTGGTTGTAGGTTAAGGAGTCTGATATTTGGGAAACTATTTATTTAGTCAATGTGAAAGGTTCAGCAATGCTTGGTGTCTTTTTTTAAAAAATAAAATTTTCATTCCAATGTATAGAGAGGGGCGTTCAAGTCAAACCGGGACGTTTGATTGTGCTGGATGACAGAACACAGTGGAAAAACACCTTTATTTCACTATATAATATTTTGCTACACTATTGCACTTATACAATCAAGGTAGAAAGTTTGCTCAGGATGCTGGAGCCATGATTGGACTGCTTGCCTTATGAAATGCTGAAATGCTGGTATCCCAGGAACTCCTTTAATGGAACAAACGTGGAAATAGCCTGGAATCCAGGTCAGGACTGTAAAGGGGATATGGCAATGACTCATAGACTCCTGTAACGTGGCAACAAGTTATCCATCAATTTACAAGGATTAGGCGTTCCACTCTCTGATTGATTCACGTGAACCCTGTAGTGGGCTCAGAGCCACCCTGGTTGGGATTGTCATTCATGGATGTACAACTTTCTTTAAAACATTTGCACCATTTAAATGTTTTATTGCGGCGAATTACTGGCATATATCCACTTCATAGAATCATTACTCTTTCACAATTGTTTATTATAGAGTATTGGAGGCTGTTGTTCACAGTCATAGTTTTTATAATTACAGCAGCAGTCCTTAGTACAGGTCTGCTGTATCCCAGTAAGGTTACCTACTGAAACATGAATGAGACTCAGGCATGAACTTTTTGGGAAGTGCATTCTTTATGTTATGCATGTGGCACTAACCACAGCAGCAGAAAGTGATACAGAGGTGTAAAAAAAACAAACAAACAGAAGCAGCATGTCAAAATGAATCAGACATGTCTGGAGGCTGAGAGGAGCCACAGGACTAGAATTTGTCAGGCCGCAGGAGTACACATATATCTCAATAGAGAGTGAAAGAAAATGGATGAATAGTTTTGTTCTTATACTGCTGCATTAAAAAAAAAAAAAAAAAAAAAACTATGTACAAAGGTGTAAAAAGCAGTTCAAGCGTGCAAGCTGGCAAACAGTTTCCTTTTTCAGAACCAAGCAGTCTTTGATTACAGAGTCTTTGTTATAATTTTGTTATTGTGATGGAAACTATGTTATGACACTTATAAATTATGTCAAATGGCCCCTATGGGGGGGAAGTCTTGTACTCATAGTTGTGTTTGATCATAACAGTCAGCAGAAGTGTTCTTCGCTGCTGGATCCTTCTTTCTCCCTTTTCAGGATTATGCAAAGCACCCCGAACACCTTGCTACTATTCTTAGCATGCAGAAGCTGTAAAAGTTTCCATGTATGCCCTCCCTTGTAGTGAGGATAATGGAACAAGTGGAAATGAGGCTTCACTGAGTGAACTAAGGCAATGTACTGTAAAAGTAAAGTGATTCTCCCTCTTGTGGCCATTTTCATTCAGTGCAGTTTTAGAAAAATATACTACAGTGCATTAAAAAAGAAAAGAAAAAAGAATATAATGAAAAACAAGCCCAGTAATATTATGGTCGACAAACCAGTTGGAAGTGGTTTTGGCACTGTGGGGCAGGTGCTACGTCCTGCTGGAAAAGTAAATCGACATCTCCATAAAAATTTTGAGACAGAAGTGCTCACAACATTTATTTCCATCCAGATTCGCATTCATTTCTCTCCAAGGTCTTGCACTGATGATGGGAGAGTCAGACCGCTGTGTAAAGTCTTCTCAATGGGGTTAAGGTCTGGACTATTGTGGTGGCCAATACACGTGTGAAAATGATGTCTCATTCTCCCCGAACCACTCTTTCACAATTTTAGCCCAATGAATTCTGGAAAAACTGGTCATACTGTATATGTGCTCATCATTTCATCCGCCGCGCTTCTTCCCCTGATATGCCAATCACCCTGGAACAGAGTAAACTCATCAGACCACATGATCTTTTTCACATGACCTTGCTCATTCAGGATGCTTTTCCAACCACATTTCCATCTTGAAAATGATGGTTCATCACTATCTTTCCAGGGTTTAATAACACGCTTTTCAGTTCTTAATCCAATTTTAGTAGTTTCAGCAATCTCCTTTGTTGTTTTAATGCAGGACATTAATATGACCCTTCTGAAACAGAGTAAAATGCTTGTAACAGTATGTCTTCTGACATGGTTGTTTAAGAAGGGGGAAGCTGCTTACTGCATTAGTTAGGGTTATATAACTTGTTTCCAGCTAAAACATACTGTATTAATTACTGCAGTAATTATCCAATAGAAACAAGGTTATCCAATGTTTTCTTAGTGACATATTTTAAACATTCACACTAGAACAATACTGGAGTTTTCGAAACTATGAAATAACGCACATGGCATTAGGTAATTAAGTAAAAGCAACAATAACAGTCAATTATTATTTTAAGAAATAAAGGTCAACTGTTCTGGAATAGTGTTTGTGAGAACAGTATTGTCAATAGCATTCGCGAAACCCATCAAGCACGATGATGAAACTGGCTCTCATGAAAACCATCCCAGAACAAAACTTAGCTCTGCTGCAAAGGAGAAGTTCATTTAGAGTTACCAGCCTCAGGAATCAATCATGCCACAGATTATACAGCACCTCAGATTACAGACATTATGAAGGCCTTACCGGGCATAAGTCTCAATATCAGACACATCTCACTATCAACTGAATGAATCCACTAAAAATGAATCAATTATTAAGTCCAGTATGTTTCATTTTTAATGGGAGCTGGTTTGTGATTGAAGCCTGGTAATAACTAGCAAGCGTCTAGCAAGCATTGACTTAATACATTTGTCCTTGAAGTAATGCAGTTATTCTTCATATTCATAATTACCCATTCTGGTCTCTTTCTCTTCCTCAGTTAATGAGATCATAAGGAAGGATCTGACAGGAGTGCACGGCCGAGGACAGACATAAAGCAAAGGATGCCACAGGAAGTGTGTGGGACTTGCAGTAGTGCTTTCTTCTCCCAAGATGAGTTTGCAGTTTGCAGGCACTTTCACCAGCACTCACAGGGTTATTTCCAACTCGAATTATTAACTCGAACCTTTTGATGACAAGTAGATTGTGATTCATAGCCCAGGCAAACAAATACCTTTTAACCCAGCTTTTAAAGCAAAAGGAAAACTCATTTTATTTGTCTGTAATTGCATATTTCATGCCTCACTTTGGTGAACTCTTGAGCATAGTTCAGAACAGTTAGAAGAGTTGCTTCATTTTAAAACGTTGTGTATATACCGCTGTCTGTCCTCTATCCTCAAAAAGATTGCACAATGAATTTTCAAAGAAAGTCAGATTAAGATTATTTGAGTCAGACAACTTCTGTTTACGCGTGATACTTTAAATAATTAGCGAATTAAATAGCAGGCCATATTTTTGATAAATGATACCAGTTTTTATATATATATATCTAAAATTTTGATTTTCACAAAGTATATATGTGCACTTCTTGCCAGTTAATTATACTGACTTGTACATAGTTTCACTTTGAATTGGATTTTTATTGACAAGATGTAATAAGATATTTTTTTACAACATCTGTATATTTTCTTCTAATGCATTAGCATCTATAGGGATTGAGTGGAAAAGGAAAACACCGAGCGGAATCTATTTTCCGCTAGTAAACTGTGTTACGATGTCTTGTGCCTTTAGCTAAGAAGCAGTAAGCCAAACTTTACAGATGAGCAGAACAATGTATTCTCAGTTTCATATCTTACACAGGCTAACATTTCTTGCACTACATTCAGATTCTTAACATCATCTAGGGTCCTCTAGTTCATCTTGTGCTTTGTATTTCTACCTAGTTTTTTTATTATTTTATTTTTTTTACTGATACTGCTACATCTCTGACTTTTATTATTTTTATAGCTATTTACGGCCATTTTATAAAAATCACAGCTTGCACATGAAGTTTCCTTGTTAAATATTTTTAATATATCTTTTTACTTACTATTAGTATGGTTATTGTGTTTCATCTCAGAGTTGTTTTTTGCCATGGATAATATGCTGAGCATATGAATGACAGTTTTATTTGATTTTTACAGTACAATCTAAATTCAAGACTTTAAATATATCAATGTCCTCTAAGTACATCACATTTAACCAAAGCTTTTTTGTTCCTTTGAAAAAAGAAAAAGAAAAAAAAAACTTTATTGTTTAATTATGCTATACAGTATATACAGACAGGTGACAAGTTAAGCATGGGCCTTTATCTGACCAGCCACTTTTATCTCATGACTTCTGTCCTGATGGTAGTGGTCTTTTGTCCAGGTGCACACTTCCTGAGTGGGTTCATGAGTATAAAAATGGCTGATCTACTGTATGGGAGAATTTGGTCTCACATGTTTGTCCATCATCCAAACATGAATTAATTGAACACTTGTGATATTTACTTAGGATAAAGCATGATATTCATTACTCTAAATACAGTTTCAGTGACATATAAGCCAAAAGAACTGACTGATGGCCTGACTTCTTATTAACACACTTTATTTAGATATTTAACTTTTTCACCTGTCTGTATGTATGCAACACACACATATATAAATATTTTTTACTCGAGCCATTTATCTAAGCATGGTGCTCTTAACATCATGGCAAACCCCTGAATGTAGATTAATTTGAGACTGTAAATACAGTTGATTAAATATTTCCTTTATTTTTTGTCACATTTAATGAATAGTCAATTTGAAGTAGAGACAAATAATTTTATGAACTGTCAATTGTTTTCTTGCCACCTATTGTCATATAATCATGGTTGTAATAATATATGAACTGCAAAATAGGTCATCTTTTTTTATTAGTTTAATAAATTACACAAATATATTGCCAATGTTTGCCAAAGAGAAGCTGATATATCTTTTGTATGCTTTATGTAAAGGCTTTATACCTGCCAGTTTCACTTAATCCAGTTATGTGTTGAATGTTTAATAACTGATGTCTGTCAACAACATACAGCAATAAAACTGAAGAATTGCTTCCATTTGTAATTGTCTTAAATAATGCAGCATTATGTATTGTTACACCAGCCCAAATTGTCTTTCAGAAAGAAAGAGAAAATAGCTGAGAGAGAGCCTGAGTAAGCCCCCTGAGTCACGTTCTTAGTACAGATCCTTTGTTGGAATAATCAGGGTATGAAAAGTAATATACATATAATCAGATGAACTCCATTACAGTCACTACAAAAAACACAGTACACAAGGTTTTTTTTTTTTTATTCCGGAAACATCACGCTTTCATCAAATGCAGACATTCAGGGTTGCGGAGGCTTGGAGCCTGTTCCAGGAGACTGGAACAGGGTGCCAATCCATCGCAGGGCAAACACTCATTCACACACTACGGACAATTCAGGAATGCCAATTAGCCTAATCAGCAGGTCCTTGGACTGGGAGAAAACCCACCAAGCACGGGGAGAACATGCAAACTCCATGCACACAGAGACGGGAATCGAACCCGAACATGCAAGGCGACAGTGCTAACCACTACACCACCGTGCTGCCCTGTCACCATACTGCTGTAGCACTGTCACCTTGCACCTCCAGGGTTGAGGTTCGATTCCTGTCTTGGGTGTGTGTTCATGGAGTTTACATGTTCTCCCTGTGCTTGGTGGCTTTCCTCTGGATACTCCGGATGACTCAGCATTACTCAGCATGTCTTGCTTCAACTATGTAGCCATATATATGTTGAAGCAAGACATGCTGTTTTTGGGGGGGTTTGTGAGGCCCTCTAGTGGAGGCCTCAGTAAAATTTTTTAAACTCTGCCCATTCCCGTCTTAGTGAATGCAATTTTATGTTACAGCTTCACAAATCATTTCCAGAAATAGAGTTCAAGAGTTCTTTGCATTGTGAAGTACATTTGCTTTCCTTAATGTACTCCACTTTCCCTCACAGCCCAAGACTTGCTGTAGGCTGATTGAGAGTAGTAGAGTATAATTTAGTGTGTGTGTGTGTGTGTGTGTGTGTGTGTGTGTGTGTGTGTGTGTGTGTGTGTGCCCTTGCCCTGCAGTGGGTTGGCACCCCATACAGAGTGTCCTATGCCTTGTGCACTGAGATCCCTGGACTGGGCTCCAACCATATACAGAAGCAGTGGTACTGAAGAATAAATAAATGTGTTTTACTTACAGGACAGCTCAGAGCGAGAGAAAAATCATGATTTGTTTCTTAAAAATCTTGTGTTTAGTTTAGTGTGAAGTTTTCTGCCATTTATTAATGTAATCAAAATTTGTTACTTATACTTACTTTGCTTTGTTTAATGAGTGACTAATGTTAGTTACCTAGGAAATGGCACCTTTAGTCAGTCATGACTCTAAAAGCTCTAAAATATTTTGTTGATAATTTGCTGACACTTGTGCAAATTATATGACTACAAATTAGGACTTAATAATTCAGTACTAGTCACCATGCATTGCAACTTATGTCTTTCTGACATGCTTGCATACAAATGTTGATCACACATAGTACAGTGCAAAGTGTGTTACTGACACAGCTGATTTGCATGTAGTGATACCCACAAAACTCAAGAACGAATGAAGTGCACAGTGAGCTGGTAGCACAAAATGAAAGTCAACTGAGGCTTTGGTTTACAGCTTGACCTGTCCTTTGTTTTAGGGGCAATATTTATTTTGTCAAAATTGAACATATTATTGTCATTGTTTTAGTATGGCCTGGCTTTCTACGTTTCTTCTAGCATTTAATTCATATTATTCATGTAAAATAGAATAGTTTTGGGGAAAAAAAATACTATCAGTGATATTCTTAGCCCCTGAACTAGTAAATTAGCATCACAATGTGTCTTTTTATGCATGTCAAAGAATAGAGGTTAAGGCAGATGCAAGGGCAGTTTGGAAGCAATGGAAGGAAACAACTCCATCACATATCCCTGGTGTCAGAGATATGGTGGTGATGGGAAATTCAACAAAATTGGGGGCTGAATTATATCCCCTTGAGACTTGAATATTCACAAATAAGGACATGATATTCAACTACATTGTCTATGTATTTTGTCAGATCCTCATATGAGGATCTTCCTGTTAGAAGAATTAAATTAAAGATTTAAATTAAAGAATAAAGAAATTAAAGAGAAACAGTGAGGCAAATATATAATGTACACAATAGTATAATCCAGGTCTCAGAAGGTTAAAGACAATTTATCTGGCTTAAAACCATGAACTCACATAATTTCAGGTGATATGTTCTGCATATGCCAAAATACATTATGATCCCCAACTTTTTTTAAAAATATATATATATACTTTTTTTTACCTCACTTTAAAGTCTTCACTTCCCTCTTGGTTGTGGTTTGTCTTCACTGGGTATGTGATCAACAAAACTGGATGACATCATTTTGCAAGAACAGTGAATCTCAATTTATGCTGTGACATGGCCACAATCTGGTGCAAACAGCATGAATCCTTGTGTCAATGTTGCTTGGTGTCTTGACTGTTGGCGATGTACTTGTGTGGGGAATGTTTTCTTGGCACACACCAGGCTTAATTTTCCACTTACGCATCACTTGAATGCAAACTGCATACTGTGGCTTGTTTTATAGATATGTAGATTACATTAATATGAAGGTTAATATTTAATGTTAATATGAAGTGCATTTTAAGAGAAAATAAACCAAACGTCCTAGAGCTTTGGAAGACTAATGAACAATGGAAAAACAAAGTATTCCTTATTTCCGGCTTATTTAGCATCACTTGATCCAGGCTACTCCCAGTATTTCTTACTCAAAATCAAAATGTCTCGACCTGTAAAGTAAACCTATGTAACTATTGCCCTTACCTGCTTTCAACACTTCATTACCTGGACAGACTAAATTTGGAAAACAATCTCCAATTATCTTCCAGTGAGCTACTGTAGCCTCAGATTATTGTTATATAAACAAATGCCTAGAAAATAAAGAATCTACAACATATCTATCTATCTATCTATCTATCTATCTATCTATCTGTCTATCTATCTATCTATCTATCTACACATATCTATCTATCTAGATTTCAATATAGATAGATAGATAGATAGATAGATAGATAGATAGATAGATAGATAGATAGATAGATAGATAGATAACATCATTTCATTTAATTTGTTTGCAGCTATAATATTTAATGATGGACTGTTTCAGGCTTCAGGCATGATGGCACATGGACAGCAGAGGGAGATGAAGTAACAACTTTTTTTTTTTCATCTCTGCCTTCAACATGTAGCTCAAAAATACAGCTCATCTGTTGGAATGTCAATATAAACTATATAGAGATTTTTTTTTTATAAGATTACTATAAAAATCTAATTATTTTAACATTTTTACACTATGCATGCAATTTCAAATGAAAAAATATTTTTGGTGGGCATTATCACGTTTGTTTATATATGTTTATATATCTCTTTTGATTTTTTTTTGTTGTTGTTGTTGTTCTTTTGTTTTCTATATATACAGTTTGGTTTTGGTCATTTTAACCAAGAAACAAAAATATCTGATATAAAGTTTACCTTTTGAATTTCATCTTTTTGAAGTATTTCTTATGTTTTTTCGCTTTATAGGTTAGCCAGTACTGAACTCGCACCGCACTGTTCGTTCCTCCCACCTACAGCAGGTCATTTCCCTCCAGGTCTGTGTTAAATTATTTTACATAAAACCTATCACCACTCACTGCATATGTGAGGTTATGTGAGCTTAACAAATGACGTGTACTGTATGTTGACGTGTATGTGTATGAACGGAAATGTCTTTTCTTGGATTAGTTAGATTGGCTTAAACTAAGAAAAACATATAAAATACCTTTATACCATGATTTATACATGCTACATAATCAATGCCTAAAGCTGTTAAAGGTGCAGTAATTGGTTTTACTATAATAATGAATAGGGAATATCTCCCCTGGGTCTGCTTGACGTCCATTTTGTGTATGCACTGGCAAAAGACGCACTGTTCGCACACAGCCCGGGTCCTGTAAACATTGCTGCTCAACCTGAACTATAAAACACTACTCCAGCCAATCAGTACTCACAGGGGAAGGGAGTCTGTGTTTATGCACAGAATGGGGGAGGGGTGGGGAGAAAAGTTTTGGGTTGAGTTTCTTCCAAAAATGAGAAACCCGAAAAAGCAAAAAAAAAAAAAGAGCTATGAAATAAGACAAGGGCAAAGACAACATACAGTAGAACATAGGTCAGTGTAACGTCTACCAATTGTAAAGCGGTTAACATTTAAATATAATAACGATTTTTATGCCATGGTGGAAAGCTCTAGGACCCCTCACAGACGAGCCAATCCAGCTGTCTGAGCACTCTATGCCTCTTTTCCCTGCTTTGCCACGTTTAAGGTCAGAAAGGAGAGGGAGAGAGAGAGAGAAAGACTATGAAAAAGGCTACTGTGTGCTAATACAAGGCCTGTACTTTTGATACCTAAGTAAATATGAAGAGGAGGACTTTTACTTGAGTAATAGTTGCCGTAAGGAATCTCAACTTTTAGTCATGTACAGCATTTGATGACACACCTACCTCCTCAAAAGTGTTCTTGACTTGGATAGATGTTGTGAAAGGATTCTTCTTTGTTTATTCTTTAAAATTCTGCAGTCATCCACTTTAAATACTTCCAGGCCCTTTGCTGTTGCTCAGATTGCCAGTTCAGAATGTTTAAGAATGTTCCAGATTGTTGTACAGGCCATTCAGTATATTTTTGCTATATGGTTAAAAAGATATATATTAGGCTAAAAAATAATATATGCATATATTATACAATATATATACAGCACAGACCAAAAGTTTGGACACACCTTATCATTCAAAGACTTTCTTTATTGTGTTCTTTATTGTGTTCTTTAGCCCAAACGCGTCTCTTCTGCTTGTTGCCTGTCCTTAGCAGTGGTTTCCTAGCAGATATTCTAGCATGAAGGCCTGATTCACACAGTCTCCTCTTAACAGTTGTTCTAGAGATGTGTCTGCTGCTAGAACTCTGTGTGGCATTGACCTGCTCTCTGATCTGAGCTGCTGTTAACCTGCGATTTCTGAGGCTGGTGACTCGGATGAACTTATCCTCCGCAGCAGAGGCGACTCTTGGTCTTCCTTTCCTGGGGCGGTCCGCATGTCAGCCGGTTTCTTTGTAGCGCTTGATGGTTTTTGTGACTGCACTTGGGGACACTTTCAAAGTTTTCCCAATTTTTCGGACTGACTGACCTTCATTTCTTAAAGTAATGATGGCCACTCGATTTTATCTTCACTTAGCTGCTTTTTTCTTGCCATAATACAAATTCAACCTCTTGAGAAGGTGTTTCCAAACTTTTGGTCTGTATACGCACGTGGACAAAATTGTTGGTACCCTTCGGTCAATGAAAGAAAAACTCACAATGGTCACATAAAATAATTCTATGAATGTTACCCAATGAAAGTCAGACATTGCTTTTCAACGATGCTTCAACAGAATTATTTAAAAAAATAAACTCATGGAACAGGCCTGGACAAAAATGATGGTACCCCTAGAAAATACTGAAAATAATGTGACCAAAGGGACATGTTAATTCAAGGTGTGTCCACTAATTAGCATCACAGGTGTCTACAATCTTGTAATCAGTCAGTGGGCCTATATATATAAGGCTCCAGGTAGTCACTGTGTTGTTTGGTGACATGGTATGTACCACACTCAACATGGACCAGAGGAAGCGAAGGAAAGCGTTGTCTCAGGAAATTCGAAAGAAAATTATAGACAAGCATGTTAAAGGTAAAGGCTATAAGACCATTTCCAAGCAGCTAGATGTTCCTGTGACTACAGTTGCACATATTATTCAGAAATTTAAGATCCATGGGACTGTAGCCAACCTCACTGGACGTGGCCGCATGAGGAAAATTCATGACGAATCGAAGAGACGGATAATCCGAATGGTAACAAAAGAGCCCAGAAAGACTTCTAAAGAGATCCAAGGTCAACTTCATGCTCAAGGAACATCAGTGTCAGATCGCACCATCTGTCGTTGTTTGAGCCAAAGTGGACTACATGGGAGACGACCAAGGAGGACACCATTGTTGAAAACAAATCATAAAAAAGCCAAACTGGAATATGCCAAACTACATGTTGACAAGCCACAAAGCTTCTGGGAGAATGTCCTATGGACAGATTAAACAAAAATTGAACTTTTTGCCAAGGCACATCAGCTCTATGTTCACAGATGGAAAAATTAAGCATATTAAGAAAAGAACACTGTCCCTACTGTGAAACATGGAGGAGGCTCTGTTATGTTCTGGGGCTGCTTTGCTGCATCTGGCGCAGGGTGTCTTGAATCTGTGCAGGGTACAATGAAGTCTCAAGACTATCAAGGGATTCTAGAGAGAAATGTGCTGGCCAGTGTCAGAAAGCTGGGTCTCAGTCGCAGGTCATGGGTCTTGCAACAGGACAATGACCCAAAACACACAGCTAAAAACACCCAAGAATGGCTAAGAGGAAAACATTGGACTATTCTAAAGTGGCCTTCTATGAGCCCTGACCTCAATCCTACTGAGCATCTTTGGAAGGAGCTGAAACATGCTGTCTGGAAAAGGCACCCTTCAAACCGGAAACAACTGGAGCAGCTTGCTCATGAGGAGTGGGCCAAAATACCTGCAGAGAGGCGCAGAAGTCTCATTGACAGTTACAGGAATCGTTTGATTGCAGTGATTGCCTCAAAAGGTTGTGCAACAAACTATTAAGTTAGGGGTACCATCATGGCCTGTTCCATGAGTTAATTCCGTTGAAGCATGGTTGAAAAGTAATGTCTGACTTTCATTGGTTAACATTTATAGAATTCTTATTTATTACTACTTTTGACAGATTAAGGTTATTTCTGTGACCATTGTGAGTTTTTCTTTCATTGACCGAAGGGTACCAACAATTTTGTCCACCTGTGTATATATGCTTTTTTTTTCTTTTTTTTTTGCCTAATGATGGCTAATCCTAACTTCAGACAATCCTGCAATTTAGCTCCAGACCATCATTCAAGGAGTAATCCATCCATCCATCATTCAAGGAGTAATGAGGGAACAGGCCACAAATGTCAGCTATTTGTTCCATTATTCATGAGCCCTCTAGGATGAAGGTGTGTGAATGAAAATGGCTGTAATTCCTGAATAGTTAATGCCACACTTTACATCACACCCTTTGAATTAAAGCTGAAAGTCTTGATTTCGCTTACAGTTCAAATACAATGTGGTGGTGTACAGAGGCCAAATGCTAAATAATTTATAATTTAAGGACATCACTGTATACTTGTTGTGAGGCCTAGATACTCTATACCTGTAAAATATATAAAGGCATACATCCTTAGATTCAAGGGGAGGAGAGAGGGAATTGGGGGAAAGAGATTATTTACAAGCACCATATATGTTTACAATATGTGTTAAAATACGTCAGTATTAGTGTGTATGAAGTGGTAAGTAAAGTACAGATCCTAGCTGTGCAGTCACTGGAAATGAACAAGATTGCAAGGGTGATCAAATAAATATTAGCTATGTGCAGATGTAGTGTTTGAGCAGTCCTCTATATACATTGACGAGTCCAGAACATTAAAAAATTACAATTATAAAAAATATATAATGAACAGTATCATATGTGTCCAAAGGTGACCGCAAAAAGTCTTTGCATGTCCTTCAGCTGATGGTACCACTGTAACAGTGTGGGAGCACACACTGTGACGGCATGAATATGTACAGTAAGAGCTCTACAAGGAGTACAGTAATGATTAGATTGCAGTTTGTCCAGGATCCTGATGGCCTGCAGGAATAAAATGTTCTTCCGCCAGCTGGTTCTGGATTAACAGGGTCAGAAATTGCTATAGTTCAAAAAGGTCTCAAAGACCTTTTGGACTTGCATAAACATTTATTCAAAAGATGAAAACCTTTTTAAGGCACTTGAAGGTTGTCTGGATTCAACTAAAAATGTTCTTCGCTTCATGCGTACAGTACAATTAATCCTGAGATACATCGATATGGTTTAAACAGGTTTGTAATCTCATTAGTTAAGCATTACTTTCTCACTGTCATGTGACAGATGGCAAAAGTTGTAGGTTCTATATTTTAACACATTTAAAACAAATGCAAAATATATCAGATATCAGAGTCAAGAAACAGCTAGACAGATGATAAGCAAGTAGAGCTAATTGGGCAAGGTCAAAGGCATTAGCTAGGAATTGGAATATTAATTGTAATCATGAACATGCTAGCATGTACTAAAAAGGCTTGGTATACAGTAGATTCATGACATTAAGAATATATTTCACAAGTGAATTAATTTCTTAAAAACTATGGCAATGATTGTGTAATTGAGTCAGTTAGAATAAACAATTAGAATGAAGGCAAACACAGTACTGTATGTAGTTAGCTGCCATGGTTGTATGTCTCTTGGTGTTACCTCGGTGGCATTGAATGTCACAGGGTACATAAACAGCAATCCCTACTTCCTGCAACATCAACAATGCAAACATCATTTCCTTCACGCATTACCCCGGTAACGTAAACAGCTCGATTACCTGTTGCTGCTACTGTGGCAATTTCACATTATTGGAATAAAATATTGAATATATATTGAATATAAATGTAAATATGATTTTATTAAATTTAACAATGTATGTATGTTGTCGTTCCTAAAGATATTAATACTGTATAATACATATTACTAGCCTATGTAATATTAATTATTTATTTTTTAATATATATGAACTCCTTTTTCACTCCAGCAGCTGCAATGACTGATGGGTCATTAAAATAAAATTTTTAACAATGGACATTGTGAAATCTGATGGTATGACCGTAAAATAGTCCCTGGTACTGTATATTTGTGCGCTATAAGGCGCACAATATATTGAGAAAGGTGTTTAAGCTAATATAAAGTCGACTTTGGTTGTTGAAGACTCGGGTGGCACTTTTAGTCCTCAAACTGCAATGACAAGCCATCATAGAAAAAAATGCCTGCATCAACCTAGTCCAAGGCCATCTTCATGGTCATTGAGTGGTTCCATTCTCAGTCACACGAATCCACAAGCAGACCCCATGCGGCCTTCCACAGCAGCAGCTTGATGCCTCCATATTATGTTCACCCCAAACAGAAGTGGGCACCAGGATGCATCAGACGATCTCTTTGTGATGAGAACTAAAAAAAAAAAAGAAGTAGGGCTGCAGGATGTGTCAGAAATGTCTGGAGGGCAGAAAGCGTCGTGATCACTGGTAACTCAGGAGTTCCATATGTAGCTCAACAGACAGAGAGAGAGAGAGAGAGTTACTGTGAGTATGTCTAACAGTTAGTCACATATATATAAATAAAAGAAAGGTTTTGTCTGTACATTGGTCAGAACTCACTCTTTCAAATTCATCTTTACATTTCATGCAAAGGATGACCCGAAACCAGCCTCAGAAAATTGTCTCTCTGTATATCTACATGTCTGTGCAGCCAGAAACTGGCTGGACATAATGTAATGAAACTTTGGCAGTACTTAGGGTTTTTGCCTGGAGTCAAACCTGTGCCATAAATGAAATCAAAATGTTGAGTAGACGTCATGTTATGTACCAGATTATGTCACAGCATCATACAAAACTGGCTGGAGAGAATATTATAAGTCATTATATATTACGTAAAACAAGTAGTATTACTCAATATTTTCCCAGATGAAATAACAGCGCTAAAGTGAATCTTAACGCGCTGGAGTTGTTTTAAGTCAAAAATGAATCTTTATCCAATCTACTTTTTTGATTTCTCATATGATTTACTCTCCAATTACAAATTCAAATTTATTTTTTTTTTTTTTCAAATTCAAATTTTATTTGTCACATACACAGTCATACAGAGTACGATATGCAGTGAAATGCTTATACGACCGCTCCGTGACCTTAAATATTTTTACAAATGGAACCTATAAAACAGATTCCATCAAAGTTACAAAAAAAAAATATATATATATATATATATATATATATATATATATATTATACTATAATCTGAAGTATGATGTAATGTAATATATTACGACCGAACTTTAATTACCGAACTGGGAGTGTATTTGGCTAACAATGAAAGAACTACAAATTAAACAAGGCGTGAGATACTTAAGCTTATAAAATGTTATTGTTTGTTAGGCAGATAGTTTCTTATGTACAGCAAGACAGGCATGTATGTTGGCTTCAACGTACATGCCTCACTCACTCACTCATCATCTGTACTGCTTTGTCCTGTATTCATCCTGTATTTATCCTGTAGCCCAGACCGGGGCATTTTAAGGACAGGACCAAATACGGCCCGCGGCCCAACTTTGACTGGCCCGTGAAAGGTTGCTTGGAATTAAGAAAATAAAACCTACTTTCAAAATTTTGCATACTGCATGGACTAAAACAGCAGTGTTTTTACTTTGAAACCTGCTTACAGTGTGCATGCGTTGTTTACGTACAGGTACTCTGAAACAAGTCTGAGTGCATGTGCTTAGCAACAAGTCATTGTAATGGTGACCCTTCAAAATGTTTGCAAATGCCTAAAAAAGAAGGCTGTGGTTTCAAGAAAATATGGACTACTAAATATTTATTTACTGAAGTCAGGGGTAAACCCGTGTGTTTAGTTTGTGGAGAACAGGTCGCCGTGTTTATGGAGTACAACATGAGTTGGCATTTCGAGACGAAGCATCCGGCCCTCTACAATATTTTCTGCTTCTCATTTGGCCCCTGGGGAAAAATAATTGCCCACCCCTGCTGTAGCCTATCCCAGGAGACTTGGGGCAGGAGGTGGAGTACATCTGGGACAGGGTGCCAATCCATTGCGGTGGACACAAATACACACATTACAGGCAATTTGGGTTAGAGCCAGTTAGACTAATTGGCTGGTCTTATGACTGTGGGAGGAAACTGGAGTACACAGAGGAAACCCACCAAGCATGGAGAGAACTGTACTGTACAAACTCCATGCACACAGACACAGGAATCGAACCTGGACCCTGGAAGTGCAAGGGGACAGTGCTACACCACTACACCACCGTGTTACATTAAATCTGATCAGGCTAAAAGGTTAAAAGGCTTTAACCTTCTAACTATTGCTACAAAATCTTTTCCACATAATGATGGGTACTTACGTTAGTAATGGATGATGTAAAATTCACATTTTTTGCACATTACAGTATTCCAACCTACAGTAGTGGTAACAAAAGCTGTTTTTTCTGTATCAACTAGTGATGTTTATATTGCTATCTTAGAAATATTTCTGAGGTAAAAGATTTATTATCCAGATATTATCCAAATGAGCATCAAATAAGACTGGAATGACACCAAAGTATTTTACTGCTGCACATGATAAAACAGAAAGACTATCAAGAGCTACTATGTGATCAGAGCTGTCTATGGTCCTAGTTCCAGGACTTCTGTCATGTCAGAATTGAACAGAAGGAAGTTAATAAGCATACACTGTCTGATGACCTTTATACGTTGCTCAAATGTATTATGCTAGGTTCCCTTATTTGGCTTTGCTGAAACATAGAACTGCATACTGTATAACTGAAATATGTAACTATAACTGTTACTGAGGTTACTAAATACATGTACTTCATTACTGTACGTATGTATATTTATCTGTACTTTACTTGAGTAATTTTATTAGAGGATTTTGACTTTTACTTTGCTTAAAAGTATTATAAATATCTGTACTCCTACAGATATACAGTCCTGGAACTAGGACCAGAGGCAGCTAAAAGTAAGAGCTCTCATCACATAGTAGCTATGACACTTAGCTACATCTCTGCGTGGCATTGCATTATAGCACCACATTGGTGTGTACTGCTTGGAGCTGGAATATCACCACCTGCTGACTGTGATGCATAATTGTGTGACTTTCTAAGGAAAATCAACTATGACAGTACCCTGTACTTTTGGTACTTGAAGGTGAGTACTTTTACTCAAGTCCACAAGTGAATGGAGGACTTCTATTTAGGCTTATCTAATGTTTGCCCTAAGGAATCTTAACCTATCTCAAGGACAGGATTTGTCTACTTGCCTACTTCAGCAAGCATGACTGAAGAAAAAAAGAGGCTAAAAGCTGTACTGGCTCAAGAGGCTAAAAGTTACTACTGGTATTCATTTATTTTGATTGATTGATTGATTGATTTAGTCATTTACTGCAAACTTTTTTTTTTCCCCAGAACTGTTGTTAAAATCAAGCTTGTGCATGAAATCATTTTGCAATAAGAATACTAAAGAAAATTTGTATATTTTCCTTGAGCGGGCACAGTGTGTGGAATTGTTGCCTTGTGAGATAGTGTGTCAGATATTGCCTCTGGTCTGTCTGTCTGTGGAGTGTCTTTCCATGTGCTTTGTGGGTTTCCTCTGGGTACTCCAGCGTCTCCCAAAATTCAAAGATATGCATCATAGGCTGATGCCCATAATGTATGACTGGGTACAATATATTTGAGATTCCCATTGTCAGACCTGAACTCCCTGGTATAGGATACAGGATCCCGCAACCCTACATGGGATAAAACCTAAAATAGAACCTTGTGGAACAACAAAGTTTACGTTAGTGTGTGTAAAGAATTATGAACCATTGTTCAGTTGTTAGAGTGAACTTCTCACAGTTCCCTTTAAGCTGAGCAAGTTCACTCTCTGGTTTGGGATCTTGACTTACCACTGCTAAAAATTGCATTTTCAAAGTCCATTAATTAAACAGGGAACTACTAAGGCAGCAATATATAAATGAATAAAATTCCTTTAAAAAAATTCCTTGTTCCTTCAAATTTGTCCTGATAAAAGGTAACAGATTATCAATTCAAAAGAATTGCTTGTTAGGGTCAGATATCATGAAAGGAAATATTAATGGTTATGCTTGTGTTTAATATTGCTGTATAGGAATTTTGTATATGTATGTAATTGCTGCAGCAGTAAATGTGCAGCTATCATCATTATAACAGGGGACAGTTTCTCAGTGTGCAGTCTTTCAAAGACTACCGGTTTTATATCTAAATTCTGCCAACTACAAAGTGAGCGAGGGCCGCCCTCTCATTCTCTTAGGCATCGCGTTAGGTTTCACTGTCTACTCCTACACAGCATTCGTGCTTAGACTGCAGGATGTTGTGTTGATCACTTGGCAATCTCTCTTTAGTATTTAGTCCAGAACAGTCTGAACCCAACAATCAACAAACTTAGCTCACTGTTGATTATGTTCAGATGGTGGGAGAACGCAAATGTTCATGTATGATAAACAGACAAGTGGAGGGAAAATGAACATAATATAATATTTTAAGAGGAAATATTGAGTTTCATTTATTTTGATGTGTTAAGAATTTCAATGAGATGTTATGTTATAGATTTGTTTACATTAAAAATAAATAACATTGTATTTATTATTTAGCAAATGTGACTTATATACTGTACTACAGTGTACAAGCATATATATATATATAAAAGCAATTTTTTTAAATACATATTGAAACAAATATTTTATTTGAAATGTGATATTTTGAAATATCAGTGGCCCCAAGGGACCCAACTGAATTATGGTCAGGATTAAAAGTATGTAATTATCCATCACATTGTAAGGATAATGGCAGATGGACATAAATTGTGAGAACGGAACAAGGCAGAAATCTGTCACAGTTTGAGAAGGAACTGAGGATGAGAGTGTGATATGCCCCCTGGGAGACTCAACATGCTGATCAGACAGCGTGAGTGAGTCATTAGTAGTATTCTCAGTCATAGATCCAGAATATTTTGATTGAGTAGGATACAGTTCTAGTGTAGAGTTGTTATGGCAAATCGACACTTAATCACACATTGTTACAAATTCCATAATTTTACACACTTTTTTTTTTCTTCAAATTATGATCAATTGTAAACATGGGAGAGAGGGTATGTTCAATAAAGAAACACTATGCTGCCATATGATTTGACTTGTTAGCAACAGTGCGACCTTGCAGGATTGTAGGTGAGACTTTATACTGCCAGTTTTTTTTATTCCTTTTTAATTCCTTCCTTTGTTTAATAATTTATCCTACTGTATGTGTTTAATTGTAAGGTTACTTGATTGAAAATTGTAAACTTATTCTCCCCATTAAATTTGTCCAGGAGCTGGCTCTGACTCAAATAAAATATTTAAATTAGAACCAATCATCCTGTGTGTAATGTATTATTTGAAATATAAAGTAATATTGAAATATAAAGTTTCAATAGAGTTGTCAATTTTAAATTTAGTTTTTATTTTCGTTGTTTTATCTTGTGCGGCAAGCAGAATCCTCTCGGGGCCTCCAGGTGACGAGATTTCCAACCAGAAGCTGGGTACCAGGACGAGTCAGATATGTCCGATAGGGCAGAGGGAGTCTGAATCAATGGCAGCTCAGGAACGACATTTGTAGCTCAATAGAGAACCACCTCTCCGAGGAGGTCTCGGTACGCTTGTTTGGTCCGATTTTGGTCCGAACTAGAGTGAGATTGCTGCATTCACACCTGCCCAAACGAACCGCACCAAGAGGGAAAACGAACTCTAGTGCGATTCAACCGTACTAAATAAGGCAGGTGTGAAAGCACCCTTAGACTCCTAGGATAGGCTACAGGTCCCCCGTGACCCTGAGTACAGGATAAAGCGGAGTATACGACAAGTGTGTACATGTCAGACAAAATTTAAACTTATAAAATATATAATATATAAATTATATATAATATAATAAATTATATAAATAAATTAACTCATTGGCTCCTTTAATTGAGCAAAAGTGTAGAAAAGGGAGTACTGTATACAGAAAAATAAATATTTCCCCCCCCCCTAAGTTTTTACTCTCATAATTGTGTTCTGTTATTCTGTTATATCAAAAGTCCCGGTTTGACTTGTATGCCCTTCGTATTTTTGTGTTTTAGAATGATATAACCATTTAGACAGGAAGGTCCGTCTGAATGTCACTGAAAACATTTAGATTTTTTTTTTAACTTGCTTTTCTTCCAGAAAATAGAGCATCTGTCAGTGACGTTCATAAGGACCTTCATGTCTACATTGTTATATTTAGTTAGTTATGCACCAAGAACCTCACTGACACTATCTTATTTAACTAATCCACATGTTGCAAACATCATGAAATTTTAATTAGTCATAGAAATTAATTGGCTAATTTCAGTGAAGTTAACAAGTTTTTTGATTGCAGGAAATTCTAATTAGGTGTGCACACAAGTAAGGAGTGAAGTTTCATTACACCCTATATACAAAAAAGAGGTACTAAAGTGTGTGGCAATTAGTTATTAAATTAATTCTTGAACATACACACGTGGACAAAATTGTTGGTACCCTTCGTGCAATGAAAGAAAAACTCACAATGGTCACAGAAATAACTTTAATCTGACAAAAGTAATAATAAATAAGAATTCTATGAATGTTAACCAATGAAAGTCAGACATTGCTTTTCAACCATGCTTCAACGGAATTATTAAAAAAATGAACTCATGGAACAGGCCTGGACAAAAATGATGGTACCCCTAACTTAATAGTTTGTTGCACAACCTTTTGAGGCAATCACTGCAATCAAACGATTCCTGTAACTGTCAATGAGACTTCTGCACCTCTCTGCAGGTATTTTGGCCCACTCCTCATGAGCAAGCTGCTCCAGTTGTTTCCGGTTTGAAGGGTGCCTTTTCCAGACAGCATGTTTCAGCTCCTTCCAAAGATGCTCAATAGGATTGAGGTCAGGGCTCATAGAAGGCCACTTTAGAATAGTCCAATGTTTTCCTCTTAACCATTCGTGGGTGTTTTTAGCTGTGTGTTTTGGGTCATTGTCCTGTTGCAAGACCCATGACCTGCGACTGAGACCCAGCTTTCTGACACTGGCCAGCACATTTCTCTCTAGAATCCCTTGATAGTCTTGAGATTTCATTGTACCCTGCACAGATTCAAGACACCCTGTGGCAGATGCAGCAAAGCAGCCCCAGAACATAACAGAGCCTCCTCCATGTCTCACAGTAGGGACAGTGTTCTTTTCTTGATATGCTTCATTTTTCCGAATGTGAACATTGGCCTTGGCAAAAAGTTAAATTTTTGTCTCATCTGTCCATAGGACATTCTCCCAGAAGCTTTGTGGCTTGTCAACATGTAGTTTGGCATATTCCAGTTTGGCTTTTTATGATTTGTTTTCAACAATGGTGTCCTCCTTGGTCGTCTCCCATGTAGTCCACTTTGGCTCAAACAACGACGGATGGTGTGATCTGACACTGATGTTCCTTGAGCATGAAGTTCACCTTGGATCTCTTTAGAAGTCTTTCTGGGCTCTTTTGTTACCATTCGGATTATCCGTCTCTTTGATTTGTCATGAATTTTCCTCGTGCGGCCACGTCCAGGGAGGTTGGCTACAGTCCCATGGATCTTAAATTTCTGAATAATATGTGCAACTGTAGTCACAGGAACATCTAGCTGCTTGGAAATGGTCTTATAGCCTTTACCTTTAACATGCTTGTCTATAATTTTCTTTCGAATTTCCTGAGACAACGCTTTCCTTCGCTTCCTCTGGTCCATGTTGAGTGTGGTACATACCATGTCACCAAACAACACAGTGACTACCTGGAGCCCTATATATAGGCCCACTGACTGATTACAAGATTGTAGGTGGTTAACATTCATTGGTTAACATTCATAGAATTTCTTTTAATTATTACTTTTGTCAGATTAAAGTTATTTATGTGACCATTGTGAGTTTTTTTTTCATTGACCGAAGGGTAACAACAATTTTGTCCACGTGTGTAAGCCAGCAGCACCGAATGTGGTAAGTCTTCATGTCATATTTTACTTCCTTATTCACTCATTGTCTATACGAACATGCAAACTCCACACACACAGACTCCGAGGTACGATCGAACCTAAACCCTGGAGGTGCAAGGCAACAGTGTTGACCATTTAGGCACCAGAGAAAGAAAAAAAGATATAAATATATAATGATTAACAATAGATTAGACATATTAAAAAATATAAAACATCCAGATGTTTAGGAGAACAAGTGAAATCCTATTTCACTGAGGAGGAGTTTCTTCCCGCAGGCTATACGAGCTCTCAATCACAACACCACATAGGACCTACCACTTACACACTTGCACATTTTGCACACCTCAGGACTGCAGACTTTTTAACTTTTACTTTTTACCGGGACGCACAACCAGTTTACACATGGAACATTTGCACTCTTGCACATTTTGCACACTGTGAAGTTGAACTTCACTACATTCTGGTCTGCACTACACCACATTTCCATTACATTTCAGTTACTATATATATCCACTATTTTTATTAGATATTCTTTAACTTCCTTATATTTATCTTATTCAAATACTTTATTTCATTTTTATTTTTATTCTTATTCTGTATATTTTGTAAATAAGTGTTTCTTTATTTTAAATATCTTATTTCTTTTTTTGTTGTAATATTGTAGGTCAATAGCAGTCGCATAAGCATTTCACTTCATATGATACTGTGTATGACTGTGTATGTGACGAATAAAATTTGAATTTCAATTTGAATTTGAATTATTTTCCTATTTCTCTTCTAATTTAACACAATGTTTATTTAAAATTATATTACTGACATCCCAAGTAATACTGGAAATAATAAATATTCAAGATTTTAGACTTTCATTGTTTTAAATACATAAAACTTCTGTTAAAAAAATTCTAACTCTACATGTTTATTTCCCATTTAAAATAAAAAAAGGTTTGCAGGGTAGTCTCAAACCATTGACTTTAATTCACAAATTCACTGTAAACAAAATGTGTGGATATATATATATATAAATGACATATATTATATATGTTATATTATATATGTTATATACTTTGCTGTATAAGTGTGCCCATCTTTTTAAAAAATATTTTATATAATTTTATATCTTGAGTATATATTGGTTTTGAATAGATTTGCAGCACTGTGCAAAAGTATTATTCTACCCCTAATTTATTCATATTTAATACAATTAAAATAATGTAGTTTAAAGAAAAGTAATTGGAACAAATGTTTGTTGGATAGGCTGCAAAATATCTAAAGATACAACTGAATTTTTTTTGGCTTATGTAACGATCTGAGCAGCAATCTCATTTCCCCTCTCGTCTTTTCCAACCACTGAGCCTTCAGCATCACCAGTATACAAATCACCAGCTTGATCATCTGTCATCATCTGCACCTTTTTCTCCCTGGTTCATGCCTTAACTTATTGAAATGTCACTGTGTGGCTTAACAAACAAAAACAATCCTCTTTAACTGGTCAAGTACAGGGACTGGACTGAAAATAAGAGCAGAAAAAAGGTCCTTCTGGTAGCCTGGACGACCATTCCCATAGACTCCGGTTCTTCAGAAACAAAATATGAGCAAGTGAGGGATGGCTCAAGACTTTTCATTTCTTCTTTCTTAGAGCCCTCGTCGCCTTGCACCAATTCTAGCCTCTTTACACATATTACAGATTAGACTATGTTTGCTTTTTGCCAAATGAAAAGACAAACTTATGTGACATAACGACAACACTCCAGATGGGGGTCTATTTAGAGTTTTATGACAGGTGATAGTATGACTAATATTGTTATTCACAATTTTAGTGAATCAGATCTGAATCAATATCTTGTTCAGTTGCTGCTAACTAGGGCACCCAATGGTGTGAGCATGTAGTCTGATCTGTCCAATTAGTCATTAAGATTTTAAAAGATGTATGTAAAGGCATGCACAAAATTTGACCACCATTATGAAACAAACAATACAAAGCTATAATACTTTAAGTAACACATAAACACGGATCCTCAGTTTTGGAGATGTTTTAAAATACAATGTGTGTACATTCATTTTAAACACTTGGAAAAGACTTAGTGATCTTTGCACACTTCCTGGCCATGCCAGAGCCATCTGTGCTGTTATCACCAGCTCCTGTCACCAAGCTTCAGAGGGGCACGCTCACACGCATACACAATTTTAAGGGAATCATTGGTAATAAAGTGGTTCAAAAATTTTACATTTGACTTTAACTCTAAAACGTCTTTTGTTCAAAATTTGTTTGTAAAGTTCTTATAAACGTATTTAAGATTTCGTGTAGACACACTAAAATTCTCAAGGATACATCTGGCTAAAAGGTCACGCAGCTGTTGATTCTAAGATACCCAAATCACATGTTTCCACAATGCTCAAATTATCCGCTGTCCCCAGCAGTCATTCAAAGAATTGGACCTTCGACAGCTACCACTGTGCATCCACACACACACACACACAGACACACGCACGCACACGCACGCACACGCACGCACACACACACACACACACACACACACACACACACACACACACACACACACACACACACACACACACACACACACACACACACACACAGACACACACACTGACACACGCACACACACACACACGCACGCACACACACACACACACAGAGGCACTGATTAGTGGCAGAAGTGGCAGTGGAACCTTAATTACACACCCCCTTATCTTTTTTCTTAACTCGCTCTCCTAATGTGTATAATTAGTGGCGTCTCGAATCATCTGGATTTGGTGTCTTGGGACTTCACAATCAATAGACTCTTAATAAGAAAAGAGGAAAGACGCAGAATGGTAGGATCAGTGAAAATTAATTATAAGTTTCTAAAACAGGTCATGAATATTTAATGAATAGGATTTGGAAATGCACAACATTGCACTGTTTTTGTATACAATATTGATTCTCCCAGGGCAATAAGACCACATCCGAATATGCCCGCAGTTTTCTGTCAGAGGCAGGAATAAACAAATGCTGATCAGCACCAGCCTCCGGGAGTGAAACACTCCAAACTACTTCAAATTGGCATGCTGTGCAGACCAGCACAACATCTTATCTACTAGCTGAACACTTTACAATGATAACTTTTTCCATGTGCTGCCATGTGAGCCATATGCTCTCAGCTCTACCAAGCAAGTGAAAATGGATCTTTCTTGTCTGACCAGAACAGAGGTGGTTTTGGTCTGCTCGGTGGTCCGGACCATTTACATCCATCATTTGATGTCCATCCTGACTTCAGTGCCACAACAAATAAACCAAAACCAAAAGATGTACTGAATTAATTTCATGTTTAATTATGATTTAATTGAAACTTAATACTACATATTGTTCAAATACAATTACATCCAAGAAGCTTAATAAATCAGAAGGTGGTCAGCACCAAATTGCAGTAACTTTGGTACATTACCAGTTCCATTATGACATAAGCACCTAGGTACAGCTTACTATCAATCTGTACAGGAAGCATTGTAAATTTTGTCTTATAAATGGCAAAATATTTACAAATAAGAAATAATATACACAGATTATCCATAACATTACAGCACTAACACCCCTAGGCCTAACCAGGTTATCCCTTCAATATTTTTTCTTCCCTGATAGCGTGAGCATAATTCAGGACTCAAACTGTGAGTGATCTGGGAGCAATCTTTTTCACATATAGATGGACTACTACATTGCACGCTGTATTCAAAGATAAAGATTTCTTTTTTTGTTTGTTTTTGGCCAGGCCATATATGTACAGTATATACATATAGTATAAATCTTATCATTTTGATTCATACACATACACATTGCATACAAACTTACTTCTTTTGATTGTGTAAAGCTGCTTTGTGACAATGTCAATTGTTAAAAGCGCTATATAAATAAAATTGACTTGACTTGAAATTGACTATATGTACTTACTGGACACTATTTCAAACAGCCATATATTTAAACAAATTATGACCAAGCAATCAGTCATATGGCAGAATGAAATCAATGCATGAAATCATTCAAGAGCTTCCATTATCGTTCACAACAAGAAAAAATGTGTCAGATCTGCTGGAAAATGTCATTAGGTAGGCACACACCTGTCTCATAAAGTCCCACAGCTAACAGCACAAACACAGTTTCTTCTTCTACAATCCATTCCATTTGTTATTTTGGACTAAATTGTTCTGGGACAGAATTGTTCTCCCAATGTGATCCTCTAGTTTTTAGAAAACAATAAGCGGACAAAACAATATCACCTTTAATCAACCAGTAAAATCACGCCCCCAACTGAGAGTACACCATAAGAATGCTTGAATAGAAAACTAAGTTGACATGATGTCTAGCATTTGAGACAAAGCAGCAAGGTTTGTGAGAGCAGTTATTATGTGCCCATCAAATCCTTCTCAGTATTATTATGTGAAACAAGACCTTACTCTCACCTTCATAAATCAGTCTGTCATATTATATTAAGTTCTTGGTGAGTATATAGGCTGAGGTCCATTCTTTATTAGGAAGGAGAAATCCTCTGCCATGCCCAACCTAGCTACTAATATATAATCAATTTTTTCTGTTTGTAAGGATTATGACAAGAAGAGCATACTTTGTACATGAAAGAATGATAGGTGTTAGGAAGTGTGAAGAGCGAGAGACAGAATGGTGTGAATAACCTTGGACCTGATGAGAAATAACGATGGTTATCCTACTTTTTCCCTCTCTTTTTTCTGTTTCTCTCTCTATAAATATCTTTATCTATGTAAAGCATCAGTGAAGGTTGTTTCACTGTGGGAGATTTGTCCATCTCAGATGATAGACAATGCACGCCAAAGAAGAGAATTAATAGCAGGAGGAATAGCACAGATTGAATCATTGATCATAATTTCACCTCATATTTAGTTGGTGAAAGTAAAAGCAAAAACATCGATAATATTACACATATACATGATAAAAAAAAAAAAAAAGTGTCACCTAGGTGAAAAGGTTAATTTTCAGATAGGATCATACAACACCATTTTTCATAATACAGTACTTAATGCTTCTTGTCTCCTGATCCATGCAGATAAAAAGATACACATTGGCTAAATACAATATCATGCCCTTTTATGTGGCGTCTATAACTTTTTTGAATTCCGATCTTTCATAGATCTTAATTATTATTCAGATAAAACTTGGCCAATTTAAATTTCACATAAGAGAATATAAAAAAAAGTGTATTATTCTAAAATGCTAAAGTGTTAAGATATTGCAAAATTTAAGCAACAATTTTAGTATCAATAAAATGTAATTTTATTATAATGTGTTATTATAAAATATTAAAAATTTGCATTTTACATTTTTAGCATTTGAAGTGAGACAGTATAATGCAGAAGAATTGCCATATTGGGGGCACATATAAAATCAATAATCTTTACAAAAGCTCTTTTAAGTTAGCAACTTTTTGAAAAAATAAATGTAGGGAAGCAAGATTCTGAATTTTATCCATTTAGCATAAACTTCAGAAGTAGCTTCTTTGCCCCTTACAATTTTCTGTATTATATCTATAACCGAAAAATAAATACATCAGCACCAGTACTGTATTTTGGCCGAATGTACAGTACTGTAAATATACACATATTTTTATATTAAGGATTTTCTGTTGCCATAATTATTACTCCAGATAATTGATTAAACCTACCCTTAACCAGAAATCCTGCAAAGATTTAAAAGCACATATACACACCCACACCCACAAATACACACACACACACACACACACACACACACACATTGAAAGCACCTTTGTAAAGCTAGTCACAACTTCTCAGGGTATAACAGTACGCATCATCTCAGGGCACACCAAACACATTAATATTAAACATTCTGGTCAAAATGCCAAATTCTCATGTTTATATCATAAAAGTCTGCAGAGTTTTGCCTACAGACAGACTTAAGTGTCTTGTGGTGGGATGTTTTGTACAAGGAAGTGGGTACAAATGGTAAGTACTGGGAGGGAGTATCATTTAAAAGTCATTGGTATTGAACTGATGTATTAAACGTTTTTCACATCTAATGCTAGGTTTTACTGTTTGTGTGTTGGGTCTGTTTATCCTTATACTCTTGTCTGCAGACATTTCAGCAATAAGGTAAAATGCTTAAATAATTAAATTACATTAAATTAAATATTTTATGCACTATGCTCTTACACTGGGAAACTGTGGACAAGCTTAGTATACAATGGTCTAATCACCAATTCACACCAGAAGCATTTTTTTCAGCAAACATGATATGTACTGTACATGTCACATGCTGTGCTTGTCATTCAAACAAATCTTTCAATTTACAGCAGCTACATCAGTAAAATGTGTAAAAGTGTGTAAAATGTTCATGTGACAAATTAGTTTCAATTCATTAGTTCAACACTCCAGCATTTTTTGCCACATATGAACACCAGTGATTTAAAAAATAAATAAATAATAGGTATCCTATTCTCAAACAACTACACTTTCAATACACCCTGACTCGGGCTGTGCCCTCATACCTTCGACAGCACTACTCCTGTGCTGATAACTAGCACAACAGCACTCAATCCCTACCGTGATATTGCTTAGATAAAAGTCAGGGTGTATTGAAAGTGTAGTTCTTGTAGTATTGAAAAGGGTCACTTCAATAGCTTTATATTGGGTTTATTTATTTCAAGAAGGGTGATGGCTCATTGATTAAGACTCTGAGTTTACTAAGGCTCTATAATTTAACCCTAAGAATTTAAATATGCTGTGCCTAATAAAATTATAGTGCAGTGTAGTACAGTGGTGAGTAGTAACTACTCAGGCCAGATCTATTTCACTTAAATTTGTGCATGTATTCAATACAATATAAAATTACAATCAATTTAAAAAGACAAGGCATCACATTTCCTCAAATGCTTCAAGTAAAGTCACCTTATCAGGGCTTACAATGATTATGCTTTGGCTGTTCTAAGCATCAATGACACTGCCGTCCATTATTCTGCCTGATAAAAATAGAGTGAACACAGAGGGGTAATCTACAGTAAGGACCTGTGGCTCCAAAAGTGAGTCAATCCCCATAGACCCCCATGTTAAAATGTCCAAGTTTATATCAGAAATAAACATGTTTTCAACATGTTTTGGGTCTCCATAGACCCAAACTTCTCATTCATGACAACTGTATGCATTATTTCTTCATAATTAGGGCATAGCAGATTTGATTGACAGCTGCATTCCAGGTATCAAAAGCTGTCTGCTATGCATTGCCTAACTAGCTAACTGGAATCATTGCAGTTTAACTTATAAATGATGGAGTTCAATCAAGCGCAATATAAAATTAGTATATAAATTAATGTTGACCACCTTAGCATTTAGCTAAGCTAAAGCTAAGCAGGCTATCTGGTGGTAACTGAGGGAAGTTGGCATATTCAATCCAGGCTCTGATTGTTCTGCCCATTTGCCCATTTATGGACTCTTGTTCTTGTTCTATTACTTTAATCACCATTCAACTCATAGGACGATGAAGAAATTTCTGTATTTTGTAATTTCTGTATCTGTAAGTTGAAGTTGGAAGCTGCGTTCTGTCAGTACAGAGTGATGCTGTCATGTGGCTTGGATGTTTCACAGACAGCAATATTGCTGCGGGGGACTGTCAGTATGAGACTGTAATCAGATGGACCACAGATTGAGCCTCATTCGGTGAATGTCAGATGCATGTGCTGTTCAAAGTCTAAACCACATGCCACATGGTTATTCCACTCTGTCACATAGCAACAATTCTGTATCCATAGAAACAGTTTTAAACTTAAAATAAAGTGTATCTATGTCTGTTTCCGTTCAAGATTTCTGTAATTTAGAATTGTAGCCGTTTCTGTAACATTTAGGCTGCGAATCTCTAGCACTAGAGCAAGTGAGAAGATACATCATTTCAATTTAGCCCTTGTCTGAAACAACATTTGTCCATCCTACCTATAACAAAACTGTATTGCAATATATATTAAAAAGTAATATATTCCAATTTGCAAACATTTCTGATGAATATACAGGGTGGGCCATTTATATGGATACACCTTAATAAAATGGGAATGGTTGGTGATATTAACGTCCTGTTTGTGGCACATTAGTATATGTGAGGGGGCAAACTTTTCAAGATGGGTGGTGACCATGGTGGCCATTTGGAAGTCGGCCATCTTGGATCCAACTTTTGTTTTTTCAATAGGAAGAGGGTCATGTGACACATCAAA
The DNA here is from genome assembly GCA_013621035.1 of Clarias magur. Taxonomy (NCBI): domain Eukaryota; kingdom Metazoa; phylum Chordata; class Actinopteri; order Siluriformes; family Clariidae; genus Clarias; species Clarias magur. The sequence goes on from QNUK01000098.1 coordinate 1,378,860, forward strand.
CTTATTGGGAATTTCACAAGAAAAACAATGGTGTGCTTGGTTTTAACATAACTTTATTCTTTCATGAGTTATTTACAAGTTTCTGACCACTTATAAAATGTGTTCAATGTGCTGCCCATTGTGATGGATTGTCAATGCAACCCTCTTCTCCCACTCTTCACACACTGATAGCAACACCGCAGGAGAAATGCCAGCACAGGCTTCCAGTATCCGTAGTTTCAGGTGCTGCACATCTGGGTTAGTGTCAGACCAGTTGAATGGCCCCCAAGGTCTCCCGATCTGACCCCCTTAGACTTTTATCTTTGGGGTCATCTGAAGGCAATTGTCTATGGTGTGAAGATACGAGATGTACAGCGCCTGAAACTACGGATACTGGAAGCCTGTGCTGGCATTTCTCCTGCGGTGTTGCTATCAGTGTGTGAAGAGTGGGAGAAGAGGGTTGCATTGACAATCCATCACAATGGGCAGCACATTGAACACATTTTATAACTGGTCAGAAACTTGTAAATAAAGTTACGTTAAAACCACCATTGTTTTTCTTGTGAAATTCCCATTAAGTTTGATGTGACACATGACCCTCTTCCTATTGAAAAAACAAAAGTATGATCCAAGATGGCCGACTTCCAAATGGCCACCATGGTCACCACCCATCTTGAAAAGTTTGCCCCCTCACATCTACTAATGTGCCACAAACAGGACGTTAATATCACCAACCATTCCCATTTTATTAAGGTGTATCCATATAAATGGCCCACCCTGTATATTTGTGAATGGCAGCGCAACATTTGAATCTCTCAGGATTTGTTCCAAATAAACCCCATCAGTCTTTGTCTTTCATAATAATCTCATGGTTTATTTGATCATTGGTATGGTTTACTCATTACTCACTTCTAGCTCAAATGAAGCTCCAGCACTGAAACTCATTTGGTGAAATTACATTGTCTTGCAAATTGACTTATTACTGTTCTTTTCAAATGTGTGTGTAATTTGTCTTTTTATTTTTAAGCATCAGAACCATGAATGACTGAATATATACAAGGATATACAGAACATGTTAGTATGCTCACTACCTCAATAGTGTAAATATGAATACACTCTTTCATTTTTATTTATTTATTTATTTATTTTGGAATTATAATGTTTACAAAGATTTTAGCTTTTTATTCTTAATATTGCTATCTACATAATATTAATGAAGCTTTCATTAAGCAGCTTTCTGGTACATGATTCTCTATCTCTCTCTCTCTCTCGCTCTCTCTCTCGCTCTCTCGCTCTCTCTCTCTCCCGCTTTCAGAAATAGTTGAATTGACTCATTGCCTCCGACAACTGATCCCCTTAGGTGATAAGCTGAACAAGATTGCAAATATCCATGTTGCAAGGAAAGCATGGCAACATCAAAGCACAACAATCAGTCTTAAAAGCCTTAATGGTCCCAGTGGATCGTTTGATTTTTTCAAGACCAGTGGAAGGGAATTGGCCCCAAAAGAGATGGGAAGGTTTTCATTTGCATGTTTGTAGAGTGTACATTTCTTGAAGAGATCAAAAGTAAAGTTTTTAGTGCCTTTCAGGATTGTTTAAGGACATTGGGCCATATTCAGAATGTCGAAAAAAAGAACAGCAGATAAAGGACGCTGGAAATGTTTTTATATTTTGAAATGTGCCATTGTCTGACAATCCTAAATCTCAGGATGATGAAAGAGGAGGAATGGTGGATCCCTCGTGGTGAAGATGATGAAGGCCATCCGTTGTGATCTAAGCTACTGCATGTTTCTCAGATTTTTGCCTTGTGATGTGGCTGAATCCATATCCATATTCCCATGCTCTGAAATCTGCTCTGTGCAATTTTTAAGATCAGCTTCTTCTCTAGCAAGCGATTCCCTGTCAATTCTATATGTCTTGGGGTGCAACAGATCTGTACTGTACGTGTATTATATGGAAATGTGAATGGATCAGTAGGTACGCTATAGAAATTATAATTCCGGTTTCAAATCTGTCCCAAACTAAAGCAAATCATTGGGAAGGAGAGACTCATCCCACCCATTAATATTTTCTAAAAATCACTGAACCACTACCTTACTTAAATAGCATGAGGCAGGGCAAAAATGTTGAGATGCAGTTCTGAAGTAAAATGAAAACTCCATGATTTTCTAAATCATGCATGCTAAGTGAACTACATTGCAAACACATATGATATAACTTAGAGTTACAGTGTTTCAAGTTTAATGTGATGGTATACAGAGGCCAAATGGCAAACAACTTATTGTTGTTTTTATGAACCTGATGGCAAAATTAAGGACACTTTTAATATATATCTATATCCATATATATGACGGCGAGGAAGACCACCCCTCCTCCGAACGACCAGGTGCTGTATCTCACCACGGCTGATGTGAGGAAAACTCTGCCAAGAGTCAACCCTGAGAAGATCATCGGGGTCTCTCTCCCCTCTATCGAAGACATCTACACCACACGTTCCATCTGCAAAGCCATCAGCATTGTGGCTGACCGAACACACCCTCTTCACCCTCCTGCCATATGGAAAAAGGTACCGAAGCATTCGGGCACTCACATCCAGACTGTGTAACAGTTTTTACCCACAAGCCATCCTTCTCCTCAACACAAAGAGACTGGACTGATAAACACACCCACGCGCACGCACACACACACGCACACACACGCACACACACGCACACACACGCACTCAAATCACTAAAACAGACGAACTAAATAACATCCGGACTGGATGTTGTGTGCTAAACACACACATGCACAATCACACTGATCTACAACCACCTTAATTTGTTCATACCTACCTATCTGAACTGCTCTTTGCAATATTTGCACAATATTTTATTTCACTTTGCGATTTGCACACAATATTTTTGAACACAATGTAAATTGTTTACTTGCTGCTCTCTCCACTACCTCAACCCATACCTTATCACTAAAAAGGTATTTCTTTACTGTAACATGTAGCTCTTCGTCTGCACATTTGCACGTGCACTTTGTTGTCTGTTGTCTATTATTGTCTCTTTTTTGTATAGAAATTGGTAGTTTTTAGGTTAATAAAATCTGTGTTGTTAAATTTATGTTGTGTTGTTAATTTATGTCGTTGCATGTATGTAGCACCTTGGTCCTGGAGGAACGTTGTTTCGGTTCACTGTGTTCTGAACTGTATATGGTTGAAATGACAATAAAAGCCTACTTGACTTGACTTGATATTTTTTTTTACACCTCATAATAGTACAATATTTATACAAATTTATAATATTAATACATTATCTATCTGAAAACTTCGAATTAATATTCTAGACTATAATGCAATATATACATCAGCATCAACAAGCTAAATTTACCTTCCACTGGTGGTGGATCAGACTCAGCTAACCTTACTGAGAAACTGTTGTTTGTGCTGTTGCTTTCTTTTACTTGTTTTAAAAGTAACTGAAATAATCAATTTATGCTATATGGTCTGCCTCTCTTTTCTCCTTTTCTGGTTTTTGTTTTTTTTTAGTTGTCATTTTTTTTCTTGTTGTTTTTTTTAACATTATGTCTTTCACGTACACACATTGCAAACTGCAAAATCTGAAGCAGTAAGCGACAAGTGCCTGTGCCATCGCACAATTTATAAAGCAAAAATTCAATAGGCATTGTACATTGGTCAGAACTCTTTCAATGATATCTTTGCATTTCATGAATTGGAAAACCCAAAACCAGTCTCCAAAAAAAAAAAAATCATAAATAATCTGTCTGTATGTCTGGATTTTGTCACATCACATAAAACTGGCTGAACAGAATTTAATGAATAAAACTTTGGCAGTAAATACGTATTTGCCTTCACTATAAATGAAATCAATATGTTGAGGAGAAGTGAAGTTATGAGCAGGTATGCTCATCTAGCATCTGAAGGTGATTGCAGTTCTAATCCATCATAGTGATATTATGTCAAATGTGATGCAAGCAGTCTTCGTGGTTATTAAGTGCTCTGTTATCACATGAATTTTTTAACAGACCATATGGGGCCATTCTCAGCAGCAGAGGGTGGCCTCAATGTAATAAAAACTCCAACCAGAAGGGGCACACCAGGTTGCATCATATGGCCGTCATGTGATAAAGATTCCAAACAGACAGGTCCAGAAGGCAGAAGGGGTTGGGATTGCTGATGTGTGTGTGTGTGTGTGTGTACGTGTGTGTGTGTGCGTGCGTGCGTGCGTGCGTGCGTGCGTGCGTGCGTGTGTGTGTGTGTGTGTGTGTGTGCGCGTGTGTGCGTGAGAGAGAGAGAGAGAGAATAATTTGTTATCCCAAATAGTGTGTAATGCTCTTTGGTGTGTGTAATGAATAAAGTTAGTGGAAGCAGGACTTAAGCAGATCTAGCTATGACACCATGACTAAAAGGGAGATCCTAAAGGAAACACAAACATTAGGTCTCCCTATGAAGTAAAGCAACCAGTCACTTCATCATTAACAAACCTGAGTGATTTTTTGAGACTGGAGGAAGACATCATCCAAACATACCAGTTCACCATAAAGCTCTTTGCACATGAGTCCCCCAGATCTGTACCTTGACCCAAGAAAAAAAAAAGATTTACTGAATTGACAAAATAAATAATTGTTCACCCTAGATTTAAAGACTTGTGAGATTCGAGACTGTGTCTAAATCCCAAAAATTAATTGGAAGGCTATTCCATAACTGTGGGGCTTTATAAGAAAGATTCCCTTCGGTAGTTTTCCTTATACATAGCATCAACAAATAGCCTGTACCTTTTGATCAAAGTAGTAGTGCCACTACTACTCCATCTACTAGCAGATCACTCACTACCATAGTGTGAGACCATAGAGAGATTTATAGGTCAATAGTAGTATTTTAAAATCAAAATTTCTTTGGGAGCCAGTGCAGCATGGACAAGATAGGATTGATTTCTTCTCGTTTGAGTAGGGGCTCTGGCTGCCACATTTTGGACTACAGCAACTGGAGCTTGTTTATTCACCTGGCGGAAAATAGTAAGGCAGATCGTAACAAATGGGTCATGTACCACTTTAACCAGTGCTTGCTCTGTGCCATCATGAGGCCTTTTTTGACTGGCGGTGTACAAACCCAGGTGTCCTATTTAAAAGGAGAAGATATGATTGTAACCACTGACATGCTGTATAATTGCTCTAATCTTCCAGTTTATTTTAAGTGGGGAAATTAAATAATTACACATAAATCCCAGATGCATAGAAAAGCTGTGTATAAGGCCATGTCCACACGTAGCCGGGTATTTTTAAAAGCTGAGTTTTTTTCCTCTTCATTTTCAAAAATAATTCTGTCCACACGACCTAGGGTTTAAAAATATCTTGTCCACATGAAAACACAAAGCGCCCTGATAGGAGCCTCTCTCATCAACAGAGGGCCAAACAGAAGCCTAGACAAAACGTCATTACCTGCAGCACTTTGTAGAAGTCCTAACGGGTCTCGTCCGAAACCGCCGTCCCAGTCTGTGTTGTCAGAGTTTTGTACAGTATGTAGCAGCAGTGAGCTTAGTAGTACATTCAGACACCTCTGTTTATTAACATAATGTGTGAGTAACTGCACGTGTATGTACACGCATGTAGAAAGTCCAGTGTGCAACGTTAACACAGTCACTAGTTTACTGTACGTATGTCCGCTATTGCACAAAATATCCTCATAAACAAAGCTGACATCAAATCAAGGAAACGAGCACACAGACAATTACATCATCAGCACAAGGTGACGTAACAACAAGCCGAAATCTTTGTTTCCCCTGTCCACACAACAAAACTGAAACCGTTTTGGAAGAGTGAAGAGTTTTGGAAAGTCTTCACTTTGGCCAGAGTTTTCCAAAAGCTCCATTTTCAGCAACCAAAACGGCATTTGCGTGTGGATGAAAAGGTGAAAACCACAGAGAAAAATCTTCGTTTTTAAAAATACTCGGCTACGTGTGGACATGGCCTAAGAGAACTACTGTACACAGAATTTCAATGTACATATCAGAGTAAGACTCACTCACTCATCATCTGTACCGCTTAATTCTGTATTCAGGGTCACGGGGGCCTGGAGCTTATCCCAGGAGACTTAGGGCACATGGCAGAGTACACTGGACAGGGTGCCAATCTATCACAGGGCACACACACACACACACACACTCTCACTCATTCACACACTACGGGCAATTCGGGAACGCCAATTAGCCTAACCTACATGTCTTTGGACTGTGGGAGGAAACCGGAGTACCCAGAGGAAATCCACCAAGCACGGGGAGAACATGCAAACAGAGACGGGAATCGAGCCTGGACCCTGAAGGTGCAAGGCGACAGTACTAAGCACTACGCCACCGTGCCGCCAACAATGATGTCTTGAAAATCAAGTTGAAATATTAAGGCAACTTAGATTAAATTCTTCTTGTCCTACTGCTAGCAGGTCAAAATATTTTACTAATCTTATGCTAAAGCTAGCATAACATTCTGTCAGCAATCATTCAACCAATAAACCACAAATAATTTTATGTTTATTTATCTCCTGGTCATGGATCTGAAGAAAACTTTTCATAATTTTTGCAGTTTTGCATTGGTTTTCATTGTTTGTTTGATTCCTTTTGGCCAGTTTTTGGTGGTTAAAGGAACATTTTAAGACAAATCTGCTTGTTAGCAGTGCATTGTAGCTCAGAGCCGCCACACAGTCAGAAACACAGTCCTGCACACTCCTAGGACTCAAAAGTCTCAAGAGGAACAGAGCCTCAACAGACACAGAGAAAGGCATCTGCTGAAGGTTAACAACAATAACATTTGAAAAAATGGATAAAGGCATTACATTTATTTTTTATTTGCTTTATTGGACAAGTTAATGAGGCATTCCAAAGAACACAGAGTTTTTTTGTTTTTTTTGCCCTGGGCAAGTACTGATTGAGCATAGGTTGAGTAACTTTCAAGGAGAAAAAAAAAATTCTATGAATAGTTTTACTGCACCATACTTTTTACTTTTACTTGAGTAGATTTTTGAAGAAGAAATGTTACTCTTATTCCACTACATTCGGCTCCTCTCGACTCATTACTCATTTAATGTAAACATACAGCTGGTAGAACGCCGCATGACGGTTTCACCAATCAGAAGCAGCAACAATACGTCACATGACTCCGTTTGACCAATCAGGTTAGGTGGCATAGTGGGGGGAAAAAACCTTCAGCCAGTGTTCTATAAATTCATCCTACCTGTGAATCCGTCCTACATACTCTATACTCACTTGCACATGCGCAAACAAAAGTTTATGCATATTTCTCAAATTTTGCGGGATGCCCATGAATTCACGCTGCTACTAGTGGGATCTTGCAGTTAGTGTACAATCTTGCTGTGAGTATAGATTGCTTTTTTTCATGTTTATTTGATTATATGTTAACTTTAATTGTACATATAATGGTACTTTAACAGTCTCTGAATATATAAGTATACCTCAGTACAGCATTAATCGCCAACACACGTGTTGTAAATTTTTATGCAACCCAAAAAATATTATGCATCCCTGGCATCATATACAAAGCATGTTTCGCTTGCAAAAGAACAGCTTCATACTACGTTGTCTTCTCTATCTGCCAAAACAGACAAACAATATATATATTGTTATATTGTAATATTATTTTGAAGTACAGCTACTCTTGCTTGAGCAAATTTTTTGGCTACTCTACCCACCTCTGGCTGACATTTAATACTGACAGAGAGATCCGATCTAATGTCTATGAGATCAGTGTAAATTTGCAACCATATTTGCTATTATTGATTTCTGTGTTTCTTTTGTGGTCTGTGAATTACAGTTATATTTCATAATCCAGCTACGCACCTTGGAGGACACTTACAAGAAACGCTGCCTGCAAAGGGCAAGAGGCATTATCAAAGATTCCTCTCACTCAATGATGGACTATTCACTTTTCTTTCAGTGATACAGGTACATCAGAGCCTGCAACAAAAGACTGGAAAATGTTCAGTGCTGTTACTGCACTGAACAGCTGATGATGGAGTGTTAACCCCACTGCACTGTCACTTTATGTCTATACTGCGCTACTTCGTCCACTATGCGTCTTTGCACACTCCATACTGTGCAGTATACTTTAATTGCACTACTGTATATATACTACTATCTATATAATTCAGAACTCATATACTGTATGTACATACAGTACGTACGTTACTTTTTGAGCATGGTATCTTCCAGACACATCTATCTACTGCACAATGTTTGTACAGTTATACTGTATTATACTGTATATTACTATAGACACACCACATCTTATTACCTACTGCACCTTCTGTTTGTTATAACACATTGTTGTTTGTTGTAAGCAGGCCATTTATGCACTTCTGGTTAGAAGCTAACTGCATTTCATTGGCTCTGTACATAATCTTTGCACAATGGCACAATTAGATTCACAAAGCTGAATGTGAGAAAAAGAGAATGTGAGAGAGAGAGGCCACAGTATATTATACAGTGTGGAGCTGCTGTTGTTTTTAAGTGAATTATAGCATGTGTACCATGCATTAAACTGAAAAAATAGAAAAGACACCATTTAGACGAGGATAGTATGTTACTACTGTATGTGACTAGGAGAAAAAAACATCTACCAAAGCTACACTTGTCGGTTGTCTTAAAGCGATTTTTTTCTTTTTTGTAAAAAAATGTAATTTACCATTTAGGAAACATACGCATTTATTTCACCTTTGTAAAGTGATTTTTATTAGTAGCTTTTTATAGAAAAGAACGTGGTCGTTTTTTTCCCCCTTCAAGCTTCACATTTGACCGCTCACTTGTGCCCACTTGAGCCCTCTTAAAAGTAAAAACCTCCAGCTCATGTGAGATTTTAGTTATGCTCCTGTGATTGGAGTCCTGATGCACATTTTATTCTCAACCAAATGCTCTCAGAAACATTCTGACAAAAAATAGTGTACCTTTTGTTTATATCTTTATTTGCGCCCATTTATGTGTTCATTCTGAATAATATGTTCATACTTGTTTACATTTGTTTTATTGGAAGGTAGACAAAATGACAGAAAATTTAATAAAGGTTGGTACATTGAGCAGAATATGTTATCATGGTGCGCAGTGCCTAAATTGCATGTTTAAGCTTGTATGACAATTTTGTAAATAACATGCAATATTTTAACACAGAATGTTACACAGTGGCTACAGCATATGATGTTTTGTTAATATCCCAGCCAACACCCTATTTTTAGCAGATCATATTATTTTTCTGAATGTGGGAAGTTGATGGTGTTCGAAAAAAAAGATTACCTTAATAAAAAAGATATCACGCAGACCATTAGCAAGATCGAACAGAATATCTAAAGATGTGTGCTCTTCAGCATATCTGTATTACTGAATAACAATATTGACAAGCCCTTTAACACGAGTCCATCAAACTGAACATTAAACTGATTCCATTATTGAACCTACATGAGCCTCCTGTCTTATTTTAACACAATGAGAAAAAGCATTCTGCTAGATCTACTGCTTCTTGATTGCGTTCTGCCATTGTGCACATCAGTCTTATTAATAATAAAAAAAAAAAAATAAAAAAACAGCCACAGCTGGTTACAACCTTTCAAATATGCAACTGCTATAGTCTCTGAGTGTTAATTGATTCTGACACGCCATTTTGTTCTGCTAAAATCCTCTCTGAATATCAAGTGCACTGTCAGCTTTGGAATTTAACAGGCTTTAACAGGCATACGCTCAAACATCAACCTTTTATGCAGGCTGTGCTCTCATTTTAATGGAAACAGTTGTTTTTGGTACTAGACAAACAAAGTAATCATGTCGCATCTCAATGTAATAATTTCACAACACTTCATGACATTTAAAAGGCGTCTGAAAGCAGGAAATGATTCACACACCAGTACTTTAAAGCCTTGTTGATATTTTTAGGGAGCATGATAACCTGTCATTATAAATGAGGCTTATTTTCATGAAAAATAAAGTCAAAGAACATATTTAGATTAACTTACCTTTATTCATAAACATAAATTATTTTGTTTATTAATGATGTTTGCTTTTAATATCAAAATGATTGTTCTGTCAAGGTTTTACGCATGGTCCAGCTTATATGACAATGGGTTGCATTTATCAAGCTGTATGTGAGTCACTCTACTGATTTTCAAGTCTGGGCTCTGACTAGGCCATTCACCTTTTTCTCCTTCAACCAAATCAAAAATCAATTTTGCTGTATGCTTTGGGTCATTGTCATGTTGGAAGGTAAACCAAATCCTGACATGTCCTCCAGTCCCTAATGCAGAGAAACACCACATAACAGCACATTACCACCTCCATGCTTTACTATAAAAATATTTTTTTGCGTTTTCGCAAAGCTCCATTGTTCAGGCTTTTTTTTCTGTTTTGTTTTTTGCAACCCTCCCATACGAGTCACATTCGTGATATTTTTATTACATGTGCACAATGACTTCTTTTAGTCATAAATCCCTGCAACTGCTTCAGAGTTACTGTTGGCCTCTTGGTAGCCACCTCAGATCATTTCTCCCCTGGCTCTTTGATCCGGTTCGACATTCTGATCCAGGGATGGTCTTTGTCGCACCAAATACCTTCCACTTCTTAATAATAGACTTTTCCATATCAGTAATTCTGTTTTTTATTATTATTTTTCCCCACATGTTGGTGTTATATCTTTCAATTGGATATTAAAAGTTGTACTGAGTAAATAAAGTTTAATAAAACAAAAACTGTGTTTGTCTTGCATGTTCAGGTTGTAAAAAAACATGATTATTTAAAAGGGGTGATTCTTTTCTCTACCCACTTTATATACAGTACTGTACCACTAATCCTGTACAGGGTCATCCTCTGACAGAAGCCTCAGTGTACATGACAGGATATACCCGGGACAGGGTGCCAACAAGAGCTTACAAGAGCATCTTCTTTTAACATTCTATAATCAGCATGTCTTCCAAGATGCACAGTACAGTTGTAAAATAGTAGCTTTCCTAACTGCCATGCATGATGAGTATATATGTGGTTAAAATGTAGAAATTCTTTTCTTCTTCATTATCATTTCACACCATTTTCTGCCACCTCACAAAATTCACACTTAATTGCCCTTTTCTGTAATTTACCCCTGGAGTTTGACCTTTTCTAGAGATGCTAATTTTAATATACAATGTTAAAAATATGCTTTCTGCCTTTAAAGATAATATATTAAGCATTTCTTTCTTTTCTTGCACATCTCATCTTTTCCTGTTACCTTTTATGAAGGCAACATTAAATGCTAATTAGCTGTTTCAGATTGGCATGCAAGTGTTTCTGACAGTTTTGGTTATTGAGTAGAATTAAGCACTACCTTTAATAAAAGTCACTTATGCCTTAGCAAGATGACTCTGCAAAGAAAGAGTCCAGAGAAATCCAGAGAAATCTTGACACCAGACTCATCTGTATCAATTCATCTTCATGAATTTTATTATAACCATTATCACATGGAAAAGATGATTAAAGTTGGAAGTTTGCATCAACATTCATAAGATAATTCATGAAAACCTGTTTTGGCATTATGTTTGGAGTCAATTTCTGTTATTCAGACAATATTGCAATAATACACAATTTGGTTAAATTAGCAAAGATGCATACATCTCTCTCTCTCTCTCTCTCTCTGCGCATGCGCTGGGTGTGAGGGAGCGCGTGAAAGACTGTTTGGCGTCCTGCCAAGCTTTTTCCGGAAAAACTTCCCGTTTTTTCCCCCCCACTTCTCTATTCATTTATTTATTTTTGCTTTATTTATTCCCCTTTTTCATTTCCATTAATTACTTTAGTGAATGCTATGTAAAATACATATGATTTGAAACTTTTTCGTGAGAGAGAGCGAGCGGGGCACCATGGCCTCCGAGGCCGGTGTGGAGAGTTTGTCTCTCCGGAATGGCGTGAGGTGTGTCGTGGACACTGGGGTCTTCGTTGAAGAAGTGCTGCTAGCGGTGGGAGAGGAGGTCGGGTGCGGGAACATCTACTCAGCCTCCCGGATGAACAAAGCGGTGGTGGTGTTTCTAAAACAGACCGACCTCGTGAGCGCGCTCGTGAAGAGCGGAATAACCGTGAGAGGATCAGCGGTGCCGGTCTCCCCTCTGTCTGCCCCCGCCACGAGAGTGCTGATCTCCAACGTGCCTCCGTTTGTACAGGACGAGGCGATCATGAGGGAGCTGGCCCGGTTCGGGAGGTTCGTCAGCCCCATGAGGGCCATCCCGCTCGGGTGTAAGAGCTCCAGCGTGAAGCACGTCCTGTCCTTCCGGAGGCAGATACTAATGGTGCTAAATAACCAGGAAGGGACACTGAACGTGAACTTTAAGTGCAAAGTGGGGGACGGCAGCTACACCGTGTTCGCCACCACGGAGCCGCTGAGGTGTTTCGAGTGCGGGGACGTCGGACACAAAAGGCTGAACTGTCCACACGGAGCCGCGCAGCCGGGGAGCTCGAGGAGCGACGCGGCCGGGAAACAGCAGCAGCGGCAAAGCGGGGACAGTCAACCTGAGAACACCGAGGAGTCCGAGTCCGCCGCGGGCCTCAGCGACACGCCCGAGTCAGCGCTCACGAAGGTCAGTCTCACACACACCGCCACCGCAGAGACACACACCGCACCCGGCGCTGACTCCAGCACCGCCACTACTGTACACAGCGCGAGTAAACATCCCGGCGCGTGTACAGTAGTCAGCGCTGACCCCGCCCACAACGCTGACCACGCCCCCAGCACCAGTACCGGAGAGGCACAGGAACTTCAGACCTGCACACCAGCACCGACACCCAAAGAGAAAACCACAGTAAAACCCAGGAGGAAAAGAGAAGAGACGCACATTACAGAACAAATCAACAAACGGAAAACCCGCAGCCAAACACTGAACACAACAACACTGGACACAGAAGAAGCCGGATGCAGCACCGCACACACACAGGGGGAACCACAAAAAGTCATAGAGGACATCCAGGAACAAGCAAACCAATACCTACAAGAACTAGACCAATTACAGATATCGGACATAAAAAAGAAACACTTAGTAAAAACGCTACTAAAAAAGGCAAAATTAACAGAAAAAAAAGCTCAAAAACCCACAGACACTCAAGATGAAGAGAAAATGGACAGAAGCTGAACAAACCAAAAACTATAAAGAAGAATGAATGACTGCAAAAAAAAAAAATATATATATATATATATGAATCTATATATTGTGTATGAGTGTGTCTGTGTGTATATGTATGTGTGTATGAGTGTCTGTGTGTGTATATGTATGTATGAGTGTCTATATGTATGTATGTGCTAGTGTGTATATGTAGTGTGTGTGTGTGTGTGCATGTGTATATGTAGTGAGTTAAAAAAAAAAACTCCTTTCTTTCTCTCCCCCCTCTCTCTCTCTCTCTCCCCCCCCTCTCTCTCTCTCTCCTCCTCCTCTCTTTCTCTGTCTCCCCCCCTCTCTGTGTATATGCTTATAACTGTACATAAATTGTAAAATAGTCCCTTATTTAATTTTGTTATAATAAAGTGAGTTTAAAACCTCTCTCTCTCTAGTACAACATGTACTAAGGTGAAACATTGTATTATTCATTTAAATAAAGATTATGTTAAGGCATAGTTTCTGATTTAAAAACTTGCAGGACAAATACATTTTGATGTAAAATAAATTGGAAAATTAAAAGAGGTACAGTAGGCACTGTCACCTTGCACCTCCAGTGTTTAGGCTCTAAACACTTTGGGTCTGTGGGTGTGTGCACCTCATGCTTGGTGGGGTTCCTCTCGGAACTCTGGTTTACTTCCACAGTTGATTAGGCTAATTATCCCCGTGACCCTGTATACAGGATAAAGCTATATAGACAGCGACGAGTGAAAAGAAAATAAGACAATTTCCCCCTTGAACAGCATATTTACACGACATCTCTTTAAAACTTAACAAACAAAAACATGTTTAGTTAATTTTAACCTGCATGTAAATGTTAATATTTCACTTTGAAAGCACTCAGGAAAAAAGGTTTAATTTCTCAATAAATGTTGAGCCAGCTTAATGGATATAGCAGGATGCTGAGTCGCTAAGAGATCCATCTCACGTCAGATAATTTCTCAGTTTAGGCTCTATTAGACACATTTTTTCGTAATCACTGAGTTACATCCTTGGCATCATATTCCTGTTGCATGACCCAAGCTGGACAGATGGCCTAACATTTGTCTCAAGAATATTCAATATGTGGATTTCATCCTTGTCTTAATGACCGCAAGTTTCCTAGGTCCTGTTGCTGCAAAACAAGCCAAAATCATCACCCACGCCTGACAGTGAATATGAGATATTTGTGATTATATGAGCTGATATGGCTCTGTTCAAAATGCTTAAACATCTCAGCCTTGATCTTGGCTTTTTTATATACTGTATATATATCTGAACTGCTGGGAAATCAACTTCTGAGAAGATTTACCAGAAAAAGCATTCTCACTGTAAGCTTGTGAATTCCAAATTGTTTAGCGATGACCTTATAACCTTATATAACAGATTAGCGGATTGATAAGGAGCAACCATTGCTTCTCAGAGGTCATGGACGATGTCAACGTCGCAATCACACTTCACAACAGAAACAACAACAAAATATTCATTTTTTTTACTCACTTATTCCAACAAATCAGAAATTATATGATTTACACACGTGGACAAAATTGTTGGTACCCTTCGGTCAATGAAAGAAAAACTCACAATGGTCACAGAAATAACTTTAATCTGACAAAAGTAATAATAAATAAGAATTCTATGAATGTTAACCAATGAAAGTCAGACATTACTTTTCAACCATGCTTCAATGGAATTATAAAAAAGAAATGAACTCATGGAACTACTCATAGATACTACTACAACGAAATACCCAAAGTTTATGCAAGTTTTTCAATAAATTAGTACACTTGAATAAACATCATTGCTTGATTCACTTTTATTTGGATCTGTTAGAAGCTCAAGGCGGAAATACTGAGGCCACAATTGGTGGTGCAGTTTTACCTTCTTTAGAAATCAGCACTGTGGGATACTCACAACTTTGTGCAGCTTGTTTCAAAGACATTTCCTGAAATGGCTGCCACTGACGGTTACAAACAATCAGCCTGTCATGTGCAGCCTGAATAAATTGAATTTGCCTTTATTCAGGCACCTAGCATGAGCTATCATCTCCCAGGATAGAATATCAACAAGGCTAACATTGTGTGTGTGTGTGCGTGCGTGTGTGTGTAGACTTTTTTTTTTCATTAGATGTGAGATATTGTCAGCAGTGAAGAAAGAATGTGAAAGAACGATCCTGTTGTGTTGAGAAAGGTGGGTGCTCTGCCTTCTCATCTCCTGTGACATTTTTGAGCATGCAAACACAAAGAGCAAAACCTTAGCCTCCATAATAATGTGGTCTTCTGCTAAAGGCGTAATCATCATTAGGCCACGAAAAGCGTGATTCGAAAATGAGAAAGTTTGGTCAGTTTCTTTCTCATGAGAGGATGTTTTTGAGGAAGGTTTTAATGCAGCTTTATGCAGGCTGATTGTTTTTACCCCCACAGTTGTTAAGCCCACTCCTTACCTAACATGAAGGGGGAAAAAAAAACCTGGGCAAGATTAAACAATAAGCAAAAACATTTTCACGCTGGTTTGGTCAAGTGTAGCACTTTGCAAAAGTCTTGATCTATCCCTCATTTCTTTATATTAAGTCAAATTTAAACGATGTACTGTAGATTTAATTAAATTAATGGAAACAAATATTTTACTGTGACAGGCTGCAACATGTACTAAGGTGAAACATTACAATATTCATTGAAATAAATATTATGTTATAGTTTCTGATTTAAAAATTTACAGAACAAATAACTACAGAACAAATAACTACTACAGTATGTAAAAGAAGACAAGGTAGGCTTGGTGGCTTAGTGGTTAGCACTGTCGCCTTGCACCTCCAGGGTCCGGGTTCAATTCCCACATTGGGTCTGTGTGCATGTTCACGCCCAGATACGATTCCCAGCCACTGGGTGCAGTACCGGTCTCAAGCCTAGATAAAATGTGAGGGTTGAATGAGGAGGGATATCTGACAACCTCGGACAAAAGTTGTGTGCAGATCGGATGGTCCTCTGTTGTGACCCCTTGATGGGACCAGCCGAAAGATCAATATTTTTTCAATATTTTAGCATCACTAATTTATTTATCACCGGCCTGATCATCTGTCATCATCTGCATCTGTTTTCATTCGTGTAACAAAAGAAAGACAAAAAATAATAATCCTTCAGGAAGCCTGGAGAACTATTCTCCAAGATTGCATAAAAAATACAGGAAAGTCGGATGTTTTGAAAGCAAATTATGAAGAAATATGGGAAGGCTCAAGACAAGCATATTATTGTATATTAATGGTTTCTTGAATGTAAGCTATGAAAAAAAAAAGTTATAGACTGTGACATACTTAGGGTTCAAATAGATCAGAAGAACAGCAAGGAATTTAACCAGGGGTAGAAATGGATACATAAGCAATTTTGTGTTTATGGTGTGCATGAGCAGCCATCCTATTAAAGGTGTATCTGACCACAATAAAGTGCTTACTGAAATAATAATAACAATAATAATAATAATAATAATAATTAGAAGTAGAAGACGTGGAGGAATATATATATATATTTTTTTCTTTTTCTTTTTTCTTAGCGTTATAAGCATTTAGGAGTATTCTATAAAATTTTGATTTTTATAATAATTCGATGTAATCATTTGCCAAAATATGATCGATTCTCAATATGAAATAATGATAGAAAATAAAAACAGACTAAACAAAATGAGGTATCTGATTGCTCTAGCACTTAAATTAGGGAAGATTTCCTCCTTGCCACAAGCTTCATCTTGTGAACGTGACATGCATTTAATTCTGTTCAATCACTCTGACGGCAGGTGGTTGAACTCTGTATAGTTCTGGAGAGCCGATTAGCCTGAACCTTCTAGCAGCTTCATTGATTTCTTCAACGAAAAAGCCCATCAAAGGCAGCACGTGGATCTGCTCCCTGCAAGACCGTCTCTGACACATGCTAAATATTAGCATATGCAGCAGCTTGCCCTGCAGCAGCAGAGCCACAATCATCCCTGCTTCCCTGCTGGCACTCCTTCGTGCAACTAGAAAACATTGCCCGCTATATTAATATTTACAGGTTAATTCAGGACCATAGTCATCTATCTCAAGTGTATTTCAAACAGAGTCATTTCGTTCAAACACTGATGTGGTAAATATTAGGACAGTACATTTTTTTGTGGGCCGGGTTGAAGTACACAGTTTACATCTAAGGTTTATTGCTAAGGCTTGTGTCTTAGCATTTGAATTTATGTCCAAGTATTTTCCTTGATTCAGATTTTTTTTTTCTTGAAAAGTAAAATGAGTGAAAGCAGCTTCAAATGATTATACTGCATGTTTGTGGCCAAGTTTTTTAAACCAACTAGAGATTTTATGATGTGACGGTACTTCTGAACAGTAGTTAACTAACTTTATAGGCATAAAAATACATCTTTCCAATTTTATTTTTAGTGTGTCTGATTATATATAAATTATTAGTGTTAATATAGACTTGAAGATCAAGTTCAAGTTGTGATTTTTTAAAATTTTTATTCATAATGTGGTTTGATGTTGAGTTAATTGGGGTGTTCAAGTTAAACCAGGACTTAAAAAACAAGACATATAGTTTATTATATTTACATCAAGCATAGTATAGTCATGAGACTCAGGCCGCAGTAAGACATGACAATCCTGGCCACCCACTGCAGATGTTCTGGTTAACATTAAGCAAGTGGAATGTCTGATACTTTGACAAAAAATTGACAGATAACCAACATGTGGAAGAGATGCATCTGTCTGTGGGAACTGTACACACAATTCAAAAACACCACTTGCACATTACAGGAGTTATTGCTCAATTCTGGCCTCGTTACAATCCAATGTAACTCTCATAATGGTGTACTGTTCTTCTGCACAATCAAAAGTCCTGGTTTGACCACTCATTGTTCATCAAACTGTTCAAGCTGACATCAGTAAATTTTGGTTGCCTGCAGTGACCTAGGACTTTCACAGCAGGAGTCATCGCATCCCTTTGACATCCTGCAGGTGCTACACACAGCTAGTTATCTCCAACAGCACATGCAATTTGGTTTGTCTTTGGTTTGTGAGGAAAACCCTTGAAGCACAGAGAGAACACAACTTCAAGCACACAGTCTGGAGGCGAGATTTTCAACCTCCATCCTGGAGGTGTGAGGCCACAGTGCTAACCACTAAGCCATAATGGCACTGTTGGGTTCTTACATTAATGCAACAACTGATGGTGTTTAGAATCACAACTTGAACTTGATCTTATCATACATAATAAACACTTCATTTTCATTCAGCTCTGCAATCAGATGGAAATTAATAATTCGCTAGTTTCCTACTATTGCCTACTATTGCCAATGTGAATGTACAGTATTATCATTACAGTATGTATCATCATTAGTAGCAGGTTATAGATGTATTTAATGTTTTAAAGAACTCAATAAATTCATGTCATGTTATCACAACTATAAACATTTATTCCTTCACCAGCCTCTTTTTTCCCTCTCTAATGGAGTTAAATTGACACAAATTGAAGTTTGTTATTTTACTGCGAATGTGTCCTGTACACCTGAACACTGGCAACTATGTTTATTATTAGCCTTATATTGTGTAGAGCATTTCTTATACAAGCGTCTGTGAATGAGTTCCCTTTCAAAAGCTACACTCGATGCTGCGTGAAAACAGTCACCGATAAGGTGCACCTGCAGGTTATAAATAGGAGTGAACCGGAAACATCCTCAGATCTTTTTGTCTTCAGGACCGCTTTGCTTTGTTTGCTTTCGGGGGCAAAGCTTACCAGTATCGGGTCCTTCCATCTGGACTAGCCCTGTCACCCCACACATATAAAATGCACGGATGCAGCTCTGGCTCTATGATTCCAGGGCATCCGTATTCTGGCTCAGTTTTAATAGCTAGCACTTCAACAACGGGATGTCGTCCTAGCTCATCTGCATTCTTTAGGATTGAGACTCAACGCCACAAACGGCTTTCTCTTTCCTGTTCAGAGGACAATATATTTGGGTGTCACATGGGATTCGATCACAAGGTGGGCACAGCTGTTTCCCGTTCGTGTCAACCCCTCCTCCAACAACCTAAAGGAAATCAAGCTAGGCCAGAAAGTGACTCTTCATCACTTTCAGAGATCTTTAGGTCTTATGGCAGCAGCGTCCACAGTGATACCTTTGGGCCTTCTGCACATGAGAGCCTATACAGTTGTGGCTAAGAGCCAGGGGATTTCACTCAAGGGACAATCCCCAGAGGGTTATGCACCGGGTGCTTCGTACCCTTTCTATGTGGTTCAGACCCCGGTTTGTGATTTTGGGTCCCAATTTAGGTCGTCTTGTCGTCGCAAGATGCTAACAACAGACGCTTCCCTCACAGGCTCCTGGATGGCCGTCCAGCACAAGGGAGCTGGAGAGGTCATCTTCTCGCATGGACACCAATTGCCTCAAAATGATGACTCTGTTTCTGGCCCTGAAACACTTCCTCCAGCAGTTGAGAGGCCACCATGTCCTGGTGCGGGTGGACAACACTGTGATAGTCTCGTACATAAACCGCCAGGGTAGACTGCGCTTGCGCTGCTTGAACAAGCTTTTTGGGAAAGATTTTATGTAGCAGATTGTTATTTGCATTTATGCATTTCCTCTGATAGTTCTGCTCCCAGGAGTCCTAGCAAGGGTCCGTCAACATTGTTTGTGCCTCATCGATAGTGCCCCATTGTCCGACCAGTGTGTGGTTCTCAGATCTAATATCTCTCCTCAACGGCTCACCCTGGGTGATTCCAGTGAGGAGGGATTTTCCGTCTCAGGCGCAGAGGGCAATATTTCATCCCCAGCCCGAGTTCTGGAACCTTCATGGCTGGCCCCTGAAGGGGACCAACTAAAAGATGCTGGTCTTCCAGCCAGCGTAATTGAAACCATTTTAAGTGCCAGGGCTCCCTTCACTAGAAGAACTTATGCCCTCAAATGGAGTGTATTTGAAAGTTGGTGCATGGTAAGACATGTAGACCCAGTCCACTGCCAGTGCTGGAGTTTCTGCAAAAAAAAGTTATCCTCAGGCTTATGCCCTAGTACTCTCAGAACATACATAGCCGCTATTTTGGCATGCTCTGACCGATGGGGTTTTTGTGGGAAAGCAACATTTAGTTGCCCGTTTTATTCGTGGAGCTAAATGGTTGGGGCCGCCCACTGGAGTGACGGTCCCTTTGTAGGACTTAGCTATTGTGATCGAAGGCCTGGCTGACACCCCTTTCGAACCACTAGAGTCAGCGCCTTTCAGGCTTCTGTCTCTTAAGATGTTTTTTCTCATGGCTATTACTTCTTTGAAGATGATGATTGGGGATCTGCAGGCTCTGCTCATCTCCCTATCCTGCCTAGACTAGTCAAAGCTATTCTGCATCCTCACCCGAACTATCTTCCGAAGGTTCCATTCTCGACCATGCAACCAGTTGTTCTCAAAGCCTTCTGTCCTCCGCCTTTCACAGCTCCAGGTTTCCGGTTCACCTGCAGGTGCACCTTATCGGGTGACGTCACCTGACTGAGGTTATAAGCCGAAGTATTCAGCGTTTTGATACACACAGGCTTCACAACTGGAGAACAAAGAGATGTTCCCATAGCGTTTTCACGCAGGGAACAGGGTTACAGCTAAGTAACCCGAGACGTACCTGCTATACACTATGTAGCACATGATGTATAGAGAATGAATACATTAATATAAACCTGTAATTATTGCACTTTTGCCAAACCTGCTGTTATAGAAAATGAAGCAAGACATTATGACCAATTAGAGAACTCAATCATGGTGTTGTATAATTGAAGCTATTATAATGAATGCATTAATGACAAAAAACTTCAAAACCAGATAACAAAGAATTACAACTTCGATTCTGGGAATTTGATTTTCAAAGGAAATATTTCAAGGAAAAATTTACTTTTATCTGCAAAGAGGACTTTGGCCCACTGAGCAACAGTCCAGTCCTTTTTGTCCAGGTAAGATGTGTCTATGCGTGATGGCTCCTGCAGTCCACTGTGAATCTCACCCGAATTCTTGTATAGACTTTGCTTCACAATCCTCTCAAGGCAGTGGTTATCCCTATTGCTTGTGCACCTTTTTCTACCACATTTTATTCTTCCATTCAACTTTCCATTAATGTGCATGGATACAGCACTCTGTGAACAGCCAGCTTCTTTAGCAATGACCTTTTGTGTCTTACCCTCCATGTGCAGAATGTCAATGATCATCTTCTGGACAGCTGTCAAGTCAGCAGTCTTCTCCATGATTGTGTGAAGAGACCATATAAAGGCTCAGGAAAACTTTTGCAAGCGCTTTGAATAAATTAGCTGATTAGAGTATGATGCCATAAGTCTCCAATACTGAACCTTTTCACAATATTAAAATTTTCTGAGATACCGAATTTTGTGTTTTCATTAGCTGTAAGCCGTAATCACCACATTAAACGAAATAACTTGAAATATACCAGTCTGTGTGTAATGGTTCTACAGTATATAACATATAGGTTTTACTGTTTTAATTAAATAATTGAAATAAATCAACTTTTTGATGATATTCTAATTCATTGAAATGGGCATAGGGTTAACATTAGGACTCAAACCCATACACCATTGCATATTATAAAAGTGTTACCAAAAAGTTCTAGAGCCGTTCTCATGGTTATAGATACATTGTGTGATGAAATACTTCCTTAGAAATTATTCCTTTATTATATTTCATTTAACATTCATTTCTCATTTTAATTCATGAGAATTCTTGAGAAAGATTTCTCACTCCCACTCATGCAGGTCTTTTGGAAAGTTTCTGTCAAGTCCAGAGAGCAAATTGCATTTACCCGAATCAGCTCATCAGCTAATTATCAAGCATCTGTGTAGAAACAATTTACACAGGGACTGTGCTGGACACTATATCATCTAATATGGCAAATTTAAACTAATTCTCATGTTTATTACAGTATTTAATGCTATTAAGCTATGACAAAACATAGAGACCAACTTTGATGCATTCTAGCGCAGAGAAATTTTTTTTTTGAAATATTACATTTACTACATTTGAAGAGGCTTGCAGGCTGTGTCAGAACATACCCAGCAAGAGGGTATAAGTTGTACCCCTGTGGTGCAAGAGGTGTCCAAATTTATCCCCTTGACATATAATGGGGACTTTGGTACCTAATTAGTCTCGTATGGTTTGTCAAAGAGTTTTGCCACGTCAATCACCACTCATATTTTCTTCAGAAAATGTACCTTAGATATTATTATTATTATTATTATTATTATTATTATTATTAGGAATTGTTTTTTAACTTGCCATATTAGATTACATAGGTGTCTAGCACAGTCCCTGTGTAAGTTGTTTACAACTTGATGGTCGAGAAGGTGCACCACAGATGCTTGATAATTTAATATAATTATTAATATAAAAAATATAGCTTTTATACAATAGTTCCACAAACATAATTTATTATCGACAGATCATGATTTGTTTCTTTATGATACTTAGGTTACTTTTAATTGCCTGGCAGAACTACAGTAACTAACCATGACTGGCAGAGATGGTGACCAACAGTTAGCGAGAGACATTTAGTGTAATGAACAGGGGTGAAAGGAGTTTTAAATTTTACCAGTACTATGTAGCCGAAGGGTAGGACGAATAAAGCATGAAGGTGGTGGACTCTTATGTAAATCTCAAAAGTATCTTTTTATAGTTCCACTTATTCTGCTTTAGAATTTCAGCTTCATTTACTTCCAGGTTCTAGGGTTAAATCCCAAATAGAGTTAAATGGAAAGCTAGAGCGCTAGTCCCCTTGATCAGTGATTAGAGAGAGATTTGGGATTCGGCCTTGTTTTAGAAACAAGGCCATGTTTAGTTTTGTTTAGTAGGTAGGCCTTAGGTATAAATTAAACCACACCGGATGGTTCAGTGGCAATTTAATGGCATAGATGCATTTACTAAAGAGACAAACTGATGTGTAAGATGACATAACGTTATCAGGTTAGTTGTTTTGCTTTTGTAACTGGTTTTGATTGTGGTTTTGACAGGCAGCTGCTCTCCCCTCTACTTTGGACCATACTGACCTTCTTTCACCATGCTGGTGACTGGCAGTTAGTGTCATTTACAGTATTACCAGTGACACAGAGTGATACATATAGTTAAACGTCCCAGTGCTGTTATGCTCTATATCAGAAATTGTGGAATGCCGCACATGTGGAACAGAACTATTTGTAAAATGAGAAATGAACCTTAAATGGCTAGAAGTGCTGATTTAAAAGCTTGCTTTAGTATTGCAGGAATAAAGCTGAGCTAGGAAACAAATGCAAGTCATGCATTTCACTATGTCAGTAAATGTACATTCTATATTTTGTGCAGTCGGGGAAAAAAAAGAACAGCACGTATACTGCAAACACTATTTGAACTTTCATCAATGCTTACATAACATTCTGTGCTTGTAAAAGAACCGTTATGAATTTTAGAGGACTTCTGGAGCATGAGGCTAATCAAAATTCTGTGATCTGCTAGAGACGTATTAGGCATATCGGAGAGCGAACTCATGTGAAGCAGTCATTTAAAAAAGAGCATGACATTTACACGGAATCAGTGAATGCATGATAACAAGATGTTGCTTTCCATCTCAAGATCCTCTCGTGGTTCTGGACCCAATTTCAGTCCCCAAGGGGGGGGGGGGGCGGTTGGACTGTTGTCAGCACATCGCTTCCGCACTTTAATCATGCAGGCATCATGCTGCAGGAACAGACTATTTTCTCCACTAGTGATTAGGTTCAAAACACATTTTTCATTTTCTGTTAAAAATGCAAAGAATTTGGCATCATAATTATGGCATCGGTTATGAAAGTGTGTAATAGAAGAAATGGGATTGTTATGATTGTAGGAGGAAAAGTACAAGGGCTTCCTTCAGTTTTCTTGATTCAGTGTTCATTCAGGATTTTTTTTTTTTTTCACATCAGTGGCTGGAAGGTAAGAGCGTCCCTTTGCGTCAGTATGAACAACTACAGATTAACTTTAGCCTGAAAAGGAATGGTACAAAATAAATAAATAAATAAAATCGTTTAATTATTGAATCGTGTACGTGTCACCTTTGTTTCACATCTTTATTCCGTGAAACCATTTTTAGTAGAGCTGAAATAGTTCGTTCCTGTTCTTTATTTTTTCTTCAGCTGATATTTGAGGTCTTGTTAACTCTAATTAGCTTTCGAAGCCCGCTTTCTTCAGGCATGCAAACATGGGTTTAAACAGCTGGATCAATAGGAAATAAAGGCAACTAATGCAGACAGTGCTACATTTCCGAGATAATACTCGGTGGCAAATTGCTATACGTGCTGCGCATACAAAAGATTCCTGAGTTATTCGGGATTGTCTTTCTGCTGTCTCTAAATGATTTACATAATGAGTGACAGTCAGCTTTTAAACAAAGTTAAAATGTAACATTAATTTAAATATGAATATTAATCCTTTTAATTAACATGTGGGCTTCTGTGGCATCCAAAAGTTATTTAGGATTTAGGATTATATTTCTAGTTGCAATTTTTTTTTATCGCTCTCACTCTTTCTCTACAGTATGTCCTGTTGCTTATTCTGTACAGGGTCGTGGGAGGCCTGGAGCCAGTCCTGGGGACACTAAGTACGACCAAGACAGAATGCCAATCCATCACAGGGCACAATAACGCTCGCACTTACTCACACACTATGGCCAATTTGAAAATGCCAATTACTGTAGGTATCCAGAGGAAACTCCACGCACACAGAGCAGTGGAGGCAGGACTCAAACCCTTTACCCTGGAGGTACCAGGCCGCAGCGCTACCGGTTACACCACCATGCCACCTTTTTTAATAATTTTTGTTACATTGCTATGTATGCTATGTTACATTGCACTGCAACACAATTTTGCTATGTTTGCCGTTGCAGTTACTTTCATCAATAATTTCCTAGATTACCCTCAGCTACTATGCCTGCCTAGAGTAAAACTAGTGGAACTTAGCCTTTGCTTTAGCCTTTCCTCATCTGTACAGCTGCATTGTGTTCTAGAACCTTGAGTCAAGTGGTTGCTCTCTCCACTTATTCTAAATTGCACTTAT
Source organism: Clarias magur (assembly GCA_013621035.1). Classification (NCBI taxonomy): domain Eukaryota; kingdom Metazoa; phylum Chordata; class Actinopteri; order Siluriformes; family Clariidae; genus Clarias; species Clarias magur. The sequence continues at coordinate 1,404,047 of QNUK01000098.1, forward strand.
CATTATAATATTGAAAGTTGCTGGAAAAGAAGCTCTTGATCTTTTGTTTTGTCTGTGTTGCAGACTTCTCACAAGAATAACAAAAATACAACAAGCAGCACCTACCGTCATAAACTATCATAAAATAGTTTAATGTAAACATTGTTCAAGGTTGGAGGGTTCCTTTAAGGTAAGGTAAGGTAAAACTTAAAAAGTTTTCTTTTAGGTCTTTTCCTCTGTAGCTTTTCCCTTCCACTGTAGTTCAACACTGTGGAGCTTTGCTTTCACACCGATAATCTATGTTAGGAGAGATGCTTCAAATTGGTTGAGGAGAAGCAAATGCACCTTCTTGACCATCAAGCGAGCAATCCACATGGCAGCATTTACTAACCTGCCGCTCAACCCCTCCGGCCGTGATTATTCCAGTTTGACAGGGGGAATCCTCCTATAGCTACACACTGGTTGCTATGGATTTTTCTCCAAAGCTCTTAGAATAATGGCACATCCTACCACTGATGTCAGAGCTGTTGATGTGTATGTGTGTGTGTGTGTGTGTGTGTGTGTGTGTGTGTGTGTGTGTGTGTGTGTGTGTGTGAGAGAGAGAGAGAGAGAGAGAGAGAGAGAGTGTGTGTGAGAGAGAGAGAGCGAGGGAGGGGAGCTGTAGCCTGTTGCTTATGTTCCTCAAATGTGCCGCTAGCACTCACAGAACAGCACAAGTAGAGTTGGAGCTCTGAGCAGCAGCTTGCACTTCTCCTTCTCTCCTCCTCATGACCTTAATCCTCGCTCAGCTGACCTCCATCTTTTCTTAAACATATAAACATGAGGAACACATTCAGCTACAGACAAATTGGATCAATCCAGTGGTGAGTGCATTACAGTCTTGTGTCATTTCTCGTGGGTTTGGTTTCAGTTTCTTCAAGTACCAAAAAAAAAAAAAAAATGCATGTGTACTTCAGAGTAAACATACGGTAATGGAAATGTGTCATAATTCAATATTGTGTTCTTGTAGCGTATGGTGGTAAACTGTTGCAATTTATCTGTGAGTAGGAACCTTTAATCTAGATACCGTGTCTGACAAAACCATTGTTTATTTATACAAAAATTTGAGATCTGCAAGTTCTCTATCTGATAAGTGAATATGTGTTATTAAATCATACATTCAACAATTTATAATCTTTAACTATGTTGGACATATTAAAAGAAATAATGTCACATTAAAATAAATAAACAATAATGTGCCTTCATCCTTACGTTCTTTATATGTACAGTACTGTAGGGATATACTGTAAACACACACATTCACATTAATAAGAACACATGTACAGTATTACCTGCTCATTCATGCAATTATCCAATCCTGTAGCAGCACAGCATGAAAGAGTAGGTCACGAGCTTGGGTTAATGTTAAGAACAAACATTAGCACTGGGAAAATGCAATCTCAGTGAATTTGCCCTTCACGTGATTGATGGTGCATGATTTTATGCATTTTCCTTGTACCACCTGTTTGGCTGATTGGACAATAAATGAGCAGGGATACAGGAGTTCCTATTTAAATGCCCAGTATCCACTTTTCTACACTTTCGTCACATAAAGTGTATGCTGCTAATGTGCCATACACTTATGCAACAACCATCTTACACACTCCAAAAAGTGTACAGAAAATACCATATGGATGTGATTAATATTAGACGTTTGTTACAGATGGCAGGGTAGATGCTCTTGTATTACATCATTATGACTCACATTTATGATGAGATTGATTTGATGAAAAGCCTCAGATTTAAATAGAAGAAAAGAGAAAGTATGGGTATCTTCTCCTTGATAAACTGCTTATAATGTTTATAAGATCAACCATTATCACATCATTAGGTTGACATGCTGAAGTTTTCCTTTATGTGTCCAAAATTTGAAAACTGTCAAATTGTATTGTTCTGCCTCAAAGGCAGAGGCATCGATAATGTTTAGTCGTTAGGAAAAATTATGCTTGAGAAAGAAAACGTTTTTTTGTTGTGTGTAAAAAGCTTGCTGGATTCGCACACTTCTGGGATCTGTCTGTTCATCAGAGGCATAGAATCAAGACTTACAGTATATTCAGGTGGGGTTGAACAGTGTTTATTCAATAACAGTTAACAGTGTTATTTTGCAGGAGTGCCAGACTCCAGTCCTCAAGCGCCACCATAGTACAGAATTGATTATTTCCCACTCGTTAAACAGATTCCACCCATGACGTTTAGACGTAAAGTTTGCATATTTTCTGGGACAGATTTAAAGTTGTGAAGAGGTAGAATATTGTTATAATATTATATTTGAAGTATGAGACTCAGTGGTCTGTGACAAATGTTGGAAATGTTTTCCTCATCTTTTGCATATGGCTACTTTGAATGTTTGGCATTAGCGTGTAACAAAAGAAATCAAATGAAATACACTTGTTTCTGTATGAATAGCCTTTTTTCTCAAATGAAAGTATCTAAAAATTCTCACCATGTGGCACTGAATCTTTAACCATAAGTCACTGGCATCACACGTGGCGTCTGAATTGTGAAGCAACTCTCACACTGTGAATGAATTGAAATGTTCAGAATGTTCTCCCCTTCATGCAAAGGGTCATAAGTACTGCTCATCGGTAAGAGTGACAGCTTCTGTCAATAAGGTAGTAGCCATGCATTAATCGAAAGAGGTAAGGGGCATCAGCAACCCTCCCACCCCCGCTGAGTGCAATGTTTGCATAACATAGCAATCGGTCTAATGGCTAGCTTGCGGGTGGGAAAGATTGCCATTTGCATGTCATGAATTTCAAGTATGGAAATAAGTAAGATGAATATGAGTTTAAAGTCAAATGACAGCAAGTATTCCTATCTATAGCATCGTGTGCACTCGCATCCTGCGCAAACTTTTTCCAGTTCACTGCCATACAAAGAAAAAGAATGACTCTGTTAAAGGACTGATCAATTATTAGGGTTCTGCTATCAAAACATAGCTGATTTTTTGGATGCATACATACATACATACATACATACATACAGTACATACAGTACATACATATATACATACATACATACACTACCACTCAAAAGTTTGTACACACCTTTTAATTTCATGGTCTTTCCTGTTTTGTTTTCTCCATTTTTAAATAATGCTGAAGACATCAATAATATGCAATAATCTTCTTCGAATATGTGATATTGAGCTGTGTCTGCAAAAGTACATATGCTCTGTAAAGCTTATGTTCTGTTAATTTGTGATTGTTAAGGTCCAGGAGTATTTTATGATGTAGAAAATGAATCCAAACTTGTGTCCAAACCTTTGACTGGTACATACATACATAGATACATAGATACATAGATACATACATACATACATACATACATACATACATACATACATACATACATACATTGAAACAAATATTGTGTACATAACTGTTTATGTATTTCTTGCATGTCTGTGTTGTTTATGTACTCTCCACCTTTACTGCATAATTGACAAATCAGTGCACTTTAGGGATGGATATTCAGACTAAAAATGGTCCATTTGTCATAATTATTCTAATATTATGGTCACTTCAAAAAGAAATCTGAAACAAGAAATTGAATATCCATTAATATTTGTGTTATGTTTGTGTTGTTTGATGATTATTATCTTAATTTGTTGGTTGCTATTTTTGATGTTCCTGTGGGACGTTAGCAGCAGTGTGCCACGCAAACATAAGAGAGGGGCCAATTCTAGGTGCGGGTAGAGCAGAGCACAACCAAATACAGTATATCAGCCACTGTACAAATCCTTATAAACTCCTTATTCCGAACTCTAGATATAAAAAACATCAGTTGAAAAAAAAGACCTCCATGACAATTTTTTTACTTACTTAATTAATTAATTAATTAATTAATTACAACAAACACTGCATTTTAGACCATCGTTTTCAAACCCTGCATAAAAAGGATTTCACTAATCTACACTACGAGCTAGCTAGCTACATAATTAGCAAGTTTGTTCATTTGTATTTAGAGTCAAATTACCAGTCATAATAATTACACTAATTCTGTATAAAGTAACGAAAACCATTTTCAATAAAGCAATAATTGACAAATTTGCACAACTAAACAACTACTTTGTTTAAAAATGTTAAAGCATTGTTGCCTCTCAAACTTTTATCATGGGATATTAGGCTATAGCATATGTCAAGTGTGATAGCTTGTCAATTTAGTTAAGGCCATGCTGTTATGAATGTTGTCCTGTTACAAAAAGCGATAAAAACGAAACAGTTACAAATATTCAGTCCACCTACTTTGTGATTTGTGGGATAAACACGTTAACGTGATAGTTACTGCTTTGGACACTTGTGTTTTTAATTGAGTGATTGAGGGATAAGGCTGCAGCTTAATTCAGAAGTGGGAAGTCATAACCCTGGAATTATGTCATTTTTTGAGTTCTGTGCATTTCTCCTACAAAGTGGGAAAAGAACATTGAAAACTCCACAAAAACATGTGCTTTGTAAGTAACATGCAAGCCGGCTAACATTACTGACCATAAATTAGTGATGTGTTTAGTTTCTCAAAAACTGGTTGAACTGACAGTGTTATAGGTCTAACAAATTAACATGTCCCTGTTGTATAATTTTAAAATGATATTACTTCAAACTCATTTAAAGTAATGAAGTTTATTTACTGATCACAATTTACATTGTAAGTACACAAGTATTGACATTACAGTACATCTTTGTAATTCCAAATTATGTTTTTTTTTTCCTTTGGTTCTTCCTAGCTTGAATTTCTGTTTAGTTAAAAACAGCAGAAATCCCACTGGTGCCACTAACAGCAGGTAATTGAACAATATTCTGGGTAATATAAGAAACAGTCAACTAAAGTGAAAACGACATGTAATTTAGGGTTTCTACCATTTGAGAGGGTGTTGAAAGTACTAAGAGTGATATTTTATCGGACTTTTATACTCTTTGTACTCTAATGCTTTTGTCAATCCATACCTTTGATCTTTTAATGGGCATTTTCAGCCAGAAGATGAGTCTCACTTTTGACTTTAAGTCAATAATGATCAACTTGTTTGCATGGCTTAAAAGGTTCATCTCCATGGAATTGATGTGGTCTGACTATTAGGAGCCTTTTTTTACATACTGTATGAGACAAATGTCATTATTATGAAATTCAGCTAACTGCTATTTGCAGCTTTGTGCCCAGTAGACCATAAACCTAATTATCACCAACGATTCGCAGTTGTCAAAGCTCCTAGGTTGTCTTGACATTGTGCAAAATTTGTACACTGACTCGCAGTTCCAACATACACAATTACCTCTTTATGCATGCAACCTGAAGAAAGTTTTATGACATTACAGTACGTCTTTCTGAGATGTAATTCTTTATGTAATATTTGCCTATGCAAGCTCATTTTCTTCTTTAAAAATGCATTCACTGGTCACCTCTCAACTGATTGTTTGGTTTTTTCATTTGTATTTATTTTATCGCAATAAAACATTAATTAGGGTAATTAAGTGAGTTAGAATAGCACAGCGGGAGCTAAATAAACACAGAGTAAATGACTGTATAAATATCATTATTCTCTATCCAGGTATGCTACTAAGCTATTTTCCTTTTTTCCTTTTAATATTATAGCCTCTAGTGAAAGATTAATCAGTGACTATTACATTTAAACACATTAAAGTTCATAGCAGGCAGGGCGAAATGTTTAGATGGCTTCTGCAGACTTGCAGGGGCTGCAAATCCATTACTTCACCTTTTGCTCAGTGTTAGTGTTCCCCGGGCTTAACCGTTCTTCGGCAGGTTGGGAGCCGTTTTAATCCATCTTAAAAGCTAAAGTGCACTCCTGTCTTCTCAAAGGTCACTGACACCATCAAATATTGTTCAATATTTTTCTATCCCCTTCCAATCTCTGATTCGTCTCACCACATGTCCCCTGTCGTTTTATCGAAATACTAGTCTTATATATCCCCCACTAATCCATTGCCTAGATGCATGTTGTGGGCAGCTGATTGTGAGATCCATTCAAATACTCAGTCAGTATCCACAACACGCTTGCAGTGCAATTTCCCCCTACCACAGACCACCATAATCTCAATTCCTGGAAGTACTTTGACATAATGGCGTCTATCCACACAGAGAGCAGCAAGCCTACTGGATTGTGTCTGCTGTCATCCAACGGTGATGAACAATAAGTGGATAACAGTGTTGTAATGTGTGTGGCAGGTGGCTAAAATCTTGTATAGTCCTTATGTGAGCCATGCATGTTGAGGTCCAGTGTGGGTACAACCCTATGAGCTAAAGCAAGCAAGAAGAAGAAAGTATAACAATAAACTGTGACATAGATGGCTTTAACTATTTAACAGCACTATTTCCCCCAAGACCTTCGACTAGTTTGTATAAAATTCGTATTAGTAACCGTATGTTGGCACATCATGACGCAGCATGTCAGTCTTGAGCTATCAATGTTCAAGCCGAATCCACAATCTGCTTATATAATGATTACAAATGTCTGGTTCCTCTCAAGGTTTCTTCCTATTGCATGCAGGCAGCTTGTGATTTTTCTTGGTTGTGTACAATGTGTTAACTCAGATTATATGCTTTAATCGGCTTTACTGCAATGGCCTGAAGCTCTACGTTCCACAAACTTTTTGTTCCACCAACCGAGTGCTCACACTGTACTGTATGTGTCAACAGATCCCCTGTACAGGTTTGACTTGAAAAAGAAAAGCCTCAAAGGCAATTCTTTGTGCCAGAAAAGAAAACAGCAGAGTTACTACTTGCAATTTTACTTTGTACACAAACCAAAAATAAACCCAAACAAACAAAAAAGACATAAAAATGAGTATGGACCTGAAAAATGGTTGAGAAGATTCAGGGAGTCTTGTCTGTCTGTTTCGCAGTATGCATGCACATTGGGGTTAATTCATACTCATACTGCAAGACAGACATACTAAATTTCAGACTTGAGAGAAATCCATCCAACTGTTCAGGAGCCAGATTGGTGGTTGTTCGAGTGATTAATGGGGTGTCAGGTCCCTGCTCACCCAAATGAGGATGGGTTCCCTGTTGAGTCTGGTTCCTCTCGAGGTTTCTTTCTGTTGCCATATGAGGGAGTTTTTCCTTGCCATCTTCGCATTTGCCTTGCTCCTCATGAACAGTATGATAATTTTGATTTATACTTTTTTTTTTTACACATTTTATACTCATTTCCCTAATTGTCTTTTTGTTTTGTGAAACTGCTTCGTGACAATTACCACAGTTAAAAGTGCTATATAAATGAAATGAAATTTAATTGAACTGCTCAAACTGCACATCACAGCTGATCACACTGAAATTCAGAATGATTATGAAATTAGTCAGGAGCAACTGATTCAGGGTTAAATCTGTATAGTGTCGGCATTGTCTAGGGAATCTAAGAGGAATAGCAGGGTTCACCTTGTTTATTAAGATGCTTGATGATTTTTGTGAACATTTGTGAGCTTAATCAGTTTTTATCCATTACCTTATGTCTGTATGTACATCCTAAATATCAAGCCTTGTTTCACATAAAGATTGATCAATATGTAGAAAAAAAATAATGTAAATGGTAATTATGAAAAAATATCCTGAAGGTACATAGAAAAGGTCTAAAGTTGATTCTACAAGTGGCATTCCTCTGCGATACTGCTATGTGTGACCAAAAAATTACCATTGCCTGGTAGGCAGGCTAAAACAAATAGAACATGATGAAAATGAAACACAAGGTGTTTAGGGTTTAGAAATGTTCTAGTGTCTGTAGTTAATGAAAACAAAAAGATTGTAAACAACAAATAATCTGACAAAGTGCTGAAGACCACTACACTGGATGATAGAAGATTCATATCAATCATGAAGAAAAAAGACAGTGCTGATATAGGAATAATTCCAAGGATCACAAAGAGAGAAGAATACACAATTGTACATCAGATGGTTTACTACAACAGACACTACAAACAACTGGACAGGCTCAGTTTTATGAAAAATACAAAATATTCAGTATTTTAATACAAATATAAAAAAATGGCTGATAAATTCTAAATGGGTAAAAAGCATCTTAACTAATCTGATTTAACAATGAGCTCAAAGCTCAGTTGAAGGCACTCCACTTTGCAGCAGAAAAATGACACAGAACAATTATGTAATTTTCTGGACCAGTAAGTGGAACATCCTTATCTGACCTAGACCATGAGCTGACTGGATGCCCAGTGTGTATTCATATCAGTTACTTATGATAAAACACAAAAACTAATCTGAAAACCATGACTAGTGAAGAAACCCTTTCAATTATTGCATTTATAAGAAGCCTGTTAATTTAAGATTCATGAATTAAAACTACTGGATTTCAGAGCCAATTAAATCAAAATGTGCTACCATCCAATTCTTTTTATTTTACTTTTTCTAACTATACAATACTCACTCACTCACACTCACTCATTCTTTATACTGCTTATCCTGTACATGGTAATGGGAAGCCCGGCGCCTATCCTCAAGGAACAAGGTGAGGTACACCCTGGATGGGTGCCAATCCACCACAGGGCACAAGCACACACAGACTCAGGGCAACTTACAGACTCCAATCAGCCGAATCTAAATGTCTTTGGACTTTGGGAGGAAACCAGAGCGCCTGGATGAAACACCACACACACACACACACACACACACACACACACACACACACACACACACACACACACACACACACACACACACACACACACACACACACACATCCAAAGACAGAGCTCAAACCCTCAACTTTGAAGGTTTGTGTCATATAATACTATAATATTTTAATATTACATAGTGAGGTACCTTGAATTATGAATATAAAGTTATGGACCGGGCTACATCAATCAAAGAGAGACACATGCTGATACACATGCTACAGCATAGCTGGGGGTAAATAAACACAATGTACACAGCAGCAAGCATTATACATATTCTGAGAGTGATTCATCCAGAAATCTGCCTGAAACAGAAGCAGCACTGTGGTAAAGGTTAAGCTCGGTGCAGATTTGGAGACGAATACAACCTCTGAGAATATCAACTGCTTCTTTATCTATGGTGGGCCATGATAAGGCCTAGGAACGCAATTATAGCCCTAAGGAGTTGCTTTTTCAATATATTCAAGGATTTATTAAATCCACCCACAATATCTAAAAAAAAAAAGTGTACTTTCTTCTCTGCTTGAGATGCTACAAACAAAGGTCTTACGATGTGATTTTGGCTACAGGCATATTCAGGCCTGAACATTTTAACATTTGAAACCCATTCTGACATGTGTTGTGTGTACAAAGAATAAACATAAAAGACGATATTGCCCTAGAGATGTTAGTGTGCAGCCTGAGGTACGACTCAAAAATATATCTTCTTGTATATTCACCATGTCAGTGCTCCAGAGGGTCTCCGAAGGGCTGAAGCACTTTTCAACAGAGTACAAAGGCATCAAGTGGATTGCCTATTTTCTTTTTTGTTCATGATAAGGTTGTGCTTATCATGTCTTGCTTCCATCTAATATGCAGGGTTATGTAGAGGTTAAAATTGAACAATTTCCCGTTTGACTTGTTGACTGGATTGATTGTTTGTAGGACTACATCCATATAAACATTTAGAAAATAACAGAAGGACATATATTTATTCGCTTTATTCTCTTCAGCTGCTTTTTGCCGTCCACAAGACCAAATTTTAGAAAAAATGAGCCATGACAGCTCAGTTCAATATACATAGGAATCTGAACAACAGCACTTATAGGAACAGAAGAGATGTTCAGATGAGCAAACATTTTAGCATGCAGAGGAATCAGAATGTCCTCCAGCGAAATCTCCCAAAGGATCCGTTTAAGGGCAAAAAGCCTTAGTGAGTGGGAGAGCAGAGAGCAGAAGTCATGGAAAAGAAGAAATAAAAGATCCAGGATGTGAACAAAGCAGTGGAGCTGGATAGGTGGGAGGCAACAGCTCAAAGCATGAGATGCGTGGGAAGGGGTGGACCAGGGTTGCCAAGGATTCTCAACAGGAAGCAGGAAAACAGTGTCCAAATGACTGAGTTACAGCCTCCGACATGGCAACCAGAAACACCACATTAGCACTGAACATGGGTTTGGATAGGAACATCAAAGCGATTGTGTTAAGCCGTGATCTGAGCATGTCAGAAGGTCTAAAAGGGCATTGTTTGCTAGTATGATAATCTGATATGTTTAATATACATGAGTCAGAACATGGTGTACATGACAGACATAGTAACCTTACAATTGTTGGTAGTTAGTAGCACGTATGATGCTTATTAGAAGTTTCTCGAAATAGTATGGGCAAAGCTCCAGGGTTTGATCCTGAACTCAGCTTGTTCTGTCTGTGAGGAGTTTCATGGTTCCTCCAGGTTTTCTGTTTGCCTTTCACCGAAAAAACAACAACAAACATTTGGAGCCAGTAGTTGGATTGTCTAAATTGCCGATTGGTGTAAACAACTGTGCATGTACCCTAACTAGTGTTCCATCCACACACTTATTGTTGCGGAGTTGGCTCCTGATCCACTACAACCCTGACCAGGATAGCAAAAAATAAATACATGAATGATTCTTAATAAAGTTACCACAGCATTTTCATTTTCACCCCAGTCTAGCCAGATGCAACAGTGCCTGACAAAAGCACACCCTCACTGACCAATTTGTGTACCACATTGTGTGTTGTGTACTGAAAAGACTAGATTGTTGAAAAGATTTTTACACCAACCATTTCACTAAATCTTGTTTGCAACATTTTTTGTAAGCAGTAGCAAGTGTAAATGACCTTGAGCATGTTTGAGATGACAGCATGAACAATGAGATGGATCCGGAGTCCATCTGTGAGCGGAACAGTGTGAGGTGGGAAGATATGCTGGTTTGTTTCAAACAAAATCTCAGTTCTGTGAGTCAAAAGCAGTTGCAGAGGATAAGCCCTTGAACTATGTTATGATCTCATTGCTGCAGAGAGAAACTAGGGCTCTCAAGTTTGTATTACACTCATTTATTTATTGCTTATGCTTTACTGATCCCCTTGAATACACCTTGTTCAGTTTTGAAAAAAGAACAATGTAGGCATGCCTACTAGGACCTGGATTGTTCTGACATGAGTATAATATATATTATATGTGCATACTGGGTAACTAGAATTATATGCACATTCCTATTGCAATTTACATTCTGTGCCAAGATATTTATTGTTACTGTTGTGCACTTTATGCCTTATGTGTCTTTGTTCATTGTAAGATTTTACGGTTTGAGAACTTATGCTTGGGTCAATAACGATAGAAAGTGTCTTTGAGAATTCGTAATTTATTCCATTAATCAATTTGTGTGTCATTGTGTGCTGTAACCAAAGTTAAAAAATGTATATTAGTTAAATATATATTCATTTGAATAATATATTATTCAATATATTAAAGAATATATTTATTTATTTATATCCTTTAATATATGTTAAATAATATAAATGAATAAATCAAAATAACTAGAACAATGAGAGCATAGTAAAAAAAATATATTTTTTTAAACATTATGTCATATAAGCACTTATTACACTTCCTGAAGTTAACAGAGTTGGATGTAGAGCACGGCAAAGTCACACACATCCAATCAAAGAAAACTCAATCAAATCAAAAGTATAAAATGAAGGAAACACCTACAAATATACTGACCTGTGTCTTTTTGTTTGGCTTCTTATAATAAAACCTCAGAATTTCACAATTTTACAAAAGTGTAAATATAACATGATAACTGGGTGATACTGATGAGGATATCAAAGGCACTTTATAGTGATATATTCCACTAAAAGAATTGTACACTCTATGTACAATTATTTATATATTGTATTAATACTGTATTTAACAAAGAACTTGAAACATGACCCTACTGAAAAGTCGCCATATGGGAAGTACATGAAAGACACTTACTGTATTGTAATATTACTTATATATACTTATATACAATGTAAAGGCCTGAAGAGTTTTCAATGTACAGACACCTACTGAATGATATATCGTTTCTGGCAAGTCTTCAGGATGTTGCAATAGTGTTTCACAGGGGAAAGTCAAGTTATGAAGCACCTCCTCCCACTTCCGCACTAATTGGCAGGTAGCAATGTGTAAAATGATTGGGGGTGGGGTTGTGCAAGCTTGTGAGAGCTTCGACCCTGGGTGTCTGACACCCTTTCTTTAAACGTGTTAATCAGAATGTTGGGTAGTAGTGAATCTATCAGTTTATCTGCATTTCCTATTACAAGGTGGATTTTTTCCTTTTTATATCAAGCAGCTTGTATTTACTCAACAACAGAACGCTACTCTCTACAATCTACTCTAATTTTCTGATTAAAAACATATTGTAGATGGTAAAAATGTAACTTAAAGATAGGTAAGAAAGTAAAACAATAGGGAGTTTACCGCTAGTCTTCTTATACAATATTTTAACATATTTGCTTCATGCATGCTTCATGCCCTGCCAGTTGTTTAAGACTACAGTATTCGGTTCAGTGCTGCAAAGATCTTTCTTACTTGTTTCTTTTTTAATCCATGTTTAGGGACTTCAATCTATTTAAAAATCAATAAATAAAACTAATACTTTATTTGATTTATTCATCTTCCACAGGTGACATGAAGGATTTATTCAAGTATATTTGGTTACTTTAGAACTATTATTAGCCCTAGCATGTCCAGACTCTGCTACTGTATGACTAAGGAACTAAGAGAGAGAGAGAGAGAGAGAGAGAGAGAGAGAGAGAGAGATTTTCTTCAGGGTCAGAATGTGTTAGATAGTGTGAAGACATCAACTCAAATTGATCTCTGTAGGAAGATTGTATGAAGATCAAATAAGCCCTTCATGTCCCGTTTTGTGCCTGCATGTCCCTTAATAGTCACTGCAATCTGGGTTTGAAGACAGACAAAACAATCTAACAAATTTAAGAGACCAGAGTAAAAACAGCAACATCCCCAACACCACCATTTTATTTAAAACAGACACAAAACCTTGGAACATATACATTTTATTTATTCATTCATTTATTCATTCTCTATATTGCTTATCCTGGGTGCCAGTTCATATGCCGCTAAAATGCTCCCCTGCCACAGATTGCCCCCCTACATAATCTCTATCAAATATTATATTACAACATAAATTCATAGGTTTATTGTTATCAAATATGATATAACTATTATAATTAACCCTTGGCACGTGACAGGTGTCGAGACCATGAATACAAATTCTCATAGAATGTTTATTTTGTGGCACATTTATTTTACAGGGATTTGTCATGTAATACAAAAATGCTTGCACTAAATAAATATTTATGATGAAAAATGTAACGAAATGATTTTCGTTATTAAATAAGCAATATCAAAAATACATCTTGTATATAAAAAAATAATAATTTATATTTTTTCTCTACACAACATGCAATGTTTTATAATGCTTATTTTATAATCAAATCCATTTGGTCTAATTTGTAATTTCTAAATCATAAACCTAGAAATTTCTGGTCTAATATAATATTCGACGGAGATTAAATAGGGGGTGCAATCTGTGGCAGGGGAGCATTTTAGCGCATAACACCGGTCTTCCGCGGTGAAATAGCGAATAAATTTCTTCATCTGTAGTCTGATACTGAGTGCGGCTTGTGCCACCACTTTGGGCCGTACACGCACTCATCAATGTGTTGACCATCTCTTCATTTCTCACAATTGCAGCAACCAAGTTTCTCGCCGACTCACTCATCCTTCCTAAAGATGGCGCTGTGCTTCGATGACGTCATGTTTCATTCAATATATTCAGACTTTTCGTTCCATATATTCAGACTTTTCATTCCATATATTCAGACTTTTCATTCAATATATCAGTTTTCAATCCATATATTCAGAATTCATTCAATATATATATTTTTCAATCAATATATTCAGAATCCATTCAATATTCTCACAGTTCATTCAATATATTCAGAATCTTCATTCAATATATATAGAGTTTCAATCCATATATTCAGAATTCATTCAATATATATATATTTTTCAATCCATATATTCGGAATCCATTCAATATTCTCACGTTTCATTCAATATATTCAGAGTTTTCATTAAGTTCTCTCAAGAATATTTTCCTAAAAGGCATGCCATAATATGTAAACATTTGTGTACACTGATTTCTCTTTGTCACTACTTACCTGCCTAATAAAATCACATAGATAAATGTCACATGCTTGAGTTATTATTCACCCTAGGCGTTCGAACAGTTAAACATATATAATGCTGGTGTGATTGCAATTTGAGTTTTCAGAAACTGTTGTTCCTTGGCTTTTCCTGCACACAAAAAAAAATCACCTGTGCAGGATCATCATCTTTTGGCATTGTTCAACTGACCAGTCTGTGCCCTTGATAGCCTTACACGCTTATTCTTCTGATACACAGTATAATCAGTATGTATCTATCCTGTGTAATTTTGTAGCACACAATCCAGGATGCAGGATGGAAAGGCTCCAAGGAACACAAGGAATGGGAGCACATCAAGACAGCAGACCCTCCCTAAAAGAACAAGGGGCTTAATTTGACAGGGCCGGAAACAAAAGGCCAAATGTAATCATTATCTGGTGCTGACTGACATTGCAGGTGCTTAATAAGCATCCAGTGTCACATTTTTGCCCTGGATTTAGTCAGCCCGAGACCCGATCTTAATCCCTGACTGGAGCATTACAGACAGTAATTTGTGACTTGTGAACTAACCACTTCTTAATCACCGTAATGGAGTTAATTAGTTTGGACACAGGCCGAGTTGTTAAGCTATAGTGGTGTGAAATGTGTTTTTTTAGTTGTGGCCTGGAATGCATTTGCTTTGATTACTGGAAAAGATTATTGTTCAGTTGGGGTGTCAAATGAACAAATTCTACAGTTCAACAATTCTCTTACTTAATTATAAAATAAAAGATTATCATGTTGTTTCTCAGATATTTTAACTACAAAAACATGATGAAATAAGTCTTTGATCACACATAAATCACTTAATCCAAAGATTACATTTGAATCAGTGTCTTGCATTCACCAAAGCATAATCCAGTGCAGATATTCATATGTAACCAGTGACACAAAGAAGTCAAAATGTTTAACCCTTAGCATTTCTTTGTGTTCTAAATACTTATGTGATACTCAAAAATTTTTGTGATTGTAAGTGTAAGTTGAGCATCAACAGTGTTGTTTTAACTCCCTCTGAAAGACTTGTAGCATGTCTGCTTAATCTGTAGCTTTCAGCAAACAAGCCTTATATTGACAAAAATGGTTAAATATGCCAGCGAACCAATAAAAACGCAACAATGTTCTAGTCGCTCAACTTCAAAGCTGCTGATTCACAATCCATTCCTTAAAAAGCCAGCAGTGACTGGCCCTGTTGCTGAGCTGAACAGCAGTGGCGCCTATTAGAAAAGTGCTTTTTGGTGCATTATCGAGGAAGGAGTTCCCTACAGCCCAGCACTCAGTATAATGCCATTAGCAGTTTATTCCACAAGCTCTTTTGGGTGGGTAATTAGAGTTGCAATGGTCACATAAGATAGCACTCATTCCTTTACAACGGAAATGGAAAACTATAGTACTCTGTGGCAAACCTCACAATATCTGAAAGATTTTAATGCTTATTTGTAACCTACATAATGTATACAGTACATGAAACCTTTTTTTAAAAAAAGCAAGAGAAATTGATTTAAATATTAAAATCTATTGATTTTAGTGAAGCCATTTGACTTAATCAAATCAGGTTTTTTATTTGTCACATACACAGTCACAGGATGATATGAAGTGAAATGCTTATATGACTGCTGAAAAAGAAAAGAAATGTTTCATTGTGAAATAAGAAATAGTTTACAAATTAGAAATATGGAAAAATATGGCGAACCTAGCTGTAAAAAGAATTTTTCATTTACATTATGTACAAATGATAAAATAATTAAAAAATAATAATAATGTTGTTGTCAGTCTTTTGACTGCTCGAGTCGCCTCAGAGGACCATCTAATACACACACACTACTTGGCACAGATTTTTATGAAGAACATACCAATGAGGCACTAATGCCCATTTGACTTAAATTATAATCATTGATAAATTAATATAATTTAAATAACTAGATGTAAAAAAAACATAATTTTTTACAATTCATTTTGAATTAACCTTCTAGAAAGCCATAGTAGCTTTTATCTGGGTTCAGTGATACAGATTTTAAATCTCAATAAATAAAATAAATAGATTAATTAATATAATATAATATAATATAATATAATATAATATAATATAATATAATATAATATAATATAATATAATATAATAAATAAATCCAATTTTTTTTTTTTCAATTTTCAAATGAAACAATTTTTAGAAAAACAAAATATATTATACAGGTTGTATATTTCAGTGTAAGATTCATCCAGTCAAATTGATTAATTTATTCATCTTCAGTGCCTATCCTGAAAATCTGGAAAGTGGACTAGTGGAGGAAACCAAAAGAAGGGGGTTTATGTTTAGGTGCGGTGGTCAGGTGTTCACAAACCCAGTGGCCATTTAGTGTAGGTATTTAAATTTAATTAATAAGAAGTCAGTGGCATGATGTAATAATAATGCATTTAATAATGTAATAATAATTTCAGCATGCAATATTGTCATTTAGATAGATTTAAAGTAGTTAAAAAGACTGTAAAATAAATTGGCTGCATGTCAAGGGCGGACTATATTTCAATAACCACAGATTGGGAAAATGTAATAGC
This sequence comes from Clarias magur, assembly GCA_013621035.1. NCBI lineage: Eukaryota > Metazoa > Chordata > Actinopteri > Siluriformes > Clariidae > Clarias > Clarias magur. The sequence goes on from QNUK01000098.1 coordinate 1,420,793, forward strand.
AAAACTGAAATTAGATTAAGAAAGATAAAATGGCCCTAGATAGGAATTGCAGATATACTATATATATTTTAGCTAGTGTAACATGCAGTAAATATGCTTTAGACATTTTACGGTATAATATTTTAGCCATGTTTATTTAAAGTGAGCTATTTGGTTGACTTTGGTTGAGCTGTCTTGAATTCAACAGGCAATGCCTGGTTCCATTTTATGCCATTATTGCTGAGAGAATTCTATAAAGTTTCATGTTTACTAGCATATAGATACAGCTGCATGATTATGGCATTGATTTTGTGTTGCTGCAAATATCACTGTGTGTTGAACTCATTATCTTGCTGAATGATTAATCTGTGCTTATTAAATAAAATCTTCATTTTTGTGGTCATGGTTTGAGCTAAAATATCGATGCCATCAATCTTCACAACAACTCTAGGATAAAAGCCATTTCCTCATCTTGTCAGATCAAAAGAACAGCATATTATAATTGTTTAAAGGCAACAACCTCTGTCTTGCTGTTTTGCTGTTTGACTATATGCATATGAGCTGTACACTAATTCATTTGTTCATTATTCTATTGTGTAGGTGAGGGCCAGTGGATAATTGCTTGCCTCCAGGCATGTGAGGCACTCTGAGATTAGAGGTGTCTGGGTGAAAGATGACTTTACTGGCTGGCGATGGCTCCGACTATGACTATAGTGCCTTTAGCTGCATCTCGGAAACCTCACTGAACCCACCACCCATCCAGGACAGCGAGACCCTTAAGGGTGTTTACTACAAACGTGCCCGGTGCCTTGCTAAGGACCCTGATGCTGATGCCAGTCTCTTGCCTGGTGCCCAACGCTTACATGCCATCATCAATGTGGGTGGCCTGCGCTACCAGTTACCATGGAGTACGCTGGATGACTTCCCACTGTCACGGCTAGGCCGTCTGCGTCTGTGTACAAGCTTCGATGAGATCATGAGAGTGTGCGACGACTACGATGTGACTCGCAATGAGTTCTTCTTTGACCGGAGCCCGTGTGCTTTCCGTGCCATCCTGACATTCCTGCGTGCCGGCAAGCTGCGTGCTTTGAGGGACACTTGCGTTCTTTCTTTCCAAGAAGAACTGCTGTACTGGGGCGTTCCAGAGGAAAAGCTGGAGTGGTGCTGCCGAAGACGCTTGATTCAGCGTATAGAGGAGCGTGATGAGCTTGAGAGGGTGGCCGAGGAAGATGAGGAAGAGGAGGATGATGAGAGTGATGGAGATCGTAGGGAGGGAGGTCTGGATAAAGAATCCCGACTTGGCCACTGCATGGTCAAGCTAAGGGACATGGTGGAAAGGCCGCACTCAGGTCTTCCTGGAAAGATCTTCGCTTGCCTCTCTGTGCTCTTTGTCACCATCACAGCTATTAATCTGTCCATAAGCACTATGCCTGCCATGAGGGAGGAGGAAGAAGCTGTAAGTTCTTGAATTTGTTACAAAAGTTTAAGTCACTGTGTAATGGTTGCAAACTACATGCAGTGTTCAGTATTCAAAAGTTCTAGAGTCATGTTTTCACTAGTATTTTAAACAAATCCAAACTGTTACGTGTATTATTTAAAGTCTATACATGTAGGGAATGGTATAATAGTTCAATTATAATATATATATTTTTTCATTTTATTTTACTGAATGCTCGAGTTAAATACATCATGCTTTGCGCACTGATTTGAATGAAAATGATGTGAAAGTATGGTGCTTCCTTTTGAGCAGCTTGGCTAAATCCCAGGATGATGCGGGCTTTAACAGCCCAGAATAGTAATATTCTTTAGCCGGTGCACCTTGTTATTTCAGAATAGCTTTTTGGCTCTGAGTTGGTATTTGACTGGCAGAAGAATAATACTTTAGTTCCCTCCTTTTTGTTTACACCTGTGCACAGTGAAAGAGATGCAAATAGGCAGCTTTCCGGTGTTTTTTTTTTTTTTAACAACCCAGTCAAAACATTCTCCCAGTCAACATGCAAAAGCATCATTCTTTTTTTAACTATAGTTTTTTCCATCACTTCGGGGGTTTTTGTTTTTTGAATTGCTGTATTTTCTTCCACTATAATTTTTTTTTAATAAATTTTTTTTTTTTTCATTTTGAAAAACAAAATAGTGAAATAGTGAAAATTTATATTAACATCAAATTATGCAGAGGTGTTTTTTTTCCCAACCTCATGACTGAAGGATCTGCTCATGTGGCCATCTGACATACTGTATAGACATTGGAAGTGCGGCAGTGGTGGCATGATCAAGTGTCAACTGCAGATGAACAGAAGGCAGGGTAGACTGTCAGATAGTATGATTTTCCTGTGTGTGATCATGGTGGAATTTACATATTTGTGACTTGCCTGTCTGTTATTGAATGCTTTGGACCAGAGAAAGATAGTTCAGCTGTACCCTGTGTTTATGTTCGCATGTTATCAAGTGAGAAAACAGTGGTAAGCATAATATTTGTACAGTAGTGCATTTTCTCCCAGATTTTGGCACTACTCCAGAACGCTGGGGTTTGAATGGTATGACTTCATATTATGGAGAAAGTCTAAGATAAAATTATATGATTTCAGTATGTTCTCTATTGTGACTACAAGTAAAAGTATTCAACACCAGATGACTGCTGCTTCAGTAGAAAAAAAAAAAAGTTTTTCTCTATCACTGTGAAAATTATGTAAAAATATATACATTCTATAAAGCTGTTGTCTCCTCTGGAATTGTCCCAGCATATTGAAAAGGGGCAGAGAAGTATATATATTTTTAATTGATTTGTAGCTAAAGTCTGCTGCCACCATTAGGTGAAGAGAAGAGTTGCTGGGCTACTTATTGTATACCTAATAAGGAAGCTATGTGGCATATGTGCTTTTTGAAAATACCATTCCAGACATATGACCTTGACAAACCAGGTCTTTATGCCCTTGTTTTGTGCACAGGGGCAAGTGTTGAGCTAGGTTCCTTGGTTCTTGAGAATGAAGATATTCTGTACCAATGTCTGTTTCAAACTGTGGGGGAAGAGTTTAGGTACAGTAAGGCCCGCATATGGGTGTGATTTTGAGTGTCCACAAACATTTGGCCATGTCGTTTATATACACACATGTATGGTCATTTGTCTACTTTCTGTTAAAATCTAGCTCCATACTATACTACTTTTCACAGTTTAAAGTGCAAATATAACTATTACAATGCACGCTGTCCTTTTGATCACCTACAGTACTGTGCAAAAGGCTTTTTATTATTTTGAATAATTGCACATTATTGAAGCAGTGTGAGATCAAATTTACAGACAAAGGAACACAAGGCAGCCAACATCCAAAGAAGATCTTTTTCACATTCTTGAAGGCTGCTTAAAGAAATTATAAATTATAATTATTTCAGGCCGTGCTGAAGAATAACGCTGGTAGTACCAAATATTATAGAACTCTCAATAGGATTATAGAAACTCTCTTTGTGGTATATACTGTATTTATGTTTGGGCGTTGTTGAAATACATACCTGTACCTGTCTCATTTTCCTAACAAAATATAAGGAATTAAAAGGTGGCTCAATACTTTTGTGTACTTTTGTGTCCTGTACAGGGTCGTGATGGTCATGTAGGCCATCCCAGGAAACTTAGGGCATGAGGCAGGGTGCCAGTCTATTACAGGGCACAAACACACTTACACACTCATTCACACATTGTAGGTGATTTAGGAAAGCCAATTACCCTAATGTGCATGTCTTTGGACTGTGGGAGGAAACCGGAGTAGCCGGGGGAAACATACTAAGCATGAGGAGAACATACAAACTCCATGCACACAGACTCAGCACACAGTTAATGAAAATTACATTTATCCCAAAAAAGCATAATAGTAAATTGAATTTAGTATCTAAAATATGTTATTTAAATGGTCCCAAAGCAACAACAGCTAGATAAATGAATTAGATATATATATAAAAAAAGTAATCAAGCCGTCTATGATTACTAATCATGCATTCACTGTGTAAATTAGTGCACTTTAGCCTTTCCTTGTTGCAGACACAGTATTTAACAAATAGATCATTTTAATGCTTTATAGTAGCACCACCTACACTGCATGGTATCCCTTTGCATGCCCCTAAACTCCCACACATGTTTTAACTACAGGAAATCATAACCAAGGATGTGAATGATCTTGGTCAGTCTGCTTGGTGAAGCGGGAAAAAAAATTTACAAAATGATATGAATCTAAGAACCGAGCACTTTTCCAGGTACATGTCTACAAGACAGATTGATTTTAACCAGAAATGTGTTATGCTGATTTACAGATTCAGCAGCCTTTCATACTAATTGAATTTAGATGCTGCTTGAATATAAATGGCTGTCCTAGAAGCAGGTCAGATAATGAACAGTTATGACTTACTCGAATATTGTACTACTCTGACAGAAGCTTTAACGCTGTGTGTGGTTAAGATAATTAACTATATTTTACATCCAGTTTATTTGTTTTTATACAGCATGAATACCATTAGATTCTGGTATATAAGGTGTTACTTACACAAAGCCTTAGGGTAGTGCATCTGGTACAAATGTACTGTATGTACTTTCATCTTTACTGCATCGCTATGTGTTTAAAAAAAGCACAAAACATTTTATAAAACATTTTTCCTTTGTAATCATAGCAGTGAACGTGTGTATCTATGTACAGTATATCTATTACAGCTTTTATACAATCTTCTGAATATTTCATAACTTTCATGTCTGAAACTTCCAGTATGTGTATAATTTTATGTTTGACCTTTTTCCACTGCAGTACTGGTAAATGCACCCTGTTTAATGCTTCACTTTAGTACTTCAGTACCACTTAACCTAATTCTGCATTTGTGGGAGGTTGTTTCATAACACTGAAGTCTTTTCTTTAAAAGTGCGCATCAAAAGTAGTGCTAAAATGCAGGACTGGCTGTAATTTATTATAGGTCAGGGAGATTAATGCATCTCAATTTACAATTTTCCAATGAGATGGTCTGGGGTTTCTTCCCCGGAGACATGTAATAACAACGTTCTGCGCTCTTCTGAGCAAACCTTGTTAGCATGGCAATATGCTTAGTCATTCCTAAAAATTTCCAGTGCAGTGATGAGCTTTTTTTCACAGATCAAAGCAACGCTTTCCTGATTTTCTTTAGCACTAGTATGTCGTGCAAGCTAAACGAGTAACATATGTTTTTTTAATCCAAACAGAGCAGCCAATTTACACCATCTTTCTCACTCACTCTCTCACTCATCGTTTGTCTATACCGCTTTATCCTGTATACAGGGTTGCGGGGGGGCCTGGAGCCTATCCCAGGCGTCTCAGGGCGTCTGCAGGTTTACAATACATTGATGATCGCACACGCTCATTCATGCACTATGGTCAAGTTGGGAATGCCAATGAACCTGATCTGTTTGTCCTTGGACTGTGGGAGGAAACTCACCTAGCATGGGAAATTCCATGCATACAGACCCAAGGCGGGAATCAAAACCAAAAGGGTGCAGGGGAGCTATAAGAGGTGCTAACCACTAGCCACTGTACCGTCTCTCACAATCATACTATTTTTTTGTGTATGTTTTTTTACAACCTCGATTCTCATTACATACTGTAAACACTGTTCAGAACCATGTATTAATAGATTGCTTAATTTACAGACAAAATCTAAAGATCAATTTTGACCTAATTCATATAAACATCTGTATATTGGAGGTGGATTTTAGTTATACCCTCTCATATACACATTGAAAGTAAAAAAAAATAGGCATTTTTCCTATTTGATTTGATTCCTATTTGATTGTCTGCACAATAGCATATATTAAAATTATTACCCTATATGACTTCATACAGTGTTATGTCTTAGAGGTGGAGATTTGAAATGGAATTAAATAAAATGTACAGTATGATAGGCCAATGTTACTACGCAACTGTATTAGAAGAAAATATCACTTGTTAAGACTAATGAAGAAAACATATTTAATTGAGTGAAGATGATGAGAAGAGAAAGAGTACTGTAGTGGCACAGTGCTGTAATCTGGAGGGTTCTGCTTCCCTCTACTGTTGTGTGTTCAGCCCTGCAGCTGTGAAAAGTTGAGACCAAAATTCTGTTATGAAAATACCTTTTAAAATTGTTCCCTTGCACAAATGTATTATTAACTTCACACGTGAATCATAATAATTTACAGCCATCTCATGATTCGCATGTGCTTTTTTTCTCTCTCTCTCTCTCTTTTTTTTTTTTTTTAGATCTGTCATTATGTATGAGACATGTCTCACATTCAGTGGACTTTTTTCTTTTTTTGAGAGTTTTCAGTTTTTTTTTTTTTTTTAAAGAAATTTCATTATTTCCATCACATGATCCAGTAATTTTCACATGATTCATTCCATGAGTTAATTTCTCATGTACAGTATTCCATTCTGCATTTTTTTTTCTCACAGTTCACAAATTAAACAAGTGAATTAACAGCTCACAATTTATGGCAAAGTATATACTTTGCCATAAATTTGCCAAAAAAACGTTTAGGGGAAAGAAATTACATACATTAACATACATTAAACATCATCTTGTGCTTTTCAGATGTAATAATGTGAGTAATACGGTATGTGATTAAATATATACAAAGTAGTAAAAAAAAATATATATATATATATATATATATATATATATATATATATATATATATATATTTTTTTTTTACTACTTTGTGTATATATATATATATTTGTGTATATATATATATATATATATATATATTTTTTTTTTTTTTTACTACTTTGTATATATTTCTCCATTTAATCACATACCGTATTACTCACATTATTACATGTGAAAAGCACAAGATGTTGTTTAATGTATGTTAATGTATGTAATTTCTTTCCCCCTAAACGTTTTTATTTGAACTTATTAGTACTGTTTCTTTAGGTCTGATAGAACTTAAGTTGTCCTAGTCACCTTTTATTGTCTTACAGTGAGTAAGTGTGCACATTTAGGATTTTCTTCTCAGAATGCTATATGTGTTGTGCATGAAGTTAGTGTATATTTGAGAATAAACAATACAATACTAATTGCTTTTGTTGCATGTTGTAGGGCAAATGCTCCCAGATGTGCTACAACATCTTCATCGTGGAGACCGTGTGTGTGGCGTGGTTTTCTCTTGAGTTCACACTGCGCTTCATTCAGGACCGCAGCAAGCTGGCCTTCCTTCGTCGCCCGCTCAATCTGATTGATGTGGTGGCCATCTTGCCCTACTACATCACCCTGGCTGTGGACGGCACATCCACTGGATCAGGCAACAGCTATCTGGACAAAGTTGGGCTCGTTCTGCGCGTCCTGCGTGCTCTGCGTATCCTGTACGTGATGCGTTTGGCACGCCATTCGCTCGGCCTTCAGACTCTGGGCCTGACAGCACGGCGCTGCACTCGTGAATTCGGCCTGCTGCTCCTATTCCTGTGCGTGGCCATTGCGCTCTTCTCACCTCTTCTGTATCTCATCGAGAACGAGGTGGCAGCCACGCAGGAGTTCAGCAGCATCCCGGCCACGTATTGGTGGGCGGTGATCACGATGACGACAGTGGGTTATGGTGACATGGTGCCACGCAGCATACCGGGCCAGGTGGTGGCACTCAGCAGCATCCTGAGTGGCATCCTGCTCATGGCCTTCCCTGTGACATCCATCTTCCACACATTCTCCCGTTCCTACGTGGAGCTGAAACAGGAGCAACAGCGCCTCCTGCAGCGGCGGACTCACTTCCTTCTACGTGGGCGCGTGCCTGGTCTGGACAGTAATGCGTCACTAGAGAGTGACATCCTGTTTCCCAGTGCCTCGTCTGACCCTAGAGACCTTGATGACTAAAGGAAAGGAATAAAAATAAAACAATATGGCTAATGCCATGAATAAAGACAGAAAACGTATTTCAGCAATCTGAACTCAACGTTTGCTGAGCAGTTTTATCTTGGACACAGGGTGAATTCAGGTACAACAGATAAATAATAAAAACTTTATGTGGTGGTTTTCGACTTTCGGAAAAAACGAACATATGGTATGAGAACATACACATACATTTATGTAACTTGTCCTCACTTACAGTACATTTATCTCATTTATGCATCTGACAAGTTGATGGTTAAGGGCCTTGCCTAATGTCCCAACAGTAGCAGCATGGCAGGGCTGGGATTTAAAGTTATGACCTTTTCATCAGTAGGCCAACGTCAACCACAGAGCAAATATTGCAATTAAAGATATCATATATCCATCCATCCATTCAAGCAATCGCCATAAACAATGCTTGGCTTTAGTAAGCTATTATTCATCGCTGTAAGGGAAAGTCACTTTGCTCGGGAGCCCAAACATCTTGAAACCAGCAGGCAAACACACACACATGCTCGCACACTACAGGCAATGCATGTCAAATGAATGTGGGGGAAAATTGACTAACAAGCATGAGGGGAGCATGATTCGAACCCCCCAGCCCTGGAAATGGGGTGCAGAGTTGCTAAACATTAAGTTACTATGGCACTTAAACATATTACATTTAGTTTTCAAAATAATTAACTTTTACTCAAATGATATTAACATAAACCAATTATCCTAGAGTCTCACAAGGCTGCTGACACTGGTCATGCGTGTGTGTGTATGTGTGTGTGTGTGTGTGTGTGTGTGTGTGTGTGTGTGTGTGTGTGTGTGTGTGTGTGTGTGTGTGTGTGTGTGTGTGTGTGTGGTTGATGCTTAGCAGACTACATCTTGAGCAGGATGTTTCAAGAGCGCAGATGAGTGTGAGGTTCTGGTTTCCAAAAAAAAAAAAAAAAGATGCCCATATTGTAAACATGTCTCAAATTTGTTGTCGCACATAATTAAACATATCAAAAATGTTTTCAGTTTCTAGTTTCTACAAAATGATAAGCCATGTTTTTTTTAGGATATAATATCTATATTTTTCTTTGCATGTAAATAGTCAACACTTTGAGTATCATGTGTTGGTGCATTTTGTATTATTAATGAAACAAAGCTTAAGCAAGGTGGAAATCCAAAAGATATTTCAGTATATCTGAATTCACCCTATTAAAACTGACTAATATGCATATACAAGTATGTTCTCCTAACACTCACAATTGCCATGATATAAAAACACATTTTAAAGAAAGGTCAATTATTTATTCCTCAAGTGGGTTGGATCTGTAATCTGACATATTGTATGTATGTATTTATTCCTCATAACATTTATGAATATTTCTAACCTCATAACTTCGAGTTAAAGTCTAAAGAAATTCCTGTTCTACACTATTAGGCTATTTAAGCACAATGTCTTTGATCTACAGCAAACATATTAAACACATAAAGACAAAGATCATACTGTTGTCAAGTTTCCAAAAGGAATTTGGAATTCAGATATCATTTGTATGATGACTTGAAGAATGATTTCCAAAATACACATGAAGTATAAAATGAACATGTTTGTTCTGATTTGTGTTCCTGCAGATTTACACTTTACACAGGATTATGTATTGAATTTATTATGCTTATGTTATCCCCCCCCCCCCCCCCCCACCTTTTTTTTTATTATTATTTATTATGTTAGTCCCCACTGCTTTATGGTCAGAGATAACGTGAGCAACCACTAGAGGGCAGCACCGTAACTATTTTGCTGCAAGAATTCTTTCTGTCAAAGCCCTGTGGATTCTGGGAAAAAGGTAAGCAGGTAGCACACAAATTCATTTGAATCCTGTACTGAATCTTCTTGTTCAACAGAAACATACTGAGATTTCCAAACAACAATCTTTCCTCATTATCAACAAACTGCACGAAATATCCTGCATTCACTTTAACTACTGAATCCAAAGACTTGAAAATTAAGTTCAAATAAAAAATTGTATGTATCTAGTAATTCAGAAATTGCAGCATCAACATCAGAAAATGAATACCATCTCTCCTCGTGGTATTAGGTGCAGAGGTGGAAAAAGTAATAAACTTATATACTCAAGTACAAGTACTTATGTAAAAAGTAGTTAAGCTAAGTAAAAAGTAGCTCATAAAAAATTTACTCAGAGTAAAAGTTACCAAGTTACTTTTTTAACAGCGGGGGGGGGGGGGGGGGGGATTAGGTATATAAATCTCACACTAGTTTTGAATTGAAGGAACACCTTCGAATAATAAAGTTGTTGCCTTTCTTGTGCTTGAAATCAAAGTGGTCGCTTAAATATGGTGTGACGCTTTGCACGGATAGCCAAGGGAAAAAAGCTCAGAGCCAAGAATAACATTCAGCACAAAACATTTATCGGCCTCACGAAATTACAATACAAAACATAAAGTAAAAGAAAACTAAAGGGTAAAAGAATAGAGCGTTACGGCGGTGAGCAGCACACCTGAGCTCCTACTCCGTTCTCTCCTTCTCAAGCACACACCTTTGCAGCGCACACACCTTAAAAGGGCAACATACATACATAATGTGGTATACAACATAGTAATGGCCGTTACATTGTAGTGAACCCATTGCAATGGCCAAGGGTTTGCTTCATTAGAATTTGATGGCGTTTCGCTTTCAGCTGGGTCTGCATCACTGGCATCTGTTTTGTCCGTCTCCATCGTTCTTGTGAATTTAGAGTATTTGTTCTCCCCGCTCATCAATCAATCAGTGCAGTTGTTTCCGGGATGCAATTTTTTTCCTTCCCCGTTGCATTAATTTTTTTAAATTATTTTTCATTTTCACTCATTTGTTTTTTACTCAGTAGCGAATATGATTTCAAATGTAGCAAAGTACAATACCTCAATCAAAACATAATTAAGTAAAAGTAAAATGACATTAAAAAGTAGAAGTACACAAAAAAAAAAACTACCCAATTACAGTAACACGAGTAAATGCAATTCGTTACTTTACACCTCTGATTAGATGAAATATGATGTCTTGTAAAGAATGGGTTGTTGTGTACAGTGCGTTTTTTCATTTTCTTCTGCACAATAATTTAAAACATATTACCCTAGGCTATGATTTGCTGTGTAGTCAAAGAAAGCAAGGCATAATAAAGATATTGTCTGAGTTTTTGATCAAAGGTTAGTAGGTTAATATAGGAAAGTAGACACTAACAAGGTTAATATTATTCAGCTTAATGTAAAAACCAACCAATGTCAAATAAACCAGCTGGTATTTTCACTTCCAGCATTACATGCCACATTTACAGTAGCTACTGTAGGTCCTGTTTTTAAAGTATATTTCAAAGGTCATTTATTCCTTCATTTTCTATACCACATATCCTGTGTGGGGTCACAGGGCTCCTGGGCCTATCTCAGGGAGCTCAGGGCCCAAGGAAGGGTACACCCTGGACAGCGTGTGAACCCATTGCAAGGCTTTGGCACACCCACTCACAAACTGTGGGCAACTTGGGAACACCAAGACCTTCAGGTTATGTCTTTGGACTGTGGAGGTAGACTGGGGAATCTGGATTCATGATTCAATTCCCAGCCAGGCTCGATTCCCATCTTTGTGTGCATAGAGTTTGCATGTTCTCCCTGTGCTTGGTGGGGTTCCTCCCACAATCCAAAGACCTGCAGATCATGCTACTGTAATTGGGATGCCAATAGACGATGAGTGAGTGAGTGATTTGTTCTGATGTTTGATCAGCTTAGTAAAGATTGCTACACATGATAAGAAGCTCATGAAGCACATTGGTTTTAAATCAGCAAGGTGTTAGAGTGAACCAGTTATTTTAAGTTAATTTTGGAACAACATTAATGTGCTTTATGTATGCATCATTACTGGATGAATAAAAAATAACTCCTATATTAAGCATTATCCTAAGCTACAGTTTGGCCTTTAACTGTAAGTTATTAATAAAAGGCTAGCTGGTTTGACATATAATTTCCACTTTCAAATTATCATTATACTTATTGAAGCTACTTCCTTATACAAGCCAATGAAACAATTCCATGGTCTGGCAGACAATGAAGCAGCTGTTCTTTTTCCTGTGGCAATAAGCCTGGGCTGTGTTTAACCCAATTTGACCTAACATTCATTGATCAGTGGTATGGGAATTTGTGACATCTGTTGAAAGGGAAATATCTGTGGAGAGCAAGTGTTACTGTTGGTACAGCCTATTGGTAGGACAATAGTTCTTTTAAAAAGACCTTGTCAACTTGTGTGTGCTATTTCCCCTTATGGACAAGGCCTTAAAACAACAAAATCTTTGTGGCTTTCACCCCTACCACCTTCCACCCGCACGTTCCAACTTTTATGCCCTATGACAGTACTTATACACCTTTACAATACACAATATACAAAATGTGCTGTGCTGTGTATCTGTGAAATAAAAATGACAACACAGAGTATTCTCTGGCAAGACAGGTATTAGTTAAAAGTTTTTACTCATTCAAGATATCATTTGTTCATATTTATTAAGATGCTGCAGTGTTGCAAAGAACACATCAGGTGACATTGCTTGGTTGGGCATCATAAACGATCCACAAATATCAAGCCATCTGCAGTCCCACGATCAGATAATAAACACTGACATGTGAAAACGTGTGTTTTCTGTTTTCAGTATTCAGACACGGGGCAGGAATCAAACACTCGACATCCGAGGCCACAGTGCTAACCACTACACCACCATGCAGCCATTCAATAAAGTTAAAATACCACCAAACCATTTATTTAAACGTATGCATGCTTTAGATAACATGGTTATATTTAGCGTAGTGGTGAGCACTGTGGCCTCGCACTTCTAGGGTCGAGGGTTCGATTCCCGCCTTGCATGTTCTCACTGTGGGTTTCCTCCCACAGTCCAAAGACATGCTGTTTAGGTTGACTTCCTAAATTGCCCATAGTGTGTGCCCTGCAATGGACTAGCACCAAGTCCAGGGTGTACCCTGCTTTGTGGCCAAAGTTTCCTGGGATAGGCTGCAGGCTTCCCATGACCTTGTATTGGATAAGCTGTATATAGAAGATGAATGAATGAATTAACTATATTGAATATTAAATATGCAAGATATTTAATATCTACTTTATCTATCTATCTATCTATCTATCTATCTATCTATCTATCTATCTATCTATCTATCTTATAATCAACTTATTTTATTGGTTTATATATTCAACCTCACGTTTATTTCCATTACATAAAAAAAAAATGTCTCAGACTGTGGGACCCGACTGTGTATTGATTTATAATCAATTCTAATACGATGCAGCATAATAACTTAAAACTATGGGACAAACGGGATGTTTCGCCCCCTACTGGTCACAGTCTGAAAGTCCCTCTGTCTTTCTCTATAGCTTTCAGCATTGTGGCTAGCTCCTCATTGTAACAGGTTTTTTTTTTCCTTTTCGGCGACGGGTGTTTGCTATACACTGTTCTAACCCTGGGTAGACTTTGAATTACGTGTAAATGCATATATATCTAATGAATTAGCGCATGGTCACAGATATCGGAATCGTGGATATCCCCTTGTTTGAAGGGAAAAAAACCACCCTGTTCATAATTAGGATGTTTGCAGCTGGCGCGCGCATTGTCAGGGAGAGTCCTGACCTCACTAACCCTGCCCTGTTCCCTCAATGAATCTCTCTACAGAGCTCTCGCTAGTCGTCCTGTTTGTTGCGATGGAAATCTGAGTTCTGCTCTTTCTGGGACTACCGTGTGTGTGTGTGAGTGAGAAAGAGAGAGAGAGAGCGGTTGAAGCGAGACGCCGGTGCAGCAAACGGGGAAAACGCCGGGGTGAGTGAGTGTATTGCTTTATTATTTCTCCAACGCCTGTGTCGCTAAATATGGTGGTGTAGTCTAGTAATTCTGACGGTGTGCTGAGCGCTAGGCTAGGCTGGGCTGCTTTAGTAGGACGGCGGCGATACACACAGCTGGTACTTTGTATCGCTTTCTAAACAAGGTGTTCAGAGACGTTCCGTCCAGACGCTCAGCTGACATCACACACCGTCTTCACATCAAACGACTTCTTTACTGTCTTTTTTTGTTAGAAAGAAAGAAAATTATTCATTTTAAACGAATCACGAAGAGTTGAGAATCAAACCATGACCTGTATTTTACTGTAACAACAAAAAAGACCTAATTGTTATTCTCAGTCCTGGTTTTTTTTTTTTTTTTACTTCCTGAATAGTAGTTTGGCTGTGGTTTTGCTGGTAGGGTTTAAATCCCTCATTAATGAGAAAGCAAGTTCTCTCTGCACTGTCATGTGCTCGGGATTATGCTCCCACTCCAAATGAGTCAAAAGAAACACACACTTGTGCATGGGATGTGTAGTGATCAAACGCAGGAACATGTACAGACTTTTATGCCTTCAGAGCTGAGTCTTCTCAAATATTTCAAAAGCCATTCATTAAGAAAGAGCTGCTCGAACTGTTACAGCGTGAAAAGCCCCTGAGTCTCTACAGTACCATACAGTAAGTCATATTGTTTATTTGTTCAATAAATACCAGTGATCGTTTCTCTTCTTTATATAAAACAGGTGATTAGCAAAAATCCAAACTAATGGCAAAATTATTAACTTAGAGAATGGTATCTAATGTTTTGTAGATGTTCTATATAATTGGAAATTGATAAAAGTGTAAGAAGTATTTTTTTTACCCTATAAGTTACAGTGTTTAGTGTTGGAAAAGTATTGTGGTACAAGAAGAATAAAGCACTTTGGCAACTAAACCAAAAGCTCCAAGTGAAGTCTGTTTCCTCATTAAAATGTGTTCCATATTACATACAGAAACTACCATTTTAATTAGGGCTGCACGGTTTGATTTAAAAAAAAAAAAACACATTGTGATTATTTTGACACATAATTCGATTGCATTTTAAAATATGATATGTGACTAATTAAATGTACCACATAGTTTTCAAATGTATTTATCCAGCCTAACAGCAACTAAAGGCATAAATGATAACATTAAGAAGATGTTTGCCAATATTTATTTAGCACCTCAATTTTCCAATGATCTCAATCTATTTTTTTTTAATCAGTGTTAAATTATTGACAAACTACATAAATTCCCAATTATGCATATATTACTTGCATCTTGTGCACAGGTCCATATTGCAATTTGTATGTGATTAAATGTGCATCACCATGTTTAATAAGCAAATGTTTTAATGTGTTTGTCACTGTGTTTTTTTTTTTTTGGCTATAGAAGAAAAAAAAATTAAACAGGGTTTTCCCCTCCATTAGGATAAATGGTAGCCATTGAACCCTCAAAAAGCTATTTTTGTAATAGTGTACTTGATATTGAGAGGAGATCTTGTGGATGCATTTGACTGTTAATAGTCTTACCCTATTGCTTGATGAAAAGTCCAACTTGGCTATGAAAACATATCTTTGGTAGCTGGTAAGTTATTTTTCAGCATACATATTCCTGAGCAGATTGTTCAATAAGCGTTTGAGATCTTTTCTTAACAATAACTTAACCTAGAGTTAGTAGTTGTAATTCCGAGACGGTTTCCATTTCCCAGGACTTACCATTTAGCAAAGAAGGTTTACCAGCTTGTCAAGCTTGGCCTATGTTTTAGCAGCTGGTAGTTGAATTTGTCAGCAGCGTTTGAAAAGAAGGAGCACAGATGTGTGTCTTATCAGATTCCATGTAACCCTCAAAAGGTTTCAAGTTAAGCATCCATTTAAAACCTTTGAAGTTCAGCATCCATCAGAAACAGCTTGGGTTTAAAGAATTTTTGATGATGAAGCATTACTTCTATTTTTTTCCCCTGAATATTTATCACTTGTGGAAACCACTTGTATGTGATTTTAAGATAACATTGATTGTCCTTCATTAGCCTTTTTTCTTTTTTTGCACCAGTATAGACCTTTGGAAAAGGGAGTGAAGAGCCAATTAAGTGAGCTTAATGCCTCTTGGAATTCTGTGAATGCCTAAGAGTGAAAGCTATGCACGTTTATGCCAGCCTCGAATGAGATCATTGGAAAATCAGCTCTTGAAGGCAAGATTCCTGTTAATTTGGGAGCATGCCAATGTACTAGAGCCTTTGTCTGAAATACACTGACTCTCTGTGTCTATAGATACACTGGGCCACACCATCAATGGCTCTGCTGTTTCCCTAAATTTGTTGGAAATCTGGCAAGTGGATAAAAGTGGCTTCATCTTTAGATGTGTATGAGAGGGGTCATGAAAGGAAACAAGAGCCGCAAGTCAAACTGGGATTTCTTTTGAAATTAGTTTATTAAACAAACTCTGTGACCAAATGAACTAAGGACATAAACCTGTCTAAATTTGAGTGTTTCTCTTTCTTTAAAAATAAAGTTGTAGAGATCTTTAGCACACAAGTTCGCATTACGAGAGGGCAGTGCCATTGCCATCATGGTTAAAAATGCTGATTGGCCCATGTTGCTGTGTAATTATTAAGTGAGAGTATTCAGTGATGTAGACCTTTTATAGTGGTGCATGAGTTGTACATAAGACACTATTTTTACAACTAAACCCAGTGTTATTGCCAACGTGCTGTAGGTGGTCTCAAACAGGCAAGTATTGCGGTTTTGTTTATGATTAATACTTAAAAGGGTGAAACTTAAAAGTATGAATGTCTTTATGCTCTTTATATCATAATCATGTGTTTTATTGTTTGTTTTTATACACGGTCAGAAAAATATCTTCATTCCTTGAAAACATTACATATTTTATTTATATATTTTTATTCAAGAGTAAGCACATATTTTAATTTCTATTCTACCTATGGTACATTTTCCATAAGTTATCAGTACCACAATATTATTTCTCAGGTTTCCTATTACTTCCCATTGGAGGAAAACATTTTGTTTAATCACTCGTACACAGTTTCCAATTTAAAGTCAGTCATCCTGGAATGAGTCACATCTGCCCACATCTTTTAAGACTCGAGTAGGTATGTTACAGGGCCATGGCTTGATGTTTAGTCACGAGTTATAATTGGATGGTTACCTCACTGCTGACTCCTTACAAGTTATGGATTAAACTGCATTTCCACCTATAACTGTGTACTTGATGATTACTTCAACGGTTCTTATTTATTTTAAATAAATAAACACGATTTTGGCTGCTGACTCTGTCTCAAAAAATTCACAACCCTCTTACCTTTAAATAATACTGTGGCCCCCTCTACTTCTCGGCACAGAGGACGAGACTTTGATGAAACCCTCAGGGTGTGCTAACAGGTTACATTTTTTACCTTTGCTGCCATGTACAGATGAGTCATGGCTTTGCTGACTGAAAATGAAGGGGAAAAAACTATGGTATGTGCCTCATTGATTAGAGAGGTCGGATGAAAATAACCAGATTTGCTCAAGCTGCCAGGAAGCTGTTGTAACTCGTATAATGACTCAACCATGCAACCATGGTGAGCAGAAAAGCATATCAGCACGAACCTTGAGTTGGATTGCCTACGACAGCAGAATAGCTTTTACATTGGGTTCCACCAGGCCACCCAAGAACAGGTAGATTGGAAAAAAATGTAGCCTCTTCACATCTGAAAAATGGGTGTGGGAGGTTGTAAGAAATAGTGATGGAATCACCAGTCACCCCCGATACAATATTATCAAGATACCAGTGGTGATTCAATTAAAATTTTAATTCTATAAGTGTGGCAATTTTTATAAATATCCTGATTCAATGTTACATTTTCCCTGCTTTTGTTACATTTTTAAACTTAAAAAAAAAAAAAAAAAAGTTTAGTGCATAATTCAATGTAGCCCATTCTTAGAACATGTATTTTTCTCACTTAAAAACCAAGGGCAGCGTTTCACTCCTACCATTAGGGATAAAAATGTATAAATCAGGTCAGAGTGTACTTTGGATGTATTTGAGGAGGTAAAACGTCACCGTTTCTTTAAAGAAAGGAAACTGTGACGTTTTACCTCATCAAATGGCTCCAAAGTCTCAAACTCGACAGTGAGTGCACAGGTTGAGTGGCTGCAGGCAAACTAATGCAGGCATGCAGAGCTTCTAATGCATGCGGTTTTCATTTTCACTCAGTGTTTTGAGACAGACAAAAAGGCAGATCAGAGGCTTTTAACATGTGAAATTTTTGATAATATAACCATAAAATATAATAGCCATATAATATGTTTCTGTTGCATCACTGGGAAGCTTCAGCATTTGTTACGGAATCATTTATATCCAAGGCTGATCTCTTTTATAAACCGATTCGTCTCTATTATGAACGTAAAAATAGCTCAATTCAATACAAATAGTTAAAATCAATTGTGGCGATATGTGAATCGGCTCACAAAAAATCACAATTAATTCCCCCTCATCACTAATAAGAAAATAAATAGAAACTCTGGAACCAAGATCTCTAAAAAAGTGATAGAAAAGTCTGTGTGGAGCAAGAAAGGATCTGCTCATGATTCAAAACATACAAGCGCATCAGTCAAGCACAGTGGAAGTAATGTCATGACTGTCTCTTTAATGGTCTCACTAATCTTTATTGATTTTGTAACTAATGCCAGTAGCAGTCTTTAGAATACCAAAGTCAGAAAATGTGTGTCTGCCGTTTTACAGAGAAAAACACTCGACAAAAGACTTAATCAAGGGATGTGGGTCAAGTGTAAGGTTTTAGACCAATTGTGATATACGTTTCATGTAATGAAGAGGAGACTGAAAGAGAACCCCATCATTTCTTTCATGAAACTGGTGTGGTACGAAAAATGAATTGTATAGGTTGGTGATGTCAGTGGGTTGCAAGCTTTGTGTTTTTTATTTAGTATGTGACATGAGACCTTGATGTGCCCAGACAGAGCCTTTAGGGAGCACAACATGCATGTAGTGCTATAATCTTCAAAAGGAAAATCTATTTCATAAGCATTTTAAACCATCAGGAGAGAGATTCTGCAGACTTCCAAAGAGCTTGTGTATTTTGTAGTGCAGACAATTCACTCCTGGCAGGAAATGTAACAGCACCGTCATTTTTTTTTTCCGTCACACTGCCCCACTTATGGTCCTAATTAGCTCAGTGTGATTTCAAGGACACTTGGCTGACAGAGAAAATGCCACCTTTTTTTGTGGCAGAGCTGGCATTTAGAGCTTGGTAAAAGAGGGCAGTGCTCGCTCAATACCAGTGACTGGTGGGGTTTTGTCTGCTTAGCCTTTAAGCATGCATATGTTGTTATCTAAGAACAAAGCTAGTACAAATGCCTACATATGACATGTAAATTCAACAACCAATTTTCACACAAAAGCACATTTAATGTGTTAAACTAGTTAAACTTGTGAGAAGTTTTACGAGATGAGAAGGAATTATGAATGACGATGTGGATAACCACCAAGAGATCCGATACCCTGCATCTATACACATGTTCGGGAAATTAGAATGGAAGATGTGATGTGAGAGTTCATGGCGAGGAACACAGAGTGACTCTGTCCTCGCAGAGTTAGGTTTACTTCCTGTCAGCTCGGGAGAAGAGAGAAGCCACAGAAGCTGTACATCTCCTCTCAATTCCTCCTCTGTTCTCTCCTTTCTTTTCCCTCACATTTACTTCCCCACCTCTCCTGCACTTGGGTGACATAAAAAAGAAGCAATTTGAGATTTAGTCTGACAGAAGCCTTATTTTTTTCTTGTTGTACAAGTATAGAAATGTGGCTGCCTAAAGACGTCCTTGTGTACTGAGAGGTGATTATGTGAACATGTGAATGTTGTGTGAGCTTTATCGTCTTCTTTGTGGTAACATTACAATCAGTCTGTAATAAATTCATGGTTAAATCACTCAACTTCTGGTTTCGTACATTGCTTTGTCTAAAAACGGTTTGTGGTTTGACTATGGCTATAGCTCAGTGTGAAGGCCATATTGTTTTAAAGAGCCGGTTTGTGTATTAACTTCTTTGGAATGCATGGTTGATGTGTGAAAAACAGTAATGCCTCACCGTTTATAGCTGTAAGCTCAGTTCTGAACAAGGTTACCTTCTTTTGCTTGGTTTGCATTGGGAGGTAAAATTGTACGTTCACATACATTACTCATATTTGTCGATGTGGTTACAGAGTAAACCTCGGAGTGATTATTTATGTAACCAGTTTTTAAAATCACCTGTTGTGAGACCACTTTCAGTCCATTTGTTCTTTCTGAGCTTTCAGATTTAATCCCTCATACGTTATGCATAGGCCTTGCTCCTTTCTTAGTCATATTAATATTAATTGTTTTATTAATATACAATCAAAAATTCTAACTAGCCCAAAATACTTGCATATTCAGAAATTCAGAAAATGATCATGTACTGAGCATACATATTGTATTTAATTGTGCTTTTGTTTTACATTCATTTGCCCATGAAATACTAAATTGAGATCACAAAGTCATAACACAGAAGACTAACTTTATGTTGTCAAATTGGTATCTGTAATTCTAAAATTCATCAAATTGTGCACATTTTAGTTACTTTGTGTTCTTCTCCAAATAATATTGTCCTAACAACATCTTTCCCAAGGACATTATAATCACTTCAATCAACATTGCACTAGAGAGAGTGCTGTTGGGAGATGAATGGAGAGCTAGTGCACTAGGGTGTCCGATTCATAGTTTTACACACCAAGTAGTGTCTTGATCATGGTTGGAGAAGGATTTAGGCTTTGTGTTATGAGTTAGTTAGCTTTGTAGCTTGCATTAGCTGCGAACAGAACAACACAGCCGGTTCAGAGACGAACCCTTAGAAGCAATTCCTAACGATACTGTAATGTTATCTGATGTGTTTTCTTGCTCAAGGTGCTTTTTTCACTGGTTTTGAATGTGGGTTTTTGGCTATTTCATAATATACAGTACAATATATGACAGCACGGCTGAAGTAGATTTGACTTAAATAAATTTATATTGTAATGATAATGGTTTGACAGTTTATAGCTGCTGTAATGTAAGTAAAAACTAAATCATTTATCTCCTGGATGTTCCACAACATTAAACGCCCCTTTACATTGATTAAAAACACAATACAATATTTTATGTAATATTAAATTGCTGTGCTATAAATGGAATAAAATATTATTTAAAAAACCTCATGCCATTGACTCCTGTGACAGGAAATCACATTATGTTTTATACCTTACTTCTATAATACATATTAGTGAAGAGAATAATGTAGGGCAAAGGTACCTAATATTTAATGCATCTACTGTAGATAGTCAGTCAGTATACCCGTCACGTGAAGCAGAACTTTACCTTGGTTTAATAGCAGACCGATTGCTAGAAAAGATTGGATAGCATTTTAACAGTATTTACAGTAGAGTGTAAGTATGGATTATGGTATGGAGTGATGATGTGTGAGGGGGAAGGTGCTAGCAGAACCATCAGTCTGGACGAAGTCATTTGTATATTGAAATATCAGCCTGAACAATGATAGAAATCAAAACTCTGCTTTGAGTTGCCAGCTCACACACTGGTATGGAAATCTAGAGGGTGTGACACTGTACATTACAAGAGAGAACCTTGCCTTGTGATTTGGCTGCCGGCTTCTTCTTGATGGCTAACCTTTATGCTGATACACCATTTGTGTTGTATTTCAGTTTAAATGCCATGGTGGATTATCCCAATGACTGTGTATATGATCATCCTTTGGCTGTTATTTGCTGACTTTTACAATGAGTTTGATATTTGCAGCAGTGCTACAAGTTTATTAAATGTTGACAGACCTACAACGTCATGATGAAAGTTTTATGACCAGTAGATCTGGCTGTACCCTTCACCGAAACTTGTATTCGTAAAGGATTACTGATGTGAAACTGATAAATAGATACTAGTACAGGTGTAGCTTATTTAAATGTTAAGGCCATGCAACCTAATTATTTTGCTTTCAACTTGTAAAGGAAACTTACACCTAAGCATTCATAGCAAAGGTCAGAAGAGAGTTACACTGATAAAATCACCTTATTAACCTTAATTACTATTATTGTTCAGGCATAAGATTTCTGTTAATCTCTGGTAAAGACATAAGAAAAATCACCATTTTACTTCCATTAGGTTTTTCTTAATAAACATGCACTTTGGTGTGTTGCTAACATTGGTCTGTTGTTTTTTTGACATTTTTGTCAATTTGTAATAGAAAAAAGTGGTAATTCTGGTTCGACTGTCCTGCCCATGGCTCGGGTTCACGCAGGAGACGCCATTTTATTTTCCCACAAGAAACATTTGTTGTGAACTAGAGCATTAGAGATTTAACTGCATAGCAAAGCCAAAACCATGCTCTATTTATTGGCTGTAAACAAGAATTCTTGTGATTAATCTGAGTGATTATTGTTTATTTAGAATGCAAATATTTTGAAAGTTTGAGGGACAATTTTGGATTTCATCAGTACTGAAGCACAAGAGTGGATCTTTTCTGACTGTCCTTGATTCAACTTTATTCTGAAGCTGTGAGCGTTGCTATTTTAAAAGTTTGTTAAGCTTGTTTTTTTTATTTTTTATTATTTAGTCGCACTGTGGGGTTAATGCTTGTAAAGTTGTTGAAGCAGAATAAAACCTCCAGCTACTATTTGTAAGGAATAGTCGATGTATCAGATATTCGGGTTATTTTATGAGATTTTACAGGATTTTAGCAGCAATAGATCTATTATGTTTGATATAGGAATGTTAGTTCACAATGTTATCCTCAATTTGATCGCTATAAAGACTGGCCGCCATCATCTCTTTTGTTTTAACTTTTTTAATCGCTAAACATTGAAGATGTCATTGTGAATTAAACATTTACATATACAGTGGGTACAAAAATTTATTTTGTTTAATATACAAAATTATGTAGTTTTAACAGTTTTTATTTTATCCATCTGTATTTGCTCAGTGCAATTTTTAACAACCAAGTGAAAGATATAACACCAACATAAAAAAAAAAAAAACAACAGAATTATTGATTTGGAAAAGCATCACCCGCTTCTAAAATGACTTGTAAACTCAATCAGGTGAAGCCAATCATCTTTCCATGGAACACATGGTTCCATCTAGACATTGCAATATTTGATGACTCAAAATTTGATAGTGACCATTTGTCGATGGCAGTCAGTCCACAGATTTTTAAGGGGGTTTAAGTCATTAAGGACATTCACCATTTTCTTGACAGTATTTTGCCCTATACATTTTCCTCTTATCCTGACAAGTGCTCCAGTTCCTGCTGCAGAGAAACACCCCCATAACAGGATATTACCATTATCCTTTACTCTAGGAATGGTGTGTTTTGGATAGTAAGTCGTATTAATTTCCGCCAGAAATATTTGTTTGGTGTTGTCACCAAATAATTGAATTTTAGACTTATCTGACCACCTTCGTTTTTGAGGAATGGCTTTTTTTTTCTTTTTTTTTTTACAACCCTCCCATACAAGTCACATTTGTTGTCACATGCACACAATGACCACTCTTTTCATAAATCCTGCAACTGCTTGAGTTGCTGTTGGGCGTCTTAGTAGGCCACTCTGAGCAGTTTCCTCCTGGCTCTTTCATCCAGGTTGGAGCGACATCCTGATCCATTGAGGGTCTTTGTTGTACCAAATATGTTCCACTTCCTAATAATAGACTTCACTGTCATCCTAGGCAGTGATGAAGCTTTTGAATTTTTTTGTATTCACCTCATGACTTGTCCCAGTGCACAACTTTATCCCAGAGATCTTTTCATAGTTAATTGTTTGCTGTCACCAGGGCCTGGAAAAGGGACTTTTGATGTTAAGGTAATCAAAATGACCACAGCTGTTCATAGTTGCAAGTCAAATGGCTTTGTGTGCCATTGAGAAGATGATTATCTTCATCTGATTGAGTTTGAGTCATCTTTAGGCGGGGGTGACGATTCTTTAGAGTTGTATTTTGGCTAAAATAGTAACAAAGACTTTTTGAAAACCTTTTGGGCTTATTTTGGGGTTATTTTGTTAAATAGAGGTATAATATAGGAGTTTTAACTAATTTTACCAGAGGACATGTCTAGTCATTAAGCTTGATTTTTAAAGAACATGTACAGTATCTATGTACAGTATAAACCACAGAGATGGAAATGGTGTCATAATGTACACACCCTTGTCATGCTACCAAAAAAACTCATTATTACACAAACATTGGTTACATTAAGATTTACATGCACTGCATTTTAATGCACCCTGATTATATTATAAGGACTTGTGTTATGACTAGTGGGCATGCAATATTTTTAAAGGTCACATGAACATTAACTTGGCAGTAGACTTTAAACTAAATCACTTATTAAAAAAAAAAAATATATATATATATTAGAAGTCATTTAAATTTAAGGTAATCAAAATGACCACAGTTGTTCACAGTTGAAAGTCAAATGGCTTTGTGTGCCATTGAGATTATGATTAGCTTAATCTGATTTGAGTCATTTTTAGGCAGGGGGTGATACTTTTCCAAATCGGTGATTGTTTTATATATATATATATATATATATATATATATATATATATATATATATATATATATATATATATATATATATATATATATACACACATTATATGTTTCATTTATATGTTAAAAGTTGTATGCAGCTGGGTAAAACAAAAACTTTTTTTCAGGCTGTGAAGCAACAAAATGAGGTTATTTTAATGGGGTGATTCTTTCCTATACCCACTCAATAAATTGGTTGTTACTGAAGAACCTTTCCCTCTTATTCTGCTGATTAGAAGTGTGGGTTGGACAGCGTGAAAAGTGATTGATGAAAATGTTCATAACATGAGTGGGTTAAAAAGGAAGTATTTTTTCTTATTGTTTATGGTCCCTGTGTTCTGATTAGCTATAAAAATGCACTTCCACAAAGCAGTTTCTTTAAATCTATAAACAAGGGTAATTTCTGAAAATCAGAAACCACGTTTTGAGTTGTATTTTAGCTAAAACATTAACAAAGGCATTTTGAAAACCTTTTGGGCATATGTTATTTTGTTAAAAAGGGGAATAATATAAGAGTTTTAACTAATGATACCAGAGGACATGTATAGTATTAAGATTGATTTTCAAAGAATAAGTGATCTAAACCACGGAGATGGAAATGTTGTCATAAAGTACACACCCTTGTCATGCTACCAAAAAAATACACAGACATTTGTTACATTAAGATTTTCATGCACTGCATTTTAATGCACACTGATTATATTATAAGGACTTGTGTTATGACTAGTGGGCATGCAGTATTTTTAAAGGTCATTAACTTGTCAGTAGATTTTAAACTAAAGCTCTCTGAAAGTGTCACTTTAAAGTAATTTAAATAAAATTTTAATGTATTTTTCATTGACAATTTGTTTTGGAAGTAGCAAAAATGCTTTCTTCTTACCAATGTGTATGCCTGAAGTAATTCAAACTATTTCAGACATTTGACCTTGCTGTGACTGACTGGATGAATTCCAAACTCTAATCAGTTCATCCGCTGAACTCTTACATTGAGAATTCCTTATAAATCCTACACGCATCCTAGCGCTTCTTGAGATCTTAATATGATACTTACAAACACTCTTGGTAGATGAACCGAGGCATACTACGCACACACACACGCAAAACCTAAAAACATAATAGCTAATGCAGAAGCCCTGAAGCAGTGCAAACCCTTGTTTCTCAAGTAGTGGAATCATTCTTATAATGACAGAAGAAAATCAAGGATCATGGCTTTACAGAAGATAAAATCTAGCATAATTTTTTCAAGTGCATGCCCACGCAGTTATTAAAAAATGACTGACATGGCAGATACAGACAGCTCAAAAATTCTAATGGGACAAAAGTGATAATGTCCAATTGTAACTCTAGTCTAATGGTGATGGGGCTTTAGATGTCGTATATGTTTGTCATATATGTATTCCTGCAATGTAACCTGCAGCAAAATAAATATTTCGATAGGTTACTTTGATCATGAAGAAGAGTTCGGAATTTGTTTTTAAAGTGACTACAGTGCAAATAACATGTACATACTCCACTTGAACTATACGGTAATTCCTACAAATCAGTCTCTCAAGTCAATCTTCACAGTTGAGGGTTCAAATCTCGACTCTGGTCTAATGTCAGTGGAGTTTGCGTTTTCTTCCGATGCTTTTTGGGGTCCTCCTGATAGAATATGTCAGCAGTGCCCACAGTCAATCACAGACTGCTGCTATTACTAGAAAATGATCCGTTAAATGTCGAATAAACTGCAAATGCGTACTAAATAACTACTGAGGTTCGGAACACATCAAGTTGTATTGTGAAATATGTCTGATGCTGCTAGGTCACCAGCAAAGGTTTGTGTTTAAAGATTCTAAACATGAAAGAAGTAATGGATGACTCGATAAAAAGCGAGCAGAAGATGCTGACCTGGTGTAAGGTAGCCGGACAGTCAGTTGTTGCTGAAGCTCACCAAACTCGCAGAATACACACAGCTAGGCATCAGTGTTCCTTAGAGACATCACTACCCTGCTGAAATAACGACATTTATGGCTAGATAAAGGCTAAATATGTATCCAACAGGAACAAACCATGAGTATCACTGGCATTATGATCTTAATTCAGCAAGCTCATTTTAAGAGCCATAAAATAGCCTATACTCCATACATGTAATAGTGCTCTGACCAGATCTAACCATTTGTTAAATTGAATTAGTCATTTGAATGGGCTGCTCAAAAAAAGAAAAAGCTCCCCAAAAATTTGCAGAATTCTGAGTATGGAGAGATTTGTTTGTATAAATAATTTGTGATTTTAAATTCAAACTTAAGTCACCAATTTGACTTTGGCCCATAATGCCTAAAATGACATATCATGCCTAATATGTAATCAGCCAAAGATATGTCGTCCCTTAGCGGGTTTAAAAGAAGACTCAATATGTTATACAGTGGTATCTCAGCATACGAATTTAATGCATTCCGGAAGCAAGTTCATACGGTGAAAAATTTATTTTTCCATAGGAAATAATGTAAATGTATAGTATATAAACAGTTCTAGCCACCCAAAAATTATTACCAATATTACCAATTTCCAACTTAGCCAGAGTTCAGGTCGACTCGGTTTGTCCACTCGCATGCTGAAAATGCTTCGCATGCCAAGGCAAATTTCTTTCTTTCTATTTCTCTCCTTAAGGCAAAATCCTTATCGTATGTCAGGGTACCACTGTGTATGTTTTCATACAATGAGCAGCACATGGGCAGGTTTAATTCCTGTAGTATGACATGACGCTTCTTAGCTATACATTGTTGCCTTGACACCAATTTCTAGCCATTTGATTCTCATCCTGCTCGTGTACACATGTTTTGGCTTAGTCTAGGAACAGGAATGATAAAGTTTGTGAATGCATTCGATTAGAACCCGTCAATTCGGCTGTTTAGGTTTTTAATAAAACTGCAGTGGTTGTGTTGCAGTGTTTGTTGATGGACGCAGAAAAGTTCACTGGAATGTGTGTGGAGAAGAGTGATGAAGCAGAGAATGTGATCCCTCTGGGTTAATACACGTGTAGCTGCTGTGGGTGAGTTAGCATATGTGTGTGTGCGCATGTGCTTATGTGTGTGAGAACTGTCTAGACTTGTTCTTTAAGTGAGCTATGCATGCCTTAGATGGGACAGGGATGAGTGACTCACTGTCTCAGTCCACCTGGCACACATGCGTGCGCACGCACACACACACACACACACACACACACACACACACACACACACACACACACACACACACACACACACACACAGTAGACACCCACACATTCATGCATAGAGCCAGGCTGTAATTTTGAGGCCAGTTGCAGGGTTACAATACGTAAAACTAATGATGCTCTAACACAGCTTGTGAAATGTGTGTCTAAAAGTCTATTTTCATCTTTACTGTCATCAGGAGTTTTATACTTCGAAAGTAATATGGGCTGTAGATTGAGATTCGTTGTACACTTTAAGCGTTCAAAGCTACAGTTGTATTCGCTTGGTTGAAATAGTACTTGATTTTTCGCCCCTCTTTCTAATGTGAAATCTATAAGGTCATTCAGTAATAAGTAAACTTAAAAGCAGAGAAAAGGAAAGCCTAGGGGTTTATCTAACTCGCCCCTCCTCCTTCTCGGTTCTCGACTCATCCCCCAAACCACATGACCATGTCTCAATGCTCTTTGAATACATCATGACCATATTTAGATGAACAAGAGAACAGTGGTTGTATGATTGATTACAGATGATGATGATGATTATTTTGGTGGTAGGGACTGAAGTGTAATGCAAACTAATATTTGGTTCTTTCTGCAGTACAACACTTCTCCTGTACTACTACTAACAACAATAAAAATAAATAAAATATAATGAAAAAAAAAATAGAAAAGCTTTTGTCAAAGATGTAAAAAAAATAAATAAAAATCTTTTGTCTTTTCCTCGCACCAACTTTGTTTTAAATGTGAATGTGTGTGTGTAAATATTTATATATTATACTGTACAGTAAGGTCAGCTGTTCTGGAATTGTTCTCGCAAGAACAGTAAAAAAACAAAACTTGGCTCTGCTGCAGAGGGGATGTTCATGTAGAGTTACCAGCCTCAGAAATCATAAATTAACATCACATCAGTTTGGAGCCGATATGAAGTCTTTACAGAGCGTAAGTAGCAGACATATCTTAATATCAACTGTTCAAAAGAGATTACTGCATATTTTGGATGCCTTCAGCACTGTTTTACAATGTAGAAAGAAAAAAAAATGAGGAAAGACAAGGAAAATAGAAGGTGTGTCCAGACTTTTGATTGTTTTAAAATGTTCACTCCAAGTCAAGGTGCTAAAAATTATTTCTACTTATACTCTGCACTTTAAGCATTAATGTAAAGAAACAAAAGCTATTGAGCTGAGCAAATTGAACATGCATATAACTGCTTGATGACAACTATTTGTTCTAATTCTCAGTAAACAAGTTTTGAGCTATTTTTGTTTTTATGAGGCCACTCAGTTAAGATTCCACAGTGTCTCAGTATAATAGACTGTCAGCCAGCTGGGCTGGTGAGTGACTCTTTTGGTAGACATGAATCATAAGTCCACATACCCTTTTTTTCTCCCCCACTGTAACAGCAGGACATGTTCCAAACAAAGCACGAAAATCATTCTGGGTCCCAAAGTTCTTTAAAGGTTGCACTGAAATTCGAACCACAGGCTTTATTTTGCACCATGTTGATTTTCAAACTGGTATCTTGAAATGTAAATTGCAACACCAGCGCAACACCCAATTCCAGAATTTCCCTCTTGATTTGTATAATATTAATTGAAAAAATGGTTCTGCATGAATTAATTTAATGCATATAGTAATCCACAAATACAACCAGGTCACTTGGTCCGCGTCATTTCTGTGATGGTCGGCTATGATGGTCATCAGTGCTGTCTTTAGCTAGATGCTATAAAACAGCTGTTCTGTTATCCTGCCATGCTTTGTACCCAGACATTTACCTCTTCAGCTAAAGTCAGAATTTATACCAGTACATTAAGCAGGAATTTAAAAAAGATTCAAGTTCTACACTTGCATCCAGCATCATCTTTGTTGCACGTCTTGCTCAGATATGTTGGTCAAATTGGTATTGTACTGTAGAAAGATGACTGACGGGAAAGGAAACAACAATCTTGCACTTGCTGAACTTGCTAACTTGCTAATAGCAGCACCAGGATGTTCTTGAGCTCTGAAGAGATTAAGACCCAAAGAGTAAGAAACAAGCTTGTGTCTAATGAGTGATTGAAATTTACATAAATTTGCATGCAGATGTTTCCTTGGCAGGCCAGGGACTGATAGATGAAAAGTGTGGGAAAAAAAGAAGAGCATCTCCTCATGGGATTGCTATAGCATGTGAGCCAGATCTTTTCATAAACCCTAGTTATTTCATGTCATTGAGTCAAGTATGCGGAATAATATCTCTGGGCGAACAGCTGTTAGGCATAGCCCATATTGTTTTCCAGATCAATTCTGTCAGAAGTAATAAAATATTAAGAGTCAAAATGTTGCATAAAAAAAAAAAAAGATTTTTATTGTCCATTAAATTGCATCATGGAATGCAGGCTTGTAAGGTCAAGAGCTTACAGCTGTTTACCATTTAAATTACGATTGCATGGAGATGTTTTAAACATCCTTTGGAAAAAAAAGAACTCCATGTATTAGCAAGAGAGACAGGTCATCAGTCTTCATACTCCTACTGATTCAATGATCTACAAACGTAGGGCGCTGATCCATATCTCTTTTAAATGTTTTACTGTTATTCAATCACGTTCTTCTAAAGACCAGAAAGTGCTTGGCTTTGGGAATGCAAAGAGTCACGTCCATGGCAACACCCTGACCTGCTTCTGTCAGAGTAAATATTGACTCCTGCACCTCCTGTCCCTGTGATTCTTGTTGATCAAGTAGCACAGCTCTGAGCCGCGAGTACAGACAGCATTATAGTCAGTAGAGATACTGAGTTGAGCCATTTACCATGACATTGTGTTTCTAAGATGGATGATGGGCTGTGATTTCCAGAGTGATCTCCAGAATCCAGTATAACTGACTTCAGAAGTGAACATGTTCACTCCAGCTTCATTTGGAAGATTGTCTTCTGCAAATCTACACAACCTTATTCTTCATTGCTGTGTTGATTGTGTGGCCAAACAGTTCAACTGTTTAATGTTGAATAGTAAGCACAGAGTGACCCTGTGTCTGTCTAGCACAAAAGTACTCACAGTGAGTAGGAGTTGGGCAGGCTACCTTTGTCAACACTTGAGGCTTTTGTTTACAGTACAGTGTGTACAGGTGATGATGTATACAGTACTGTAGAGTGAAGCTGAAGCAGGTTTGTGTTGAATATTACAATTACAGTTTGTTCTCTGTTTTGTTTTCTGTTGATGTCCATTCCATTGTAATTCTCTCTAAACATGTAATTCAGTAACTTGAACAGTTTTTGATGCAGTGCCACTTATTAGTATCTTTTTTTTTTTCATCTATAAACATTTGAGTTGCTCATATCATAATGTCCAATATGCAACGATGGTCATTATTGTTATAACTCGCGCTCGTGTCATGGCGCACGATGGATAGAACATGACCATGACAGCTGAATGCAATTAGAGCAGTAAAAGCTGAATAATCTTGCTAGAGCAAGTGTTGGCTTTAGATTGGAACTGCTGTGGCATGGGGTGAAAGCATCCTACTTCCATTCATTCGTTCATTCATTCAGCTTCAGTAAGCTCTTTAGTTCTTTAAACTCCGCAGAGAGTAACCCGGGCACCAGGGAGCTATGAGACAAAAATGCTACCCATGGTAATACCATACTACAGATCCAAAGTTCATTCCAATAAATTACGGCTTGCATACCAAGATGAAGGCAAACAGTAAGGTAAACCTATTTAGAATGGATTTATTGTACATAGGGTAGGTGGGTTAATTACTGTTGTAAAATCGACCCTAAGGAAGAACGATTTCAGTATATCCTGTGGGAAAAGGCAAGCCAAACATTAGGGATGGGAATCACTAGTCACCATCCGGTACAATATTATCATGATACCTACCGATTTAATTAATATTGCGATTCTGTAAGTATCATGATTTTATAAATATCCCAATTTGATATTACATTGAATAAATAGTTTAGTGTGCACCACCTGTAGTATTATAAAGAAACCGTGAAATTTAACGCCTCCAAAGTCTTGAGCAATTTTGAGCAAGCAGGTGTGCATAGCTTCTAACTTGCATGTTTCAAGACCGATTAGCACATGTGATTAGCACAAGGCTGGTGTAAGCATGTGGAATGAGTGGGTTTGACCATAATTCACTCGCAGTCTGTTGCATCACTCAGAAGCTCATGCACTTGGCATAGAATTAGTTAAGCCCAAGGTGGAGCATCATGACTGATCAAGTCGAAAAAACAGCCAATTCCAAACGTAAACGTAATAAACCATTTAAAAAAAACGATTTTGGCGTCAGTTCTGAGATGCATGAATCAGCACACAAAAAAAAATCATAATTGAATAATTTCCCCCCCCTCCATCTCTATCAGACACCAAACAAGAAAAGAATAGATACAGTTTAAAAGTACTTGGAGGAGGAAAATGTTTGACATTTTCATATACTGTATGTAATGATCTAAGCAGAGATGTAGCCTACATACTCAGTATTTTATTTCCATGTAGCTTGATGTATTGATTAAGCTCAACTTGTGCTGATACACTCTCAATGATTGAAAGCAGTTCGACCTTGTTAGAAGTTCATGTTAGTTCATAATAACCATACTGAGGAGACAATGTATACTGTATTTCATACTATTTTGGCCCGATTATGACACGTGCTATGTTTTATGGTTTGAAAATTCCTTTCACATCATAATCATCATAATTATACCAAAGGTCATGTCTATAAAACTTACTGAACAGAAACATATTTGGAAATTGTATCCTGTCTGAATTATATTAGGTGTAAAGCCCAGGTAAAGTCCTTGGTGCGTTGTTTTTTTTTTTTTTTTTTTTTTTTGGTGCGTTGCCCTAGACTGTTTAAGTTGTTTGAGGAAACCAAAATCTGATGCCTTATAAATTTGGTTTACTCACATTAATTCATTGTCATATACTGTACACTGCCTAGACCAGTGGTTCTCAAACTTTCAAGCCAGCGACCCCTAATTGAAGATCGACAAGATCTTGCGACCCCCACTATCAAAAACAAGCAATGAACATAACGAGCTGTTCGCTGTATTTTGACTACATTTACTATACATCAAAATAAGTTTGGCTCACCTTTCAATGGGAAGGGTGTACTTGTTTTTGTCAGCACAAAAGCTTCGACAGTCGAGAGTAGAGCAACTGAATCTATACTTTATGAATTCCTCCTGATATTTCCGACGTTTCCTACTTTGGTCTGATGGGGTCTTGCTCTTATGCTTGGTCGATGTACATGGTTCCGATGACTCAGGCAAACTGTCCACAATTTCCTCAACATTTTTAGATTTGCGAATAGGGCTGTAGCTATCGAATATTTTAGTAATCGAGTATTCTACCAAGACACACATTAAAATAAATTGTAATATATTTTTATTGCTCCCTTCCATTTTGCAGCCCGCAACAGAATGCTCCCTCAAATCAATACACAGCTAACTGTTTGCGTCTCCTTCCACTTTGTGGGTGACATAAGCGCTTCTTCTTCGTCTGTGTTTACTGGTGGCTTGCATCCGGAAACGCGCTGTGTCGCGCCAAACAAATAATTGCAAACAAACATAACCCAAGCTTTTAAAATTCAATAAAAGAAGATTTTGCCTCAATAATTTTTTTTGTAAACGAATTACTTGAGTTACTCGAGGAATTGTTTCAGCCCTATTTGCGAATAACAAATTTATCCATCTCGGCAGTTTCGGTTTTTACGTGCAGTTGTGCGCCGCAGCAATAACGAATGAGCCAGTCGCTGCACAGTGATGTTATATCTTTGAGTTGCGAATAAATTTTTTTTTTAAACACTCAATTTAAACACATGCACTCAATCAGTAATATCTTCAAACAAATCAGAAAATATTTATTTATTTATAGCATTTACTTGTAATACTGAAAAGTGTGTATTATTATCACAAAAAAAAAAAAAAAAAAACATAATTTTTTAATCCCCCTTGCGACCCCTTGAAATTATTCCGCGACCCCCAGTTTGAGAATCACTGGCCTACAGAATAAAAACTCACACACGTAAATATGACATTTGATTTGCTATTACATTAGATTTCGGTTAGCACTGTGGTAGACAATGTGAGCTCCAAGAACCACTCTTTCACTGTTTAAACCTGATGAATCTCTAGGCATTGTGGTCGTGGAAAATGCTGGTCCCAGCAGGAAAAAAAATCCATCAGTGTAATTCAATGGTCATTTAGGTCATCAGATGACTTCATTTTATTGCCACATAATGTTTCTGAGCCTAGACCTAACCAATTGTACTACTTGTGCTTCCCTTTTTGCCCTGAATCTCCCACACTCTGGAGTAGACTAAAACTGGACTCATTAGACCACATAAGCTTTTTAGTTTACTCCTAAGTCCAATCTTTATGCTCACTGACAAAATGGAGTCTTTGATTAGCCTATAATTAGCATCACTAACTGTCAGTAACAAGTCATTTTCTTATAGACACGCAGCTGTTTAATCCCAATCCTATGAGGTTTTTTTTTTTTTTTGCTCTACGTGTGGAAATGCTCTTTCACTTCCACTATTAAACATGAGCTGTGATTTCTACTGTCTATTATTTGGGAAGCAAATTCAAGTGTTTAGGTGATCTTTTTGTGGATTTCTTTTGTCCAACCACATTAACTCTACAACATTGACAGTTCATATCCTTTCAGGTTTTAATAATGCAGACAGTTACTAACCCAATTTGAGTAATTTTAGCAGTCTCCTTAGTTGTTTTCTTTGCTGGATGCAGTTTTGAAACCGTTAAGTTTTTTTTTTGGCAAAGGCAGTGTAAGTCAGCCTGCAGTTTTTGACCACATGTGAGTTTCAGAAAAATTCTGTTCTTGCACATGTTTCTGTTTACGTGTGTGCGTGTATGTATGTATGTATGTATGTATGTATGTATGTATGTATGTATGTATGAATGAAACTTACCTGAGCAAATTCTTCTATTGAAACTTATCCTGGACTAGCAACATGTTCAAAGTGGAGTTGATGCAAATGCAAGAAACATGAGAGAGCTCTCTCCAGCAGCCTTAAACCTTTGTGATAATGTTCAGGTCTTTTTTAAATGTCACAAGCTCATAGTGTCAGTCAGACTAATGAAGTCAAAATGGATGGTTTTGTTTTTCACTTTACTGAAGGCTGCAAGCTTTATACCTGATGCGAGAGCTTTGCTTTAAGTGTCCGAATGATAAACAGTTTGAGTGAGTAGGATGTAATTAAAGAAGGCATCTGAAAAGCAGTAACTCTAGAACCACGTTAACCACAATTATTATGGCAGAGACTTGAAGAATGTATATGGGTTTCACACATCTTTTCAGTCTCGTGAAATGTACATATATTTCATTTTTGTGCCTGCTTTTATTCCAATTAATGGCATCAAACATCAGGTGATGACGTATGACAAAAGATAATGCAATCTATGTATTTTAGGTAACATGCCATGGCATCCCATCTAGGGCATTTCTGATCATTAAGGGCAAGAGTGTTTGCATTTCTAGTTTATTAATTTTTTTTTATTCAGTGGTTAAACCAAATAGCACAGGCTACAACAATAAATAGCACCTTAAGCTTTTTGAAAGATCCTTGGCCTTCAAATGAATATAAAAAAACACACTATTCTAACTTGGAGTTCATGCTTATAACATTTTTATGTCATTGTTTTTGTCTGCACTTGAGTGAAATAATACTGTGAAGCCCCCCCTCCCCCAAACCGCCGCTCATGCAACTGAAAGTTTTATTTAAAAAAAAAAAAAAAAAAAGGCTTGGACATTTATAGAATTTATCTCTAACTTTCTCCTGAGGCTTAGTGCCATCTACTAAAACAACATAATAATTATAATGACGTGGTTTAATGATGAATAGGTGTAAAATACAAAAAGCCGCTGGTTGTGTGGGTTGATGATTTTCAAATCAAATATTTCAAGGGCTTTTTCTTTAATTCATGCATGTGCCACTCAATTATTATATATGGAGACCCCGTAAATGTGCGACTGCCTACAGGTTTGTCTGTAGTCATCCAGGTCAAGTTAAAATGTCTCGTAGTACCGTCAAGTCTGGGGAAAAAAATAAATAAAGAAAATGTAAAAGAGAATGAAATGAACTAAGCAAATGAAAAGGAGAAACCTCTTGGTTTTTAAAGCACAAGTCTGGTGTTCGGGACCTAGGGTTCATGCTAGTGAAAAAAGAAAAAAGAAAAAAACAGAACATTCTCCAAACCTGAGTCTTCTTAATATTCAGCTGCCCTGTTGTCTCTCCATAACAGTATCTCTTATGCACATACCACATAAGATGATGTAATCATACAGCTTGGAACATGGACTCACTCCAGAATTCCTCGTTACAGAAAAATGCTCTATTTCCGAATTCCTCCCCGTGGAAACAGGCACTAACCCCCAAATCGCTCCCTCCCAAAACAGCTGCTTGGAGCCATGAAGCTCAGTACGTCTGATCCCATGGAATCTCTTCACCTGGCAGATAAGAGAGTAAGCACACACTGTTTCCCTGAAGGCTTCTCATAGGACTACGGGCTTTTACTTCTGACAAATGAAAAATAGCGCTACAGTAGTTCAAGTTCCAGAGGTGCCATTTTTCAAGTCATCCATTGATTGGGTGTCATTTTGTGACAATGCATCAACTACCTACTTAGTTAAGATAATATAAGATCCATTGTTTCTTTACATTCCCGACAACTATTAAAATACCAAAGAACATTTTGTCCAGAAATAGGCTCAGTCACAGTGAGCCATTTAGACAGAAGTTCTGAATGAACCATAACGGTCATTGATCAGTCTAATGATGCTGGCAGTTTCAAAGCCCAGGGCTGAAATCCTAAATGTGGAAGGTCAATATGTATCTTGTCCCCAAATTGCTGACATCCAAATCTATTTGTGCACAGTGAAGAGACTGTTCAGTTTTCTATTTAGGTTTTTATTCAACTACTGATTCACTCAGGAGTGGTGTGGACAGTGTTTGCGAAAAGCATACCCATGCGGCATGTCACTATGCTATTGCTACCAATACAACTATTAAATTACAGAACATGAAAAACGGATTCAAGCAAACTGATTATAGAGAACCAACTGCACTAAATGCATGGCCGTAGTTGGAGCTGAAAGTTCTTCCTGCATGAGATAATGTTTGATTAGTCAGCGCTAAACCTTTATGTGGACCAGCTCCAGCAGAGTCAGCTAAGGACAACAGCATTACTGGATTTTGTTGCTGCTGTACAGTATTTTCCTCTCAATTAAGCACAAAGCAACTGTTCAAGAGACAATATACAAAAATAACAGTTATACATTTTCTGGGATCCTAGTACCTACCAAAAGTGGTCCAAGGAAGGAGACTGGTGAATTGGTCATGGGTACCCAAGCCTCAGTGATGCATCTGAGGAATGAAGGTTAGAATGCTGGGTCCAATCCCACAGATGAGCTACTGTAGAGCAAATTGCTAAAGATGTTAGACCAGTCAGGGTGTCCATGCTGACCCGTAACCACCACCAAACGCTCCTACAATGGGTATGAATATTGTCCAGAGCATCAATGAATAATGCTCTGGACAGTGTTCTGCTGGTAAACCTTTGGTCCTGCCATTCATATGGATGATGCTTTGGCACATTCCACCTATACATTGTTGCAGACCAAATACAGGGCTGCACAAACAAGTCTAGACATTTACATTTAAATTTAGGCATTTGGCAGACGCTCTTATCCAGAGCAACTTACAAAAAGTGACCAAGACCAAGGAGGCCCCACTTCACAACTTACAGGGCTTATGAGATCTGCTGCTTACACCTTGATGTCAGATAGATCTGCACACCTTGTGAAGTCTATGCCTTGATAAATCAGAGCAAGTCACAAAAGGGACCTACTGTGCACAATATTGGGCTGGTGTTTTTATGTTTCATGTTATGGCTGATCTGTGTATACTGTAGCTCATGAATTGTTACTTGTATGCAACAAATAGGGAATATTAATCAGCAAATGTGTCTTTAATAAATAAAACATTAAATAAAACATTAAAATATCATTAACATGTTTCATTTCTATAGCTAGTTCTGCACTTTATCCATGCCTCCTCTCCTCCTACTGCTCAAGAGTTTAAAAAAAAATAAAAAATCTCCTCCAGCAATCCCATCCTTGGCACAGTATCCCAGAATATTCCTTCATTAAATGGAAATTTAATGGATTTTTTTTTTAAAGCCCAGGTGGCTTTGAACATGGAAAACAATCAACAAGTATTAGATATCTTTTTCTAAAACTCTTTGTACAACAGTGGTCTTTTTTTTCTTTTATTCATAACATTATCTAAGCCCTCTCCACAAAAATGTGGCTGATACTAACCAACCTAATTATTTGGTCCTATAACTATTTTTTATACCTTTTGATTATTGGGATAAATTATATGGCACAGCAGTGGCTTGATTCCTACATGAATACATGAACAAGGGCACATCTACTCCATGAAGTGGTAAACCACAAGTATCAGTGGTTGGCGTAGTGTTCTCACATGGCTTTTCACCCCCACTGCTATGCTGATGACACCCAACTCCTGCTCTCCTTTCCTTCCTTCAATTTTAATTTTTTGTGCACGGATCTCAGGTTGTCTCAGACATGTCGTCATGGAGTGCAGTTCATCAACTGAAACAAAATCTCAGAAAAACTGAGCTGCTCTGTATCCCTGGAGATACCTCCCTACATTAAGATCTTATGAACTCCTTGGAGGACTCTCAGTTAAAGCCATTAAAATGCGTTCAACTGTTCATTATACACTTCTCATATTGCTAGCATCAGTCATGTAGGTTTCTTATTTATAAAAACATGAGGATATTGTCTAGGTTGTTCTGTCTCTTCTGATTTAAAGATTGGACTAATGCACCTCACTCTTGTCTTGGATTCCTCTGCATACCATCCAAACCTTGTTACTCATCCAGCCAGTATCACTACAGATAAGACTATCTGCCAAATGCCGCAAATGTAAATACAACTTCCTGTCGTTTACATCACAAGCAGTAGATGACAATGAGGTTACTGTAGAAGGCTGATATTGTTTCATTATATTCTAGCAACAGTTCCTACTGTAATCTTGTTCCCTTCCAGGCTTAGAAATAATGAGTTTAATTAACTGAATTGAATGTTGTTTACAGAAAAGAAAATACTTTTAAAGTAACCAATCACTTTCAGCTCTCAGAACCTTCAGGGCTGTGCAAAAGTCTTGAGCCACCCCTCAGGTCTTTGTGTTAAATTAAATTACACAAATTAATGTAAAATTTAATTAAATTATTGAAAAAAAAATCAATTAAAGAAATGGAACAAATGGTTGACTGTGACAGGCTGCAAAGTGCCTAAAAGTACAATTTATGTAAGTTATGCAAGAACCTCAGCAGCAACCTCATTTCCCCTCCCATCTATCCGACCACTCAGCATTCTGCATCAGCAGTATACTAATCACAGTGATCATCTGTCATGATCTGCACCTGTTTCTCACTGGTTCATGCCTTGAATTTAAAAAAAAAAAATTTTTATGCTTGAATTGTTCATTAAGCCACACAGTGACCTATGAAGCAAACACATTTCCCTGAAACTGCTCAGGTACTGGAAATGAAAGCCAGAAACTTGTCAAAAATGAGAGTCAAAATAGTCCTTCAGGAAGCCTCGGGAACTATTACTATTAAAAATGCAAGAACGTCTGGCTCCTTGGAAGCAAAATAGGAAGAAATAATAGTTGGCCCAAGTCTTTTTATAGATATAAAGATATAATTTTCTGCCCTGTGTTTCATTATATAGACAACAGTATGTCGACATCAGACCATCATAGATCTTAGACCATCAAGATCTTATTCCAAAGTGGGACCTCTTTTAGTGCTATAACAGACTCCACTCTGTCCGCAAGTTATTTAAACATCGTTTTTGAGGGAATTTACTTGCAAAAGCATTAGTGAGGTTGACCACAAATGTTGCGACTGGGAAGGTGTTCAGTGGAGATTACTTTTTGGAGCATTGTTATTTTGTTGGTGCTTTTGGATGCCTTTGTGCCACTGAAGGGTCATCTTTAAGCTTTACCATGCAAAGCAATTGTGGCAGTTTTCTTCTTTTGACTTTATGGCATGGGTTCACATACTTTTGCCATATGCATTCAGAATGTTTTCAAGTCACTTTTTCTTTTGGGCATACCGTATGTTTTTTAGCATTTATATATGAAGGATGTCCTTATGCCTTATATTAAAATTTTGCATTTTATTAAATCTTGTATTCGGATTTTGAAATGGAGTTCTATTTCAATGAGATCCAGTGACAGTTTTTGTTTCTAAACAGACAAGGTAAATCGCACCTCTGAGAATTTAAAAGTAGCACTAGCAAGCAGAGACATGATCAGACTGCCCAAGTAAACAGGGTGTGTGCGCGTGCGTGTGTGCGCGTGCGTGTGTGCGCGTGCGTGTGTGCGCGTGCGTGTGTGCGTGTGCGTGTGCGCGTGTGCGCGTGCGTGTGTGCGCGTGCGTGTGTGCGCGTGCGTGTGTGCGCGTGCGTGTGTGCGCGTGCGCGCAAGCATGCATGCATGGGGGAGGTTGGGCGGTTGTGAGAAAATGTGTGTTTGTGGGTGCAAAGAATGTGAGTGTGAGTTGGTGTGGGTGGATGTAGGATGTGTAACAGGTATTTATAATGTGTGTGCATGTGTATGTGGTGTGTGTGAAATGGTTCTGAAGAAATATCCCAGCATGAAGATCTGATTGCAGCAGCTGGCAATGGTGTGTGAAGTGAAACAGCTGTTCACTCATACAGTATGGCAAAGCTCACACTGGAGTGTATTGTGCATAACTAGAATTACTAGAGGGCACACACACCATGGTCTCCATTGCTTCCACTGCATTTTGGCTTTGCCTATGTATTGTCTGAAATATAACCACTCCATATTTTTTATGAAGAAGTAACTTATTTGTTTTATTTTTGAAAATGGTTCTTAGCCGATTAAAAAAAAAAAAAAAGAAACTTTGTGTACCCAGGGTTGTACATGTTGTTATTAATTATGGTTTATGTTATTTGTTTTGTTGTAGGCTTTGGACATGGGGGGAAATAAAAGCAAACCCAGAGAGCTGAGCCAGCACTCCAAGAGTTTGGATGGTACCGGTTACGTGAACAGTGGGGGTGGCAGCAATGTCGGGCATCACCTTGGCTTGTGCCAGCAGAACTTCACACCCAATCGGACACCGGGGGTGGATGGTTCATGGCATGGGGCCCAGAACATCACTGATAATGCTGGTCTGTCCCTCTTTGGAGGAGTGGAGACCTTGAACAGCCTCACATCACCTCCCCGTAGCACATTAACAGCAGGTACAAAATGTTTCATTTACTATGACTCTGTATTACCAGACTTTCAGGATGGTCATTTGGGAATACCTGCCAAATCACGTTTGCAGTTCTCCTTGACCTAAGAGTACATTTCCAACATAAAAGTATATTGAGAACCCTGAAGGTGGTCTTGGACTTGGACAAGCAGTTTTTGTGATGGCATGTGACTGCAGTTACTCAAGAGTTTAGGACTGAACCTTTCACAAACAGTTTTTACCCAAGTCTCTGAAAATGAAAGTGGAGTCTAGGTGAACTGAAACACCTTTCCTGTTGTATTGAACTTTCAAACTCAGCACACAGATATACCAGGGACTGTTTTAATTCAGTTATTTAAATTTTATTTGCATAGTGCTTTTAACAGTGGTTATTGTCGCAAAGCAGATTTATGGCCATACTATCTGATATCACGAAAATGAGGATGGGTTCCCTCATGAGTCTGGTGCTCTCAAGGTTTCTTGCTATAGTCATTTCAGGGCGTTTCTCTTTGCCATCATCACCCTTCGCTTGCTCATTAGGGTTGACCTCATAGTAATTCTTTTTCTATTTTTTTTTTTTACTGTACATGTTTTAATGAATTTAATTTCCATGCAGTTTTTTTAGTCTGTAAAGCTAAAGCTACTTTGCGACAATGACCATTGTTAAAAAGCTATATAAATGAACTATTTACAATTCAACATTTTAATGATGGGAGGCTAAATCTACCTACGTACAGCAAGGGTGGTAAAACAGCAAGGGTGGAAAGTCAGGAACCCAGGACAAGCAGCTCACACTATAAAATCTCTCCACCTGATGCATTATCCACACTAAACCAAAGGCATGATCTGGTTAAAAACTTTTATTAAGCATGTTAATTAGCTTAAATTAATGCTATACAATCATTCTACATCATGACTATGGAAACCATACAAATCCTAATCCCAATACTAGCACACCACAGTCACTTTGCATTCAATCACTTCATGAAGCCAAAATGAATATACTCAGCAGACTCAATAAATGGTTTTATGGTTTTATGAGAATACAGTACCGCTCACAGCTGATTTTTCAGCCAGACAGTGTCTACCTAGTTGTCCAGGGTGCAATCATGACACTTTATTATCGGGGACAGATAAAGACTATAGGTACAGTACATAATGTCATCCTTCCCAGGCATTTAACTGCTTGCCAACATTTCTGTCTGTTATATTATAATTACGGGCAAGCATCAACATAGGGCTAGGTAAGCACATGGGAGTTTTCATTGTTAGGCTTAGCTAATTAATTTATATGTCCACCTGTGTAAAATGTTCCTAAAAAGTTTCATTAATTCTCATTTAACTGAATGAAATCTACCCTGATTGCATTTGTTTGTCTTCCTATAGGAGGAGTGACAACATTTGTGGCATTGTATGACTATGAATCACGTACTGCCTCCGATCTGTCGTTCAGGAAAGGGGAACGGCTTCAGATAGTCAACAACACGTAAGAAAGCACAAACACACACCCTCTTGCTCAATGCTGAAGCAATCATTTCTTAGACACCACATTTTGTACTAGAAGGAAACATGCTGTTTATGATGATCATACTGCAGCACATCGTATTCCGTACTCCCTCAGCCAAATGCACGTACAGACATACACATGTCTATCCTCTGTCTGCCCCACTAAGAACTGTATAAACCCCACCCCTTTTAACTTTCTGGTAACTATAGGAACAGGCTCCCTCTTTAAGCACTGGAGATGTGCTGAAGATGGTGTTTTTGGTTTTGTTTACTTTTTCCCTACTTTTTTCCTTGACTGCACGCCTTTTTTGGAGGTTTCTGCGCACAGCTGCACATTTTTTCCTCTGCTTACCCTCTAGGAGTTAAAGGGCATTTGCTTGCTCTCTGTTATTCCAGTGATCACTGCCAGAGAAAGCAGTGAATCTCCCTTAATTAGAAACAGGGCAATCAAATTAAAACCCCTTGTTACACATTTAATAGGAAGCAGTTATCAGGAAGGGTGTTATAATGCACTTTTATTACATTATAATGAAAAGCAAGGGAATGGAACAGGGTCCAAAAACAATCATGTAGTTAATAATATAAATAGGATTTAAAAACATCAATGTTCATACTGGGGAAAAAAAAAATTAAATACATACATACATACATACATACACACATACACACACACAGACACACACACACACACACACACGACCAATTCTCCGATATTTCATAATTATCAGAACTATTATCCAGTTACTGTTATCTTCGATGTACATACCAGTATATTTTACTTTAAATATAAAGCCTTTTTATCTCGTTGTTACCTGAAGGCATCCTTTAAATAGTTTATTTTTTCTCTCTCTCTCGACCTGGTCAGTTGACTTCCTGTGTCTCTTTAGATTTTGGCTCTATAGCTTTGCTCTGCTTCCTGCTATATTTGTTTTTAACCACAAACCTATTTCATACCTCCTTCCTCCCTTTCTCCTCTCATGTGCGGACACTGTTTAAAACAGGAGAAAGCTGAATTGCAGGTAGGTACATACTGCTCCTGTTGCTTGATTTGTGTGTCATTTTGTCATGCTCATCTACAGTAATTTGACACAGTTTTACACTTCCAGAGAAGAAGGGTGTTTTGCAAATTGCGAAAAACCACTCACCATGGCTGAATTCTAGAAAATCGGCAACAAAAAAAAATCACCAAAGCATTTGTTTTCCATGCCAAAACATTCAATTATGGCACACAATGTCGTGTGAAAATGATTTCTCATGCTTCCAGAGCCACTCTTTCACAATTTGAGTTTTGTAGTATGCCCATGCCGTGAGAGAAGAAAAACACCATGGATGTGATAACCTGGTCATTTGGTATATTCGAGTCATCAGCTGATTTCCTTTTCTTTTGTCACATAACATTGCTGTGCCTAGACATGACCAGCTGAAGCAACCCCAGATCACAACACTGCCTCCAGAGGCTTGCACAGTGGGCACTACTCATGTGATGGTTGCATTGTGCTTCTCTTCTTACCCTGACACACCCATTGCTCTGGTATAGGGTAAATTGTGACTCATCAGACCACATGTTCTTTTTCCATGACTCCAAACTTCAATCTTTATGCTGCCTAGCAAATTCAAGTTTGTGTTTC
Organism: Clarias magur; assembly: GCA_013621035.1. Taxonomy (NCBI): domain Eukaryota; kingdom Metazoa; phylum Chordata; class Actinopteri; order Siluriformes; family Clariidae; genus Clarias; species Clarias magur. Next base: position 1,464,708 of record QNUK01000098.1, read on the forward strand.
TGATTAGTTTCACTAACATGTGGTTTTCTTATGACCGCCCAGCTGTTTAGTCCCACTCCCATGAGATTTAATTGCATTATTCTGCAAAAATCATGTTGGTCATGAGGATTTATATTAACAAATTAACAAACAGTGTCAAAAAATGTCCAGGTTATTTCCTCATGCAGTGAATATCACACTTTGATCATGTTACATAATGACATGGACATAAGCCTTATATTGTCTGTGATGTTCCAGTTACTGTTTTTTTCCCCCCCTTATACTACCTTCTTCCAATATGTTTTAGATTGGGATAAGTCAAATCTTTACACTGATGTGAACATGAATAACTCATGACACTTTTGCATTGTGACCAAACACACTGTTACATGTCCTCCCACACACACTGCGATCTTGTGTTGCCTGTTATCGATCATGTCGTAACAAATAAGTTTGTAATGAGTTTTTAAAGTGTGGGAGATTGCTCAGAGTTTGGGAGGTTGTGTGTTGAGTCAGCAGCTCTCTGCAGTGTGAAAATGCCAGTGTTATTGCTCCTAGCATGGGAGACAGGAGACTGAATCAGGAGCTGTCCTGTTTTAAGTATGTTAATAATTCACAGCTTAAAATACAGCGGAGACTAAAACGAAGGTGTTAAGGACAACCGGCATCAATTTGGTACATCAAGTCAATATTTATAGCAATACATTATACATTAAAACTTAAGTAAAAATGAAAGACACAGAGCACAGCAATTTGCTTTTTTATTATTTATTTTGTCATAGAACATTCATGAAGCAAGTCTTGGTTTCTGTTATCATTTACTTTATAAATGATATAAACAGTCATTTACTTTCTTGTTAATAAGAATGGAATGAACCATACATCATCCTTTTTGACAAATTCTCGGCCCTTGCACCGCAAAACACTCAGTATATTGCGAGATGCAAAATGTCAGCATTATTGCTGTATATATGACATTGTGTGGAATTATATGCAGTGTTATGTAAGCTAGCAGCATAGGCTAACAGATGTTAATATTTATTGTATATTTCATTTCATGCATGACAATTCACTCAGAGTTAACATAGCTGCATACCTTCATTCCAACATTTCTTGTCCTTTTTATAAATATTTGGTGGACATCAGTACATGAACTTAACCGTGGCATGAGGCAAATGAGTAATAAAAAAATAATAATAAATAAATAAATTGCCCAAATGTCGCCACCATTTCAGATTTTTTGTTTTCGTCTCCCCAGGCAGCTACCCATGTTTCCCATACCCAAATCATTTAGCATTTAGCTTTTAAATAACTAATTGTTGCATTTAACTTTTTTTTTCTTTTTTTTAACATTCTAGTGCCTTTTTTTAATTCAATTTAATAATCTCTGACTTTTGTGGAAAACTTCTACAAAACACACACTTCTGAGAAGTTACACACCACATTCACATGTCTTTCAGGGAAGGAGACTGGTGGCTAGCCTGCTCACTCACCACAGGACAACGTGGTTACATCCCCAGCAACTACGTCGCTCCTTCTGACTCCATCCAAGCTGAAGAGTAATATATTTTTTATTATTCTTTTTTTTTCTTTTATTCTCCTTACTTACTTTTGTTTTGATTGGCATTTTCTTACTTTCTTACTTACTTTTATGCATTATTTGAAGTCTGTTTTGGTGGAGGTCTGTAGTCATATCTGTTTTTAGACTTTATTCAGACAAATGGTTTTGTGTATTTTTAGTAACAGGAGTGACTGTGTAATATCGTTGTCATAATTCATTTTCTATATTTTTTATGAGAAACAGATTTTCTAGCACCTTTTTTCTAAAACAGCATCACAGCGTTTCTGAGGTACATTGACTTTTACACACACAGACATGCATACAGTATACACACACATACGTACTTCTGAAACATTAACTACTTCCCTTTAACAATAACTCGTTATTCTACTTTCTCATGCTTTCCCAAGCCTTGCACAAATACAGGGGCAGTTTGACCCACAATACGGCACCATCAAGTTAATCTAATCTGCATCTACCGCATTTGTTGCGTGTATGAATGCCACGAACAAGAATTTCACGTATTGTACTGAGGAAAGAACAGGAAGCTTGACTACTTGGAACTATTTTAATTGAAGCCGAAGGGAAATAAAGTCAATAGTACAGTCACAAATTTTAGCTGTAAAATGTATAATTCATATAACTTTATCATTATTATTATTATTATTATTTTGGGGTGAGACAGCCATATGAGAATGTCTTGGTTTAGATTTTGCAGACGTTTCATCATGCTTTCATTTAGCTTATTATGAAAAAAAAAAATGACCTCATGTGATCACACAAAACTTTCTCCATTTAATTTGCAGCAACTTATTTACCAATCTCTCTATTTTGTCATTCATTTTAAAGTTAATAAGACAAAATTAAGACAAGTAACTTGAAAGCACAAAGCCTTGCTCCATACTAAAGATTATTCTGAGAAAAAAAAAGACCTAATGCCTGATAAATAGCGCTACATAGTGCGATGTACAGCATCTTACAAGTTCTTGTGTTTGTTGTTAATACAGAAAGTTGTTACCATATTGTAGTTGTCACTATTACAGCAAGAACTGTTATCACAGCCATGCTGTTCTGGAAAATGAATCAACCAATCAAAGTTAAGAATTCAGCGGTGCTGTTGTATAAACTGTCTCCATAATTCCCACGATTTTTGCAGATGGTTCTTTGGTAAAATCACCCGCAGAGACTCTGAAAGGTTGCTGTTGAGTCTCGAGAACAGAAGGGGGACCTTCCTGGTCCGAGAGAGTGAGACCACCAAAGGTGAGCGTAGATTATTATTATTATTATTATTATTATTATTATTATATTTTTACATGGAAAATACAATTAATAGAAAGAATTTTGCTCAGAAGTGCTCTACATTCAGTCAAACTCTCACAGTAGTTTACAGATTTACTTAAGTTTCGCATAAAATTCAGCGCATAAGATTAGCACAGAAAAATGATGCATAGACAGATAGGAAAACTCCACAGAGCACAGATTTAACCATGGTTTTTGCATAGAAGTCCTGTTACTTCCTGTAATCTGTAGAGCAGCTGGTTTGATTAAATATCACTCAAGGCGTCGGTCTCTGTTCTGTAGGTGTGCACAATGCTGTGTTGTGCGTGATTGTGCTTGTGGAGGCGGGAAGTAGGTTGGGGACGTCCAGGGTGAGGAAAGGAGAAGGTGTTTACAGGAACTGACAGCAAATATCTATACAACCGATACATTTAAACAGCAGATATGTTACAAATTGTGGTTAAAAATATTTGGACAGGCGACAAATTAGGACTCCTCGATTCTCAAATCTTCTCAATGGAAATGAAGATCATGATACTGTCACATGATTGTAGGTTTTTAAACTAAAACATTTAATGCAGTCAAGTAAAACAATAGAAAAAAGAAAGTGTACTCTACAAAGTGCTTTTCCTTATTTTAGCCTCAACCCTAAAATAACTTAAGTAACTTAAACACTGTTGTGCTAAGCTACAGCTACAGTACTCCCTGATTGCATTCTTTAGTTTATATAATTTTTATCAGCATAAGGCAAATGTTACTGAATTTATTCATTTGACATACATACATGGATATGTAATACATATATATTTTATTGCTCTAAACATTCTTCTAGTATATTTCTATGTAGGTTAGCTTTTGAACTGTTCCCAGTCTCTGTAAGAGCTAGAATCAAATTGTCAGATTTAATGAACTAATACGGCAAGTTATATAACAATTAGAACTGTGCATGGCCTCTGTTCAGACAGTAGCAAGACTTAGTTTTAAAAAATTTTACTTGACAAACTTGCGAGGTTTGAATTACAAGTACTATAGTATGTATACACTTTTGTCTGGCCAGTGTCACATGATCACAACTGACCCAGTGGTTCCTCTCTCTGTCTCTCTCTCTCTCTCTCTCTCTCGCTGTTCGATTGTGGGTAAGTCTCTCCCATGCTCGGTCTCAGTGCGCGTTCGCTTGTATAGGCAACATCGTAAGCAAGTGTACTGGCATTATTAAACATTTTTTTACATTTTGTGTCCAAATGTAGTAACGCTCTGATATGTGCAGTCTCTCTCTCTCTAGGGCTGTAGGCATAAAAATAACGTTGGCAGCAGTCAGGTGATATTTTCTGTGGTATGGTTTTTGACACAATAATGGCATACTTCTCCAGCACCATCGAGGAAACCGATTAGCTGTATCGCCCTCCTCGTTACACATCACTTGAGTAAGAGCGGAACGAGCGGAAATGAGGAAGAGCGATGAGAGAAGTAATCGATTTGCATAACTGAATCATTCACTAATCTCTGGTTGGAGACTTAATAGTGTTTTGTTTTACACTGTGTGACTAATGAGTGTGATTGATATAGCAATCTGGGTTTTTTTTTTTAAGTAAATAAGTGAATACGTGAATGCAGCGTGATCTGAATACAGGGAAATACATGCAAATGAAATGTCGTCATTCAGACATGAGGTCTTGTGTATATATGAAACGAGATCATGACTGATTTTTTTCCCCATGTTTTCATGCGTTTGTTCAACAACCTGTTCCAGATTTGATGCCTCTTTCCTTTTGACATACATACATGGATATGTAATACATATATATTTTATTGCTCTAAACATTCTTCTAGTATATTTCTATGTAGGTTAGCTTTTGAACTGTTCCCAGTCTCTGTAAGAGCTAGAATCAAATTGTCAGATTTAATGAACTAATACGGCAAGTTATATAACAATTAGAACTGTGCATGCATTTCTCTGCCTCTGTTCAGACAGTAGTGTGTGTGTGTATGTGTGTGTGTGTGTATGTGTGTGTATGTGTGTGTATGTGTGTGTATGTGTGTGTATGTGTGTGTATGTGTGTGTATGTGTGTGTATGTGTGTGTATGTGTGTGTATATGTGTGTGTGTGTGTGTGTGTGTGTGTGTGTATGTGTGTGTTTTACAAGACTTAAATTTTAATTTTTAATTCAGTTTTAAAAAATTTTACTTGACAAACTTGCGAGGTTTGAATTACAAGTACTATAGTATGTATACACTTTTGTCTGGCCAGTGTCACATGATCACAACTGACCCAGTGGTTCCTCTCTCTGTCTCTCTCTCTCTCTCTCTCTCTCGCTGTTCGATTGTGGGTAAGTCTCTCCCATGCTCGGTCTCAGTGCGCGTTCGCTTGTATAGGCAACATCGTAAGCAAGTGTACTGTTTACTATAACATTGCATTATTAAACATTTTTTTACATTTTGTGTCCAAATGTAGTAACTGTACTGCCCTCTGGAAGTAAAAAAGGCTGTAGCAGTGCGGGAGATGAATCTGTTTAACAATAATGCAAAAGGAGGCATATAGTGTATATACTGTGTGTGTGTGTGTGTGTGTGTGTGTGTGTGATATGTGTGCCAATTTATATTACATTATATATTAATATAATTATTTTTGTTTTCCTGAGGTGTGTATACAGTTTTTGGCTGTCTCTCTCTCTCTCTCTCTTATTATATATATATATATATATATATATATATATATATATATATATTATATATACACACACACACACACACACACACAGACACAGACACACACGTGTGCGTGCATGTGGGTAGGTTCAGACATGTGAGAGACAGTTACCTTGTGCTGACAAAAATAACACTGATATAAACTCATGCAATGATAACCACAACATCAGAAAAATAACGTAATGCTTTGGCACATGCATAGTGGATGCAGAGACGATGCAACGCAGGCAATCACAAACAGCTTGGCAACGTGTATCCACCTCCAGCTTCTGATTGGCTGATATTGTCCCTCCTCTAGCCTTTCATTGGCTGTAATATCGCAGCATTGTGATATTGAGCACTCGCAGTAGGCAGAAAAAAATATAATCTGAATACAAACCACAGAGTTTCTGTGGTATGGTTTTTGACACAATAATGGCATACTTCTCCAGCACCATCGAGGAAACCGATTAGCTGTATCGCCCTCCTCGTTACACATCACTTGAGTAAGAGCGGAACGAGCGGAAATGAGGAAGAGCGATGAGAGAAGTAATCGATTTGCATAACTGAATCATTCACTAATCTCTGGTTGGAGACTTAATAGTGTTTTGTTTTACACTGTGTGACTAATGAGTGTGATTGATATAGCAATCTGGGTTTTTTTTTTTTAAGTAAATAAGTGAATACGTGAATGCAGCGTGATCTGAATACAGGGAAATACATGCAAATGAAATGTCGTCATTCAGACATGAGGTCTTGTGTATATATGAAACGAGATCATGACTGATTTTTTTCCCCATGTTTTCATGCGTTTGTTCAACAACCTGTTCCAGATTTGATGCCTCTTTCCTGGTATAATAACCTCTACTCTTCTGGGAAGGCCTTCCACTGGAGTTTTGAGCATAGCTGTAGGGATTTGTTTATTCAGCCACAAGAGAAGCAATAGTGATGTCAGGTGCTGATCTAGAATGAGGAGGTCTGATGTGCAGGCACTTTATTGTTACTGAAGAAAAATATAATTCAGAATAATAAGATGTTTAATACAACTGTGTGCTTCCAACTAAGTAGAATATGAAGGATATTCGAAGGTCATGTGTCCACATACTATTGGCCATATAGTTTAGCTTGTAATTAAAACAGTTTAAACTAGTATTTGGTGTATACATGATCAATTCCATTTAATTTCATTTATTTACACAGTGCTTTAATCAGTGAACATCGTCACAAAAGCAGCTTCTAGATATAGACATCTAGATATACAGACATCTAGATATAGATTTAAATTTGTTCCTGATGAGTAAGTCAGAGGGGAAGAAACATGAGGAAGAGACTATGAGGAAAAAGGCTCAAAAGAGAACACCGGACATTACGATTATGAGTCATTAACCATCCACAGCTCTAAACTATAGAGGCACAAGGATCAGCATTATTCATGATTTCAGTGGAGTTCTATCTCTATCATATCAAAATCAAGTTATCTGCTGTCTTTAATGATTGCAACATTATTTTAGCATGTGCAGCTATGCAAATAAGAGCATCCACAGATCCGTGTGATAGCAGAGGTATCAGAGGAATCTCACAGCAAACGTTGGACTAGATAAGCAGGGCCATGCACAGCCAAAGCAAGTGATGACTCCAAGCGTTAGGATGGTTAGAGGACAGGAGGTTGAGGGCATGTATATGTTTTTGGTTTGTATGGTGGCTAGGGGTGCAGACAAAAGGAAGTCAAGAGAATGACAGAAAAAAAGCTGAGAAGCAGGAAAGGGCGCATGCTGTGGTACACATTTGTCAACGTTTTTATAACACTGCCCTCTAGTGACTTTCTTGCACAGATGCATTTTTTTTTGTACTGTCCATTTTGTAGTTTGTATCTTTTGCTGCTGTTTAACACTCCATTCTGCTTTTAACAAACCAGGTGCCTACTGTTTGTCTGTCCTGGACTATGACAATGTTAAAGGACTGAATGTGAAGCATTATAAAATCCGGAAGCTGGACAGCGGCGGCTTTTACATTACCTCTCGCACACAGTTTAATAACCTTCAGCACCTGGTCAGCCATTACCGCAGTAAGTCACTGACTCTATTAGCCCTTAAATGCCGACTGTGTGTTTAAATTATAGCAATTGCAATGTCTATGGTAAAGATTCCATTCCAGAGCAAAATGCACTTTGGTGAAAAACCGTGAAAGGCAAAAACACATGTGGTTACATGATTCCACAGACTAATGAAAAGTGGAATACAATGCAATTAGGAATTACAGTAACATCTGGCACATAACCAGCATTTTAACTAAAAACAATAAGCAATAACCTGATTGTTTTTTAATATAGTGATCAAGCAACACAAGAGCAATACAATGAAGGTTTTTACTTTGTAGTGTGTGACATTTTAAGCTTGAAACTGGTGAAAATCAAGGATATTTTCCCATTTCATCTTTTTTTCCCCCATTGGTGCCTGATTGCATTTTGCTCTCATAGGGAATCTTCATCACATATCTTTATCACATCTGTATGCACAGAACTAAACAGTGGTGACACTTGATTCACTATCATAATATACAGGGTGTCACAAAGTTGCCTTGCATGAAGGAAATTAACAGTCTTTAGAGAAACTTTCATTTAATTTTTAAAATGTTCAAGTGCTTGCTATTTCTTTGTAAAGACACAATAAAGTCATCTCTGCAACTTGTGATGAAATCATGTCAGGTGTTACTACTGTAGGTGTAATTGTACTTTCGTGACCGCTACAGCACTAACTTATTGATTTAGTAATGAGAATTATTTCAATATTTTCACCTTTTGTCCAGGGCATTCTGAAAGGTCTTAAGGAAAAACAAATCTAAGTAGAAAATCCTTTGCAAAGCTATTTTGCTTATTTAAAAAAAGTACAATATATAGACCATTTGGCACACCCTGTAACTGTAAAAGCCGATTTAACAAATAAACAAAAAAAAACATGTAATTTCTCTGTAAGCAAATGTTTTGCTCTAGCCCCTTAAAATATATAAGGGGTGTACAAGTCAAACCGTGACTTTTGATAATGAGGAATAACAGCACATTGTTATGAGAGTAAAAACTACATTTATTTATTAATATATAATGCTCTGCTACACTAATGTTCTTTATTCCAGCTTTTATCAGTGCTTAGATACCATAAATAACTAAGGTATTGTAGTTTAGTAAGAATTAACTACTAAGAATTATTTCTCCCAGTCATTCTCTTTTTGGCTCTTCTCATACATTCCTCCATCTCAGAGCATGCTGACGGCTTGTGCCACTGTCTGACCGATGTGTGTCCAATGCTGAAGCCACCACAGACTCAGGGTTTGGCTCGGGATGCCTGGGAAATCCCCCGGGATTCTTTGCGTCTAGACGTGAAACTGGGACAGGGCTGTTTTGGAGAGGTCTGGATGGGTAAGGACAATCAATAAAAAAATTATTTCCAGGTAACTTTTAATCACAGATTTAAGAGCACATGTTTATTGCATATTTATTGCAACTACATAAATTGCAACTACATAAATTTACCACATTTTTTACCACATTTCTAGTTATGCTAAATAACTTCTTAGAAGGTCTCCATTTATAAAAGAGATATGTACATATGTATATATGTGAAATAATAACTTTGAGTTCACGAGTAACTTAAACCTATATGATGATGAGTATTTTTATGATATGATTTATAATTTTTTTACTGAACGTGTGCCATTTTAAATGTGATTTGAATATGGTTTATCATATTTATAAGCAAATAGTTTTGTATAATGAATATAGCTAAATTTATGGCAACATACTTCTCACACATGTTTAATCCAGTTCGTGTGTTAGAGAAGAGCTTATTGTTCAGCTTGTGCTATTGTAGGATAAGTCAATAAAATTCACCTGTCTGGTTAGGCACATGGAATGGAACAACACGAGTAGCAATTAAGACGCTGAAGCCAGGGACCATGTCTCCAGAAGCTTTCTTACAGGAGGCTCAGGTCATGAAGAAACTACGACATGAGAAGCTGGTGCAGCTCTATGCTGTAGTATCTGAAGAACCCATTTATATCGTCACGGAGTATATGAACCAAGGTAATAATAATAATAGTAATAATAAGAAGATAAAATACCTATAGCTGAAATAACTTTATCCTTTGGCATTGTCTTTTATTTTCTTTTATTTATAGATAATACATATTAATAAAGATTATAATATACACACATGGACAAAATTGTTGGTACCCTTCGGTCAATGAAAGAAAAACTCACAATGGTCACATAAATAAAGTTATCTGACAAAACTAAAAAAAATTCTATGAATGTTAACCAATGAAAGTCAGACATTGCTTTTCAACCAGGCTTCAACAGAATTATTTAAAAAAATAAACTCATGGAACAGGCCTGGACAAAAATGATGGTACCCCTAGAAAATACTGAAAATAATGTGACCAAAGGGACATGTTAAATCAAGGTGTGTCCACTAATTAGCATCACAGGTGTCTACAATCTTGTAATCAGCCAGTGGGCCTATATACTGTATAGGGCTCCAGGTAGTCACTGTGTTGTTTGGTGACATGTTATGTACCACACTCAACATTGACCAGAGGAAGTGAAGGAAAGAGTTGTCTCAGGAGATTTGAAAGAAAATTATAGACAAGCATGTTAAAGGTAAAGGCTATAAGACCATTTCCAAGCAGCTAGATGTTCCTGTGACTACAGTTGCACACATTATTCAGAAATTTAAGATCCATGGGACTGTAGCCAACCTCCCTGGACGTGGCCGCACGAGGAAAATTCATGACAAATCAAAGAGACGAATAATCCGAATGGTAACAAAAGAGCCCAGAAAGACTTCTAAAGAGATCCAAGGTGAACTTCATGCTCAAATCAGTGTCAGATCGCACCATCCGTCATTGTTTGCGCCAAAGTGGACTACATGGGAGACGACCAAGGAGGACACCATTGTTGAAAACAAATCATAAAAAAGCCAGACTGGAATATGCCAAACTACATGTTGACACGCTACAAAGCTTCTGGGAGAATGTCCTATGGACAGATGAGACAAAAATGGAACTTTTTGCCAAGGCACATCAGCTCTATGTTCACAGATGGAAAAATGAAGCGTATCAAGAAAAGAACACTGTCCCTACTGTGAAACATGGAGGAGGCTCTGTTATGTTCTGGGGCTGCTTTGCTGCATCTGGCACAGGGTGTCTTGAATCTGTGCAGGGTACAATGAAATCTCAAGACTATCAAGGGATTCTAGAGAGAAATGTGCTGGCCAGTGTCAGAAAGCTGGGTCTCAGTCGCAGGTCATGGGTCTTGCAACAGGACAATGACCCAAAACACACAGCTAAAAACACCCAAGAATGGCTAAGAGGAAAACATTGGACTATTCTAAAGTGGCCTTCTATGAGCCCTGACCTCAATCCTATTGAGCGTCTTTGGAAGGAGCTGAAACAACTGGAGCAGCTTGCTCATGAGGAGTGGGCCAAAATACCTGCAGAGAGGTGCAGAAGTCTCATTGACAGTTACAGGAATCGTTTGATTGCAGTGATTGCCTCAAAAGGTTGTGCAACAAACTATTAAATTAGGCGTACCATCATTTTTGTCCAGGCCTGTTCATGAGTTAATTTTTTTTTTAAATAATTCTGTTGAAGCATGGTTGAAAAGCAATGTCTGACTTTCATTGGTTAACATTCATAGAATTCTTATTTTTTATTACTTTTGTCAGATTAAAGTTATTTCTGTGACCATTGTGAGTTTTTTCTTTCATTGACCGAAGGTTACCAACAATTTTGTCCACGTGTGTAAGTATACACATTAATTAACCACACTCGCATAGAGTGTACATATACATAGAGTCTAGTAGTCCAACAGCTTAAAATGTGCATTATGTTGTCTAAAACCTGTCGTTTCCTGATGTGCCCGCACACAGGTAGTCTGCTTGACTTCTTGAAAGGCGACATGGGGAAGATGCTGCGGTTACCCCAGCTCGTAGACATGGCTTCACAGGTGATGAAATCCAAAATACTAGTGATGGTGAGGTGAAGCCTTATTTAGGTGTGGAGGCTTACCAGCCAATTGGTTCACGAAAAGGTTAATTTCCTGAAGCTTCATTCCAGGGCTTATTGTACTGTCATCTAGTGGACACATTTTGTGTAGCGACTATATCGTGACATCGCAAGCAGCACAATTAATATGTGCATGCAGCTGCAAGTACTGTAAGGCGGCATTGCTCATTGACAGTCGTGTGACAGTAGTGTATGTGTGTCTTGATTGAAAATACACTGTTCACGGTAATGTTTATGCACATAAATAACCGTCTCTGAGTCTTTAAAAATTAATGATCTAGAATAGGAAGGAAATGTGAAGAACAAATATTTCTTTCTTTCTTTCATTTTTAAATTTTAAACACTAAAATTAATATAACTAATAAGCCACTTTTTGGAACTATTTGAACAGAATATATAAATCCGCCAGTCAGTGTTAGGAATTCAATACACAAATCAATTATTAAAACATACAGTTTTTTGTGAAATAAATTGAGGTCATTAACATGAACCACACGAGTGCATTTTTCTTCTTCATATATTAGAAGCAAATGTAAAGTTCATTGTGAAAATCAATATAATGATACACTCACGTGATTCCGGCAACGTGCGGCATCGGTTGCCGTTGGTCACGTGACTCTCGGGTAACCGACATGCCCTAAAGCAAGGCTTCATTTGGATGCGCCTTCTTTAGTTTTTGGAGCTTCTGTGTCATGGTAACATCACTCCCATAACAAATACACCATGAGTCAATAGCTACAGTAACCTTTTCTACCGAACTCAAGCACATTTCGGTAGCTACATTTGGAAACTAGTAAATCAGTCATAAATATCCCTTTGATTTATTGATGCTACAGTTATTACAATACATTTAGCTTGAAGATGAAGTAGTAATTGCAGGTGGTCAATATGAAGCTTCTCATGATTTAAAGCAAATGAGAATCTACTATGAATATTTCTCAGTAGGTATTTCACTTAATTAAATAACATTATTTATCCTGTGATAATTGCACAACCGCCATTGTTGGAGGTATTGTGTATTATGCAGGGCTACACTGTGTGCATCTAAGATACCCGTCTCAGCAGTTCTATAGATATTATCGGAAAGTGTTGCTGAACAAGTGTTTACTGCCTGCAACCTTTTTCTTCTTTTTGTGTGTGTGAGCAAATCATCAACACATGCCCGACCATGAATTTTCAGGAATAAGGTTCATTTCGATTTTTCATGTGGTTACTTTTTGGCTATCCTCTGAGAATTGTCATCAGCTTAGTGCTTTATCTAATGGCATTTCAGCAAAACTGACCCAAATATTGACCGAATGCATGTCATGGAAGAAATAAACAAAACTTTTACAAGATTTTATTGGCATTCCTTGCTGTTATAGGAAAGCATGCCCAGTGTTTTTTCTGTTTTTCTTGTTACTTACTTACTTACTTATTGGGGTAACGTGTGAAATTATCCAGCAGAACGACCCAACCTAACCCTGACATTGGCTTTTGTAAATAACAAGCCATTTTTGTTAGAGCATAAAAAAGCTACATTTCTGCCTCAATCTTTTTTTCAGTGTGCACTACATGCTTGATTGTTGGACGCTACATTATGCAGTGTGTTAAGTGTGCTTCTTGTTATGCTGTCCTCAGATCGCCTCTGGCATGGCGTATGTGGAGAGAATGAACTATGTCCACCGGGACCTCAGGGCTGCCAACATCCTGGTGGGAGAGAGCCTTGTGTGCAAGGTGGCCGATTTTGGCCTTGCTCGCCTCATAGAGGACAACGAATACACTGCGAGGCAGGGTGAGTGAGACAGCTAGTACTCTGTATCTCAGTTTCTCTCTCCATCTAGGACACAGACGAGCTTTACGTTTGCTTGCATTGTCACTTCTCTCTCTATCTTACACCAGCTCATCTTATATTGCACCTCCTTATCTGTGTAAACAGGGGCAAAGTTTCCTATAAAGTGGACTGCACCGGAAGCTGCTCTGTATGGTCGTTTCACCATAAAATCCGATGTCTGGTCATTTGGGGTTTTACTTACTGAGCTGGCCACTAAAGGCAGGGTGCCATATCCAGGTACACATGTTTGAATGGATTATGTAATTGTGTGATTGTGTGAATGCAGTGTTTTAGAAATCAGTGTTTTGTAAACCAATATAAATGAAAATCTAATTAAATGTGATTGGAAAGTAGGTTATGGAATAGACAAACAAATTGTCATATCTGTGCATTATCCTGATGTTCGAGTACAACATAAGAAAGATAATTTACCTAGGCTATGGGACAGTGGTAGCTAAAATGGTTATGGCTATAGGGTAGTGGGTTAATGATCGGATGGTCGGTGGTTCAAGCCCCAGCACCGCCAAGCCACCACTGTTGAGCCCTTGAGCAAGGCCCTTAATCCTATCCGCTTTAGGGGCGCTGACTGACCCTGTGTTCTGACCCCAGCTTCCTAATTAGGATATGTAATAAAAAAATATTTCATGGTTCTTTATTTATGCTAGTTATTATTAAACACTTCTGCAAAATGAACAGAATGTAATCTTTATAGATGTGTAGTGATCTGGGAAACTCACTGTGTCTGAATTATGGCAAACATTAAAAAAAAAGTTTTTGACATTTTAGAAAAACATAAATATGTTTTACCAAAACTAGGTAGGGTTTCCCTTTTTAATTTTGTCTATGCTATTTTTCTACAAGGCTTATGGTTTAAAAAAAAGAGGGTGAAACACAGTCAGCTTATGACCAATATGTCCAAAACTCTCACTTTCTAACACGGTTACAAATTGCATAGAATAGTATAGAATGGTACAGTACCATATAGCTAATGAATTCACCACTGTGACAAAGACATAGTCCTAATTCAATTCAATTCAATGTATTTTTAAAAAATCAGCTGAATTGGGCTAATCAGTTCAGTTAGTTAAAAGACAACAGCTGTCAAAGTGTATATGATGCTCCTGCACCACAGTCACAATAGAATTTTTAAATGAACCTAATTTTTAGTTTTGGAGTAAAAACTATTTACTATAAATCTAACTTTCTGTAATTGAGATGCATGCAAAAGAGAAACACATTCAATTTTCAGTTCAATTTACATTTAATAAAACAACACATGTATGATGTAAAATGCATACACACTAGTCAGCCATAACATTAAAAAACATCTTCCTCATACTGTGTAGGATTCCCTTGTGTTGACAAAAAAAAAGCCTTGACCCCTTTCAGACATGAGTCCTACACGACTACAGAAGGTGTGCTGTGGTATCTAGCACCAATATGGTTGAATCTGTGGAATTGACAAACCATGTTAAACACCTTTAACTCCTTATGTTGCTCCAACTATTATTTACAAATCACGTTTTCCTGTAAAATGAGGCCAATTCCATCAGCAAAAGCAATTGACATGAAGGTGTATTGTTTGGTCTGCAGAAATGTTCAGGCAGGTAGTACAGTACGCTACATTCACATGAATACGAGGTTCCAAGCTTTCTAAGCAGAACATTGGGCAGTGGTGGCTCAAATGGTTAAAGCTGTGGGTTAATGATTGGAAGGTCAGAGATTCAAGGATTTAGCAATGCCCTTAATACCATCTGCTCCAGGGGGTGATCTGTCCTTGGTTACCCCAAACTTTGAAACCTAGGATATGTGAAAAATCATTACAATGTGCTGTAAGTTACATGTGACGAATTAATCTTAATTGCACAGAGCATCACAGCGCCTCTGCCAGCTTACCTTCTTCCCATAGTGCCTCCTGGTGCCATATTTTTCCCAGGAAATGACACACTAAGTTCACCAGTGAGCTCAACAGTTGTGCTTCCTTGGACAATACAAGACTTGCCATTTTGAAAATGCTCTGTTCACAATTTAGGTCGATCACAATTTGGCCTGTGTCAGTCACTCAGATCCCTAAATTTGTGCATTTTTTTCTGCTTTCAACACATCAACTTCAAGACCTGAATGTTCACTTGCTCCCTGATATATCCCACCCCTTGACTGATATCACTGTGATGAGATGAATAATCCTATTCATAGGATCGGTAGGTGGTTTAAATGTTATGGCTGATTGGTATATGTTTTAATATGAAATGTTTTGCCTAGGTATGGTAAACCGTGAGGTGCTGGACCAGGTGGAGCGTGGTTACAGGATGCCGTGCCCGGCGGAGTGCCCCGAATCACTGCACGAGCTCATGCTTACGTGTTGGAGAAAAGAACCTGAGGAACGACCCACTTTTGAATACCTGCAAGGCTTCCTGGAAGACTATTTTACCTCCACAGAGCCACAGTACCAACCAGGAGAAAACCTGTAAAGAAAGCCAGTACAGCAGTTCATTCTGGAAACAGGAGAGAGAATTTAAAGCTTCTGACAGCATGAGTGTTAACGTGACTTTTTACATGCGCACTGATTTTTAATCAAGTGCTGAGGCTAGGTAATCTGTACCTTAACTTTAAAATCATAGATCATTTTGGGAACTGCAGCAGGCTGGAGGACGAATGAGGCCAGAGAGAATCAGGGACGTGTTAAACTGCTGTCTTTAGAAAGACGACATGTGCTATGTGACCATTGACTTGCACAGAGAAATGCACGAAGAGCTGCTTTCACCAGTTTACATGATTAAAGAAAATTAACTGTAGATAAGTATTGAATATTTAAAATTAAGTCTTTACATTATGTAAACAAAATAGGAATTTTATATCAGTCCAAGGAAGCAGATTTCCAGAGGTTTGGCAAATCAGGTTTAAGTGTTAACTTAAGTGTTGGGTTCCCATTCACTTGTGGACAAGGCAACCATTTCTCCAACATGTTCATAATTATCATATATTTTGTTTTTGCAGTTTTAAGTAGTTGACAAAGATTTATACAAAATGTCACACAGTGATTTATTTCTGACAAGCGTAGTTATTTTTATTATAAGATTAATCATCTGTTTCATTAAATATTTCAATATTTATAAATATGATCGGTCAGGTTTCCTCTTTATAACCCCTTATTGTATCGATCACACCAACTCCTCCATCCTATTCACTCCATGAAGGATATCCAATCACTCCATCAGTTTACAAGGGGTGTTCAAGTCAAGCCTGGACTTTTAAAATCCCCTACACCACTAACTCACTTATTCCAGTGTTTCACTAGTGCTTGGATACCATCAAGGTAGAACATTTTCTCAGTACGCCAGAGCTATGATCAGACTGCTTGCCTCACGTCTGAAATGCTGGCCTCCCAGGAACTTCTTTAATGGCCCATGTTGAACTGTAGCAAGGTCAGGTCCACTCTGTAATATTCAAGTGGTGTTGGAGAATTATTGTGTATACAGATCCCACAGACACATGTCTCTTCCGCAAGTTGTCAACAAGATATCCGGCGATTTTCAAGGATTTTCCACTCACTGGACTTTTACGGGAGCGACTGCAGTGGGCTGTCCCGATTTGACTTGAAAGTCCCTCATACTTCTCACGAGGTTGGAATTTATTTTACAGTTCTCTTTTAGATGAGATGTCTTATACGGTCACTGTCTTCCAATAAACATCTGTTTAAAGCTCCTTGTTGCCTTGAAGATGTCCTGTCTCATGTTCCCTGTTTTTAAAAAAAAACTGGGATCAACTGGAATTGGTCCAAGATGCTCAACAGCGATCATCATATTGCAGAGGGAATACAGTCCTATTGGAAAAATTGAATGGACCAAGCAAATAAAGTGTTAGACCAAACTCCAAAATAAAGCAGCTGCCTTTAATACATCCTTCTAAATCCTTTAATGCATTCTTCTTTTTTTCCTGATTTCTTTTCTTTAATATTATGTTTTACTTTTCTGATATTATCCAGTGTTTTCTGCTAAGACTTAAATCAGCTGACAAAGTCTTTCACAACTGTGTAGTTTTTTGCTTAAGGGAGAAATTTTTGTACAATTCTATTATAACTAGATTGTATTTTTATTGATATTGTCATTTCTTATCAGATTTGTAGTTTAGTCTGAATTGTAAGTTAGGTACATCATTCCTTTCAAATCAACAAAGTCACATGCAAAGCCTGTATTGTTTTGAAAGTCTTTACTTGTATCTTGTGTTTAAATTATGCTGAGGCAACAATGTTTTGCTAATTATTAATACTGCATATGCTTTTCAAAGGGCGCAACTATATCGATTGTTATATATGCTTTTCAAAAGCCAACCAATAGAACAATATTTGACTTGAAATGTATGAATAACTGACACGTTGACATTCTATTCATCACTGGATTTCAGATTGTATGCAGACACAAGACAGAATGCTAAATCCAGCCTCCGTCCTTAATTTGCCTCTGATTTATCCTGTTTTATGGCGAGTTTAAAAAGTTTGTATGAATTGTAGGGCATATTTATGCATAAGGATGTGGTCAGATCTGTGAATAGTAGAAGTAGGGGAGTAGGTAGTCACTCACGCACTGTTTCCTATCATCTGTGGTTGGTTGCTTTTTTCCACTTTTTAGTGTTCTTATGACACTGGACGGTTTGTTGTAAATACTTTCTGGCCGTGGTTAGTGTAAATAGTCATTGCTCACATTTTTTTCTTTTTTTCTTGGATTTTCTGTTTTGATTGTCCCAACTACTCTCAAATCCCACACTCAGCAATGGTTTCCTTGAAACTCTTTAACATTTAGTAATTTGCATAAGCAATCAGGTATTTGCAATGCCAATCCAAATTTCCACTTATCATTTCTTCTTCACCAAATGTGCAGTCTGTAATTCAGTTCATTTGGGGGTTAGGGGGGGATGTGGGGCTTTTTGAGTAGCTAATATTTATCATGTTATTTTTAACACACTTTTCCTACATTTATAGCAAAGATAGCAACAAGGTTTCTCAACATGCTGTTGTCTTCTCATATGGCAGTGATTTTTATTTTAAACCCTCATTTTCTCTCGCTTGCAGCACATTGTACAGTTCTATTATTCCGTGACCTGTCCCATATAAAGACTTTGCAATTGGAGTTATACTTTAACTGTGGAGATGTTATCTTTTTTAAGTGCAATAAACAACATTTTTAAAATTTGGATTTTGAAGCATATTTGTACTTTTCTGTGAATTTGTATGGTAAAAGCAAAATGTGCAAAAAAAAGAAAAACCTTTTTGTACAATGATACAAGTCTAATTAAAACTGCCAAAGTAATTTAATTCATTTCAAATCTTCAGTAACGTGGAAGCAGTTGCTGTGGAAACAGAGTCTATCTAATGAATATTAAAAACAAGACGGGGGACTTCAGCCTTGTATGAGGTGCCACAGAACTGCAGCACAATACACACACACACACACACACACATGACAGAAATGTGGAATCAGCTGGAACCAAGTAGCTGAAGCAGAAGAATTGAATGATGGAAGGAAGGATGGAATAAGTGAATGAATATATGATTGCAATTCCACCTTACTACTCCATGACTCATGGTTTGCTCCTGACCTCTGGTTTTTGTTTTTATATTATGTGTTCTCCATGTCTACATGGGTTTCCTCAGGGTTCCATGTTTTTGCCTACTAAACAAATATTTAAAGATGCACTTAAACTATTAAATCAGCATTGAACGTGGTTTTCAATGCTTATTATTAAGTGTGTGCGTATGTACGCACATACACACTGCTTGGCCAAAAAAGTCATACACTAGCTATTGGCAATGATGACGCACAATATGGTGTCCAATTCAGTTGACTCAAAAATTGCAGCTTTTGTGAGATGTTCCTGGTCTGCCGTAGTTAGGACATACCAAAAGTAATCCAAGCAAGGAAACCGATAAACTGACGAGAGGGTAATGTGTGGCTAAGGCAACACTATTGAATAGTTTAAATGTTTTGCCTATACCTGACCAGCTTTACCAGGTAGCAGTGTTGGCTTACACCTCCAGGGTCCTGATTCAATTCCCGGCTGGGGTCTGTGTGTATGGAGTTTGCATGTTCTCCCCGTGCTTGGTGAGTTTCCTCCCGCAGTCAAAAGACATGCAGGTTAGGCTAATTGGCATTGCCAAATTGTGTGTGTGAATGCTGACCGGAGGGCCCACCATGGTCGTAAAATGGGAATAAATACAATAGTAATCACCATTGGCCTCAATGGTCCCTAGTTGGACTACAGAGCTTCCTAGATAGATGGATGGATGGAGTGTGGGTAGGAACTGTAGCAAAAGCTGAAGAAAGAAAACCGTGCAAAAACAGGTTTGCCACTAGAGGCCGCCAAATCGTAAAAAAAAAAAAAAGGTTTATTTAGTCATTTGTTTTTGATGGAAAGTAGAGGAAACATTTTCAAACGCAAAACAAACCTCGAAATTCATTAGACATAAATCATATTCCATAGATTTGTGAAATATTTGATTATATAATAATCATAATGAATAACCACAGGCTCACACGTGTTCGCTGGCGTCTAATTATTCAATAGAAATCCAATAATACATGTATTTTCCATAATGCAAATTTGGTCTAAATTCTGGCTAATTCTGTGTAGCATAGATACTGTACTATACACTAATAAGAAACTCGGGATATTTCTACATGACTTACTGAGTGTTTACCACCAGCTTGTTGACGGTAAATGAACACTATAGCCTGCAGCCAGAATGCGTGTGTGTGTGTGTGTGTGCGTGAGTGAGTTTGAGAGAGTGAGTATAGGGGCCGCCTTTTAGCTCAGAAGCCGGAAGAGTTTGGCAATGTTGTAGAGAATTTGTGAGAAGTGAAGGTAAAACCGGAGCAGTGAGTGTGTTAAATCTGAGCGAGAAAGCGACAGCTGGTCAGGAGGGTTTCTGCAGTGGATGCGGGTCTCACACTGAACTCAGGTAAGAGTCTCAACTGAACTTCCTCCACTCTTTCAGGTGGCGATGCTGTGTTAACCTACAGTAGCTGTTTAGACTTCAGACCAAAACTTCATGGCATTTTTTTTGTTTTATATATGTATTTGAAAAAAAAAGCGAATTATTACTGTGGTTTGTTTCTGCGGAAGAAAGCTACATGTACTTCCTTGAACATGTAGACGTCTAGACGCAGACTGTACTTCTTAAACTTTCTACTCAAACTTGTGCGGTTTGACTGAAGCTGGGTATATTGTGCCCTTCCTGTTATTGCCTTTTCAGTCACAGATGCTATATATATATATATATATATATATATATATATATATATAACACACACACACACACACACACACACACACACACACACGCTTTATTTTGCCTTCCTATCCTTGTAAGCACTTTCTGTTGGCATGATTTCTAATGCAGCTACTAATGTATCCCAAACCTGATCTCAATAACCAAATGGACACAGTTGTTTAATTTAATTTAATTTGTTTATTATTTTGAGGTTGTTCTTATTATTGTAAGTCTGACACTCACCTGTCTGACAGTTCGACCTGTACAGAGACTTACATAGTACATACGTTCACACACACATTGCAAAAGCAAGTTATTAGCTGTACTTTTCGCTTTACCTCATAGCACCTTTTCCAACCGACAACTTAATTTTGCAGGTTGTTAGTCACATACTGCCTTAGTCACATAGTTAGAGGATAAACTGTTAACCACTTGATGCAGTTAAATTCGCAGTTTCCTTGCTTTGCAAAAAAATGTGAGGAACCTTTCAAAGAAGGGCTTCAGAACTTCTGCATGTCGGCTTCTGTGGTGTTTAGGGTGTTGCATGAAGCTTGTTTTTTTTTTTTGTTTGTTTTTTTTTTAGATTATTTTATATTATGATGTCATACATTTTAATATTTATTATTTGTAAGAGTTTTGTAAATGTTTTGTGACTCCCAGCACAAAGCAATCACGTATCAAGCACATGTCTGAAGTTCATCTGACACATTCTTAGTTGTTTATGTCTATAAGAAACCATGCAACAGTCATGCAATGGTTGCTAAGCAGCTTGTTACTGAACAGAACTGCCACTTGCTGTGTCTTCTGGAAAATCAATATTTAATTCAGAAAATGTTCTGTAATTCTTGTTTCTTGTTGTGTAAAAAAAAAAAAAACAGTAATAGTTTTATGTAGATTTCAAGGCCACTTACAACCAAACACAATTAAATACTCTTCATAAACCAATACAGTGGCATTAAAAAGTATGTTTCCGGTACCAGGCTGATTCCTGTACTACACTATGCATTGTTTAGATTGTCTCCACCTCTTTGTATCCCTCCCCCTTGTAAAG
Source organism: Clarias magur (assembly GCA_013621035.1). Classification (NCBI taxonomy): domain Eukaryota; kingdom Metazoa; phylum Chordata; class Actinopteri; order Siluriformes; family Clariidae; genus Clarias; species Clarias magur. Next base: position 1,486,399 of record QNUK01000098.1, read on the forward strand.
TATAAACTCTCCAGAACGGAGTCATACTGTAATTTTTAGACTTGGACGACTGCAACGGCGCACGGCGAGTTTCTCAATAAAGAGTAACTTCTGCTGGAAATCACCCAACTTCCATAGAGTTTCTACTGACATACAAACATTGTCACATTAAACTTAAGAATAAACATTGGATACACTCAATAACTGCAAGCTGGCCCAAAGGCCCAAATCATGACATTTCCTCCATCATACTGTACTTTAGGGTTGGGATGATGTTTTCATGATGATAAGTAGTGTCTATCTTTCCAAATGCTCTTTCCAAATAGTTCAATCTTAGTTTCATCAGTCTACCAAGAATTTTGCCAATTCCTCTGTGAAAAATGTGCTCTTTCGCAGACTTCAGGCATGCATACCTTTTAGCAAGCAGAGGCTTCCTTTATGGTGTCCTGTCATGAACACCCTACTTGTTAATTTTTTGTGACTTATGAACACAGAACACAATTAGCCATTTCTAATGATGCCTTTAATCTTTGGCTATTACTCAGGGTTGTTTCTTTCCCTCACTGATGAGTCTTCATCAAGCTCTTGGGTCATTTTGACTGGGTGCCCACATTCCCAAAGTGTCTCCATTTGCTGGTGTAACTGTAGAACTGGTGTATGTCTAAAGTCTTTGAAATTACTATATAACACTCTTCGACTTTATGTAAATCAACAGTTTTTGACCATTGATCCTCTAAAAGCTCTTTTTGGCGAAGCATGGCGAGGTATTCTTCTTGTTCGGAGCAAACTCATAAAGTTTGAGTGGTTTTTATCAGTCAAAGTACTTCTAGTCTACATCTCCAAACGCAACAAAACTCCAGGTCACATACTTTTTCACTACCACTATAAGTTTTTTATGGTTGTCCTCATCAGATTTTTGTTTTGTGGTTGAAAGATCAGAATACTTTGGTTTTATTATTTTAGACACATTATATTTGTCAATACTTGATAAGGATAAGATCACATTTTATGACAAATTAATGGAGAAAACAATGAAATTCCAAAAGGTTCACTTAGTGTTTTTGCCACTGTATATAGAAGGACAAGGACAAGGTAAGCTATACAGTATGTAAGGGGAGAACTGGAGAGATCTTTTAAGGTGGTGGAGAAGGGATGTATCAGCATGAGAAAACCATTCAACCCACCGGGAATGTCCAAAAATAATCTGCTTATAGTAATATGTTTTATTGCACAAGAGTTTGGATAAAATTGCTCTAATTTCACAGCTATTGAATCCACACTTGCATCTGAAATCCTGTTGGGTGTAAGTATTATAGTCAGTTCATACTGCTGAAATGAACATGATCGTTAATGATGACTCGCATGAGTGCACACTAACGGAATCACCACTGTAAAGTTAAAATAAAACAAATTAACCTGCACTTTATATTTGAAAGGAATCGCGTCAGAGCAGTGTTTCCATTAGAGAGAGAGGAGGAGGGATGTGTGTGTGTGAAGATGAGAGGAGGAGGAATGTGTGTGTAAAGGGGCACAGTGTCCAATGACTCGGGAGCACACACACACAAAGTGCATGCTGACAGCCTGACACACACAAAGAGAGAGAAAATAGATCTTTAATCTCTCTAATGAGACATGCTTTTGCTTTACACACGTGCAAGGATGTTGATTATACCAGTGAGAGATGAGCAGGGGAGATGATTACCCACAATTCCACAGCATGCACATGAGAGAAAAAACATTGGTTCGGCTGTGATCACGTGACACTCGGCGTCAAAACAAAAAGCGCATGCGTGATACATGATACTCGGTATTTGTAAACCAAGACTTCCTCATTTTCCAATCAAAATTTATTAAAAACATTTTTTGCTTGTCTTGCAGAATGCTTGCAAACCGCGTTACTCGCAAGCCAAGGTTCCACTGTAATGTAGATGTTTAACCAACCTAAGCCTTATACAGTTCATGGGAAATCTGGTTCCTTTAGCTTTTTACTGTATGTGAGTGCCATCAAGAGTTGCACTCAGAGAAATGCAGGAAAATTTTAAAAATTAGTTCAGTTTTGAAAGAGGAATTCATTAATTTTGAGACAGTGCTGAGATCAGCTGTCCAAAATGAATAGCAATAGATGTTGCATTAGTGATGGCACACGAAGAATGCAATTTGAATAATGCTGACTCATGAAATTGCTGTGGCTTAACAGGTATTTTAATCATTAAACTTGGTTTATTTAATAAGTTGTTGGCATGTTAAAGGTAACATAACACTGTTGCATGAATTGCATGATTTTTGTAACCGCTGGAAATGACACCTGAATTCTGGCAGATGACGGAGCTTCTGTGTGTCACTGTCACGTGTCTGAGTTCATAATCAAAGCAGGTGCAGCAAGCAGAGAACGTGACCTCTCTAATATTTACTTCAGACTGCATTCAGTAGAAGATTTCAGTGATGCTGTTCCTCAAGCATTTGTTTCAGAATAGATATTTTATAAATAGATATTTTATTGCATGCATAGATGATTAACCAAATGTTTTGGCACTAACATTTTGCCCATGGTGGCTAGGTTGTTGTTTTAATACCTTACAATACAATGTGTTATGTGACTAATTGGAAGGCAAAGCAATGGGCAAAAGAGACACTCCCTGCACTGTTGAATCATCGGTCTGTACTGAGCTGTAAATGATGCCCCAGAGTACACGGCTGAACACAATAGAGAAGCAGAGCAGCAAGAGGGTTTTATAGAATGGTTTTCATTCTAAGAGGTTAAGAATAGGAATAGTGGCTGGGTATATTTAGGCATGTCTCCCACCATTTAATGTTTTAGAAAAGACTAATATTAAATGTCATAACACTGGAATAGTACGTTATCTGCTTAAGGAAACTGGTTTAATAACGTAAATTATAGTAATTGGAAATGTTGTTTAATAATAGGGACGGGAATCACCAGGAACCAGCCAATACAATATTATCACAATTCCTAGATGCTGAGAGAGAGAGATGGAGAGAAAAAGATCCTAACCGCGCAAATCATTCGACCCTACCACATACAATCACACAATTAAATGATGGAGATAAAGTAAGGTTTTTTAGTTAATATTCACATCAAATATCAAAATTGGGGGTGCAACCTTTGTGAATGTGTCATGGTTGTTAATGCCTCGTGGGTTGGGATTTCAAAAACTCATAATTGTTCTGAACACAGCAAGCTTTAGAGTTTACAAAGAATGGTGCCATAACCACTCCTTATTTCCTGTAAGCAGAAAAGCCTTTTGGAAATCAGAGATGAATCAAATTTTACTTGAACAAATCTCAAAATAAAACATGTTGTAGGTTACTGGATGGTAAAACCTAATTTTTTTTTTTCCGGATAAAATGAAAATGAGTTAACAGCTGCCATCCAGGGAGGGTGACCTGCTTCCTAAAAAAAAAAAAAAGTGATGCCAGCATCTTTTCAAACTGCCCACTTGGGAGGGCATGTGCGATCATCACAGAATATAGCTCACATAAGGTTTCAAAAAGATGAGTATGTACAATGGGTACAGACACACCAAACCATGGACAGTTCAAGATCAAAAATATGATTTCCAATCTTCAGTCTTCTTATTTTAAAACCAGATTATCCTGTTTTGAAAACCATGTAAAGCATGTGCAGATAACTGTTTGTTCCCTTGTTTATACAGTCTGTTATGATTCTACCATCGCTATCAAACTTCATGTCTATCACAAGTGAATGTATGTGATGTTGACTGATGCATCAGTTAAAATTCTAATCAGTGCTTTGCTAATATCTATTTTAGATTTATTTATATGTACAGTACTTATGATATTTACACTTTAAGAAACGTGTTTTTTTGTCTTGTAGTGTAATCATCACATACTCAGCGTGTGATGATTACACTACAAGACACTACAAGATTTCTGTATTAAACACCAGATTCTGCTTTGCATAACATTTTACTGCAGTTAAGTTGGCATAAAATGGCCATTCAAGTTAAACCAGGACTTGTGATTGTGCAGTTATGAGAGTGAAGATGATCTTTATTTCTCTATGTAATTCCCTGCTACACTAATGCACTTAGTTTTCTCAGCATTCGGGGACCATGATCAGACTGCCTGCTTCACGTCTGAAACGTTGGCCTCCCAAGAACTCCTCTAATGGTCTAAACATGTGGAAATGGCTTAGAGAGAGGTCAGGACAGTTTGGGGATGTGGCGATAACTCTTAGCTGAGAATGTGCTTCCTGTAATGTGCAAGTGGTGCTTTTGAATGACTGTGTGTGCAGTTCCCACAGGCAAGTACTGTAAGTCTCTTCCACAATAGCTATTAATCGATTTTCAAGGAATGACTGCAGTGGGCTCTCAGCTACCTTGGCCAGAATTATCATTCATGAATGTATGGCCTTCTTTAAAACATTTGCATCATTCAAATGTTTGACTGCGGCTAAGAGTCTCATCACTGTACTATGCTGGAAGTCTTTTGTAAATGTCTGTCAGGTTTACAGCATGTCAGGCAAAAATTTCCTGCTTTGACGTGAATACCCTTTGACAGAACTTGTTTTTTTTCTTTTCTTTCTGTTTCATTTGTGTTTGCTTACGTGCTTGATGTCATGATTGCTTTCGTACTTGCTTGCTTACAGTACATTTACATTTATGGCATTTGGCAGATGGCCATATCCAAATCAACATTCAGAGCTTGCCTTATAGTCTCTATCAATAAATGCATCCTAATACTGATTCCCCCGAAGCCCAGACACGCAGCCCTTTCAATAAGTCCGACAATAGATTGTTGTGTTCGATTTTATATGTGCACTCTGTTCTTTTTGCTGCAAAAGTCATGATGGCGCTCTTTCACAGATCATTTTCAAGTCTGTGCTGCAGGTAGTGATGTTAATGGATTGGCATGCAAATGATTACAACGTACGTAGATAGGACATTGTTGAATATAATGGGCTAATTGGCTATAATTGTTGAATAAAATAAGTATAGTTGAGGAAGTGACACTTTATAATCTATAAGTCGTGTTTCCGGTTTTCCTCCCTACTGTATGTACAGTATATGTGTGCATGTGTGCGTAAACAATCCAGAGTATGTTTAATATTTTAGATTGTCCAAAGTCGCTATAATTAGCTTTGATGACAGCTTGGCACACTCATGACATTATCTCATCAGGTTCACAGGTTGTTTTTAATTCACTGATTTTTAATTCAGTTGTGCCTTCTAAAGAGGTTTTTTGATGACATTTTTTGCCTTCTTAATGTGCTGTAGACCATGCGTTATCTTGGTGGCTACAACGTTAATAGCCCCATTAGTGCTACTATAACTACTGTACAAAAACATATTATTATGGCAAGAAACATCAGTTAAGTAAAGAGTAAAGACTAGTCATCATTACTTTAAAAGAAAATCACAAGAACTTTGAACATATCCACAAGCGCAGTCACCAAAACCATCAAACGCTATTATGAAACTGGCTCTCATTAGGACCGAAAAAAAAAAAACGGAAAAGAAGACCAAGAGCTACGTCTGCTGCAGAGGATACGTTTATTAGAATTAGCGCCTAAGAATCTGCCGATTTATAGCACGTCAGATTAGAGGCCACATAAACGCTTCTCAGAGTTTAAGCAGCAGACATATTTCAACATCCACTCCATGAGTCAAGCCTTCATGGTCAAATTGCTGCAAAGAAATAATTAGATCAGTAAAACAACAAGCAGAAGAGACCTACTGGGCCAAAAACCACAAAGACTAATGTACGACTTTTGGAAAAGTGTCCTTTGGTCTGATGAGTCCAAATGTGAGATTTTTGGTTCTAACAACCAAGTCTTTGTTAGACAAAGAGGTTATGAATGAGGTTAGAGAGGATGAATGTGTGTGTAAATGCGTATAGTATAAAAGTAATAGGGATTAGAATCACCAGTCACATCCCAATAGGATATATCACAAGACCTAGATGTTGATTCAAACAATACAATTTGATTAATTAAATGTATCCCATTCCTCATAGCACTAGTTATCTCAATTATACTAACTAACTGAGCAGCATGTATCCCTATCCTTATTTATTATTTATTAACAAACTTGGCAAATAATTCACTCGAATGTGCTGCCTATAGGATCATAATAAAACGGCAAACGCAACTTGACTGAGAGCAGACGTGTCTGTGCGGCTTCGAACACAGGCACGCAGGGGCTTCTAACAGGGTCTCATGGAGTTTTGAGACTGCTGCAAGTGTATGTAATGAGTCGGTGTGAGTCTAACTAGATCATAGATTTTGGAGAAGAAGGCTGCCACACGGGATCAAAATGTGTAAATAGTTAAGTGTGCGCTACCTATTTTGGAGTTAAAGGCTTGTGGCTTATGATAATGTAATGCCTTAGAAAATGCACGTCTGTGGCGCTTCTGTACTTTTGAACTTCTCCTCTGGAGGTAAGTTTTAGTCTTGCTTTTTTTGGAAATACACAGACATACGTCTGTGCACGTACGTTTGTGTCTTAGGCACATGCAAATAACTGCTGTAGAGCGAGGATGTCTTCACAGAAAGGTTTCTACATTCAAAAAGTTAATCCAAACAGCAGAAAACTGATATTATGCCTAATTAATCAAAGTCAGTAATCGGTGTGATGACCCTTTGCTTTAAATAATCTCAGGTTAAATTTTGTGTTTGTATAATGAAATTAGCTGCTTAGTTTTACTGAACATTTTGCACAACCAGTCACGGTCCTTCTGGTGACTTTGTCGCACCTGCTTTTATTTTTCATGCATCCAAAATTGTGTTGTTTGTTTGAAAAGTGGTCTTTTACATAATATGCAGACTACAGATAATTTCCAGTAAGGATGATTTATTTATTTATTTATTTATTTATTTATTGGAAGGTTTGGAAATCAGATATTTTTTGTTGTACTTTACTGGCTTAAAGTCATAAACATTTATGACAAAGAAAAAAAAACAGGACTTTATAAGTGTGTGTGTGTGTCTTGGCTAAGATATCTTGGTTATTGTGGATAAGGAAGCTTAGGCAAACTCTATATCAAAAGCAGTCAGACTAACAGATTCTACAAGCTTGCTGGTAAAGTGTCATTTCTTCAGTGAATGGCACAGCTTGATCCAACTTTTTGATAGCTAGATGCTCTAGTGAAACAGACAGAAGGCAAATGAATTAAATGAATTAATCCAGTTAGTCTTCATATACTTGGCAGTGCTGGCTCAGGCAGCTGAGGCTCTCGGTTGTGAACGGAGAGTTGCGAGTTGAGCTTTGCCACCACCGGACTGCCATTGTTGGGCCCTTAACTCTATGCCCCTTATTATACTCACCGACTGAGATACAGATGCCTGAAGGAAATGGCAGGATTACAACAGGAAGGGTATCCAAGAGACGAAATGTGCCAAATCATTACATATCAATGATTCGATATGGCGAACCCTGAGGAAGAGGAAATAGCCCCCAAAAAGTATTTATATACACTTTACAAAACATCCATGATGAACCGTGATGTAACCTGAATAAAATATTTGAATGCAGTTTGCAAAACAAATTGAACTGTTATATGTTTACTCATAATTGAGGTGCAAAAGAGAAATGTATTTCAGAGAGGTTGTAGTTTTGAGAATGTTATATATTATAGAAAATACAGATCATATACCTAAACCATCACCATGAACCAAAACATTGTACAACTTTGAATGAGGGTCAAGTTATTTCCTGTTGATCTAAACACTCATTTTAATTCCACATCACCCTTTTCTGTCTTCAGACTGTCTGTCCCACCCCCCACTCCCACACCCAGTTAAAATGTAAATAATAAGTCATAACAACTGCTTACTAAAAATGGATACGTACTGTAGCACTCGGGGCAATGTATCATCACGGTTTAAGGTTGCTTATCTCTGTGTCACAGTTTCCTTGTATATATTTATGCTCCCTTGTTTCCTTTTTTGGATACGTACAATCCTTATCGAATTAATAATAAATAAATAAAAAAAATTTTTAAACGAGCACTGTAATTTAAATATTTATCCTGAACAGATGCACATCTAACCCGAGGCCATTGAGCATGTTCAGTACTGTATATGCACACAGCTGTTTCGAACATGTTGCTACAGACTGTGATCATCACAGTTCCAGGAAGTGTTCATGCTTTTTATAGCTAGTGTTCAATAACCACATAGCAAGATAACAGAAGCTTGTAATAACCATGGCGCTTTGAAACCTTGTGTTTTATACTGTTTGGCAACATGCTCTGTAACTGTTTTGCTCAGTTCAATCACTGATTTACGCCACTGCAAAATTTCCTGTATTCATTCTCGAACACATCTTCAATGTCAGATTATATGAAAGCTAAAACCAAATGACAAAGTGCTGGAGAATAGCGGAATATCCTTGGTCTCTGTTTTCCATGGAATTGATCACCTTTAATCGCCTTTACCTTGTCTAAGTTGTTCTTTGCTGCTCCCATTAACAGTAGATAATGGTTAGGAAGTGGTGTTACTTCAGGAAAACACAGTTTCCCCAGTCTGACTCATTTCTGATAAAAAAAAAAAGAAAAAAAGAAAAAACATGCACTCTTTTATCTTATGCCCCCTTACTGTGTAATTACATGCACTTTGTGGAAATAATTAACACAAAGCAGAGGTGAGTCCTGAGAGACCATGCTGATTTATAGTAGACTGTTTCCTGAATAGTCCTGAGAAGAGAGTCAGCAGAGACAGAGAAAAAAAAAATCAGAAGCTTTTCCTCATTGGACAATATTAGTGACTAGTAGAACACTTAACAACACGTGCATGTTCATCATGCATTACTCATAAAGATGCCCCATTTTGTCAGTGTACAGCTGAATGTAGAAATTAGATTGACTGTGCAGTTTCACATACTCATTGTGTTTTAAATAGGAACAAATGTTTCTAACGTTTGTTGAGATGTGTGTGGTGGTGGATATAGTTACAGCTTTCATTATTACTAACCGGGTTTAAAGTTACAGTAAAGTTTTTGTTTTGTATGGTGTTTTAGGTAGCCCTAAACACTTACTTCTAAAACAAATACCAGAATCTGCTAACTATGTATTAGTTTGTTTTGCCTGTTCTGTCATATGAACAATTGTACATTTCAACAGTTGTTTTGTTATAAATTGTGACATTTAGATCACAGTAAAATTTTGCATAAATCATTTGCTAAATAATGAATCTAAGCTGCATTTCTTTTAGGTACTACAACCTTGTCTGAGTGAACACTGGAAATACTGGAAATGATGTATTTGAGGCAAATATAAGTAGTCAGACCTTCAGACAGAAAAACCCAGCTTATGTTGCTTGCTAACTTTTAACAGCATTCACTATTAAGTACATCAAATGTACCTAGACTATATACTGTACCTGCAGTTTGATGGTTATGTCCACATGACTACAGTACAGTAGGTTACATGGGAGACCCTGTCACCAAATACTCTGCACCTGTGAACACTACCTACAAGACCTGACCTTGTCTCTTCTCCAGTACAGAGAGGGGAGAGACCTTGCCTCCGTTGTAGGAGGTTAATTTTCTGGAGAATTTATTTGAAAGTCATGGAAAAAGATTTAAGATTTGTTTTGGGCATTTTACAGTACAAGCTGTAACAGATAGAAGAAGATGGCAAGTGCAGACAAGGGAAATTTTGATTTCGTTACAGTGTTCCTGGCAGTGTTGAAGGAACAAAACCTTGTTGGTTGCCTCACACTACAACTGGATCAGGCATGCCCAAATGAAGAGACCCCGGGCCAGATTCAGAAGCAACTGGAGAGATTATATCTTACTGTTGATTTAGGAATGTCTAGGGCACCCCCGGCTTCTCCTGTTTTTCTCCTCCTAAGGTATAGAAAAGTATCGAAAAGTCTGGCCTGATCATATGTTAGGGGTGTAATAGTACACATATTCAAAGTTGTACTATTCTGGTCAGGAAGTTTGGTTCAGTGATGATCCAAGTAAATACTGTAGAATAACTAGTGATGGAGGATTTTCCACAATGATTTGTTTAGTTAAAAGTAATGGATGGGTTCTAATAAATTAATGGGAGTTATATATTTGCCTGCCTAAACCCTAATTGTGTACTTTTTAAATTACCCTTTACATTCACAACTACCCTAGTACATTGCAGTACATGTCATCATATATAGGATCTGAGACAATTTATTGCTTCACTTGCTGAATCGTTTTTAAATGAAACTTGCAGCTAAACATTATAATGAAATTTGATGTTGCAATAAATCAAGATAGACCTTATTGGTAAGGGGTTACTTTATCTAACTCCATAAGCGATTACTGCTGTCTGCCTGATTAGGACAGTTTAGATAAACAGCGGTGATGCTATCTGTTTGCGAGTTCAAAGGTCAGTGTCATTGTATGGTGGATTTATTCAGAACATTGAAGAACTACTATTGTGTTTGTCAATCTTGTGCACCTGTTCAGGAGAGCTCATTAGGTCCTTCATTGTGTTATCTAATGCTATGCTGTGGATGATTATGACCTTTGTGTGCTCTAATAATAATTATACTTGTCTTTTTCACAATTCAAAAGCCAGCACCAGTCAGGAACTATGTACTAATGTAAACTCTTATTATGTGGACTTGTCTTCCAGGCCATCCTACAGCATGACTAATCAGAAGGATCCTGATAATTTAGGTCATGCTGCCTTTGACCGTTTCATGCTCGCTCAGACATGCAAAGAGGTTCAGCAGAATTTTAGTGAGCTTTGTTGCCACCTAGAGATAAATACCCAGGACTACAGGCAAGTTTACAGTAATCTGAAAGAGAGGCTGAACTACTGGAAAGCAAAAGAACTCTGGCAGAAGATTGACAAGAGAGCAGCACACCCAGACTATGACCAGGGCAAGCCCTGTGCCAAGACAAAGGTATGAAACAACCTACAATTACAGTCAGAAATTAAATTGTTAACATTGAGTAACACAGTTTTTTTTTTTTTTTTTTTTTTAAACAATTCTCCTTTTGTCTTATTTTTTTTTTCTCTTTGTCTGTGACAGTGTTTAATCTTGGGAGCAGGTCCATGTGGCTTGAGGACAGCCATAGAGTTGGCTTTTCTAGGTGCTCAGGTCGTGTTGTTGGAAAAGAGAACTTCATTCTCTAGGAACAATGTTCTGCATCTTTGGCGGTACACGATCCGAGATTTACAAAATCTTGGTGCGAAGAAATTCTACGGCAAATTCTGCTCTGGTTCTCTCGACCATATTAGTGAGTGTCATGATTTTAAACATAGCTTTGGTAAATTAGTTCAAAAGCAGTAGCTTGGTTAAGAAACTTGGTTTTGTTATTCCACTATATTAGATACCATTTTTAAGAACTGTTTTGGTCAACAAAACTATGGGACTATGGGCTGTGGCGTGACCTTAAATGATCAAAAACCTTAATGAACGGAACCAATGTTGTATAGAAAAATGGTCCAAAATTGCTCAACAGCAATGTGAAAAGACTGATAGTCATAAAGAAAAAGTTTTTGTTTTTCCTTCTTTTTTTGCCTTCATTTTTGGTAAATAATTAACAAATAATAAAAAAAAAACAACAACAACAAAAAGTTTGTATTTGCCTAATACTAAGATCTGCTGTGATCCCATGATTTCTATTGTTTTTCACAAAAGCACATAGAATTAAAGAGGATATATACATGACTGTATATATGAGTGTGTTTCCTGACCTTGCCTGCCTGTATGTGTGATTGTTTTGCATTTGCAGGTATCCGCCAGATGCAGTTAATTTTGCTGAAGCTGGCTCTGCTCTTAGGGGTTGAGGTTCACACTGGAGTGACCTACAATGGTCTGGTTGAACCCCAAGCATCAGGAACAGGTACATAATTAGTTATTATATAAAGCCTTACTTGCATGTTTGAGATAGCAAGTAGCAAGTGTAAAGCAAAGCTTTAAAAAAAATTATCCCGGGTTCTCCTTCAGGTTGGAAGGCTTTACTGCGTCCTGAGTCGCACCCTGCTTCTTCCTATCAGTTTGATGTTTTCATCTCAGCCGGAGGAGGAAGATTTGTACCTGATGGTAAGTTTTGTCAGTGACAATTAGACCATGAATGCTGCCTAAATTTACATAATTAAAGGCAAAAGCTCACATTCAAATTATGTCGTTTTAGTCCCTGGGTTTGATTACAGCCTGGGGATGTCCAACTAATCTTTGTAGCTTGCAGTATGGAAGAAGGGCTTTGTATCAGCATATTTCAAATATATATATATATATATATATATATATATATATATATACTGTGTGTATGTGTGTATGTGTATATGTGTGTATATGTGTGTGTATGTGTGTGTGTGTGTGTATATATATATATATATATATATATATATATATATATATATATATATATAATTTTTCATATTTTATATAGTATTCTGAAAGTATGCATTCTCAGAGGGATATTATTTGTAGCTGCTGTTTGGACACTTTTTTTGTGCTTTGAATATTAAATCACTCTTTTATGCATGCAGTGCAATGCTTCTATTTTTTACATATGTTTTGGGATTTAAATTGTGCCAGCAATCTCAGAGAATCCTGAGACCTTGATCAGGATGAAGATGAAGATGGTGATGAATAAAGGATGAATAAATAAAATGTTTTTTTAAGTTAGTAAACATTTAGTGCATTTTGACAGGTATTAAAAAAAAACCACACACAAAGAATGGTATGAAAAGTTTGTATTGTATGCTACTGCCATATACTGACCATAACTGTTATCAGATTGTGTCAAAAATGTAATCGTTCCAAATGTGTAATGTATCATGTATTACCATGATATTTCATTCCACTAATGTACCGTCACAAATAATGAAATCTGTGTATTCTTAAATTAGTCATTAATTTTCTGGTAAATTGCATGTTGTGTGTGTGCATGCCTCTGCATCAGGGTTTAAGATTAAGGAGCTGAGAGGAAAGCTGGCCATCGGGATCACGGCTAACTTCATTAACCACCACACTGCTGCTGAGACTCGGGTGCCAGAGATCAGTGGCGTGGCACGCATTTACAACCAGAAATTTTTTCAGGAGCTTCAAACAAAAATGGGTATGGAATCAGGACACTGTGGATGCACAAAAGTGCACTCCAGCTTACGTACAGTCAAATGCACATACTGTAGTTAATGTACAGTACATGCTACTATTAATCTACATATGCTGTATATACTGTTAGGCAGGCATTTGGAATCAGTCAGGTAAGTTCTCACTGAGTAATCTGATTGGATGAGAGGCATTCCAAGAGTGTGAGTAATGGATGGTAACAGAACTGGGGCATTATGTCTTGTATCACACTTGTTGATGATTTGATATGTTTTATCTGAAGATGTTAATGTCTTTATTATTATTATAAATTATTAATAGTAATTAAGCCTTTCCATGAGAAGTTGGGACAATTCTTTGACTCTCAATGGATTTCTTTCTTTCTTTCTTTTTCTCCTCTGTTTGGTTAGGCATTGATTTGGAGAACATAGTCTACTACAAAGATGACACTCATTACTTTGTGATGACAGCCAAGAAAATCAGCCTGCTGAAGAAAGGGGTCATCAAGCAAGTAAGGCCAGGACACGCTGAGCACATTATATTTCAGTATGGCTGCACACAAACAATGACAATGTGACTATGCACATGCACAGAGACTGGGTTTTCTTGATGTTGAGTATGTTCACATGTTTAAATTCTACTTTATTTTTCAGTATTAGTTTCTTATATGATTATATGATTAGCATCACTGCATTATGTACCATTTCTGACAAATTTAAGACAAATTGTAACAAATTTTAAAAAATTAAGACAAATTTAAGACAAATTGTAACACATCTTAATACATACACTGCAAGAACAGAAATATAAAACAATGTAAACAAATACCTATTTTAAATATGAAGAGAAATATATTGGTTGATTCTGTCAGGGGGGGTTTTTTGGAGGGGGAGGGGAGGGGGCTATATCTGATGTTGTAGACTTTAAGTCAGTAAATCCGCAAACCGCATTAATGGTGAACAATAAACCATCTTTCAAATAAGTGACCTGAACTGAAAAGATGCATTCAAAAAGTCTGTATACAATGCCACGCCTCTTTTAATGATGGTTATTAAGAAAACATCAAGTTAACTGTACTTTAATAGTGTTATCTCTTTTTCACAGGACTATGCTAATGCTGAACAACTGTTAGCACTTGCTAACGTTAACACAGAGGCATTACTGAAGTACGCATATGATGCTGCAATGTTTTCTACGGGCCAAAGCCTTCCTAACCTTGAATTCGCGAAGAATCACAAGAGAGAGGAAGACGTAGCCATGTTTGACTTCACCTCCATGCACCGTGCCGAGAACTCCTCGATGGTGATGGAGCGCAAAGGCAAGAAACTCCTTATTGGCCTGGTGGGAGACTGTCTGGTGGAGGTTCGTAAGTTACATACTGTATACACATACATGCACACTCTCTCACAGAATGGACTGATCTTTCTCTGAATGTACAGCTGTATTGTTTGTATTGCCTTGCCTTATTGATAAGTGGTTTTCTTAAGGCTACGCTGCTATTTAGTCCCAGTATCTCAAATTCTTTTCACACTGTGAGTGTGGAAATGCTCTTACTCTATAAAACATAGCTGTGAGTTCTACTGTTGTTTTCTTTCACGTTTACGTGATCTCCCATCACATTCAGTCGGGATGTTTTTCCGACCACATTTCTTACTTCTAGGTCATGGTTCACCACTATCCTAACAGGTTTTAATAATGTGTTGGACAGCTCTTTTAGTTTCAGCAATCTGCTTAGTTGCTTTCCTTTCCTCATGCAGGACAATAATTTGACCTTTCTTATACACAAGCATGTTTTATTATAACACTTGATATAGCCACATGTTCCACCTTATAACAATGCAGTTTGTGTGTAGCCCTTTTGGCCCTTGGGGACTGGAATTGCACGAGGCTTCCTGGCTGCTTTTGATGCTGCATGGATGGTGAGGAGCTGGGGAAAAGGAACACCACATATGCAGATTCTGGCAGAAAGGTACTACAAAGCCATGCAAATCCTGATAATGTACCGGTATTGAGTACATCATTGGTCAGTATTTGTTAGGGTGACATATTTGTGCTACATGAGTCATTTCAATAGGAAATGTAACACACTATGTAGCCCTCACTCATTTCTAGTGCACCACTTTGTGACCACATTGTGACCACATCCATCTCAAGCAGTCTTTATTTGAAGACAGTACTAATCTCATGTCTTCCTCTTTATTTAAATGAAACAGGGAAAGTGTGTATCAGTTACTATCACAGACCACTCCTGAGAATACGAGCAAGAACTACTCCGCCTACAGCATTAATCCGAGCACCCGTTACCCGAATGTAAACATGTCCTCCATAAAACCTGCACAAGTAAGAACTTAAAATACTTACCCTGGTCACTTTTTATCGTGTTTGTTTTTAAACCTCATTTATTTGCAAGGGGTGGAATGTATTAGTTGCAATGCATTTTATCCCTAACTGAGCAGTGTAGCAGTATCCAGTTAAATAAGTTGTGACATGCATGGTGCATGATTGTAACATGTTCTTTAGGTGCAGCATCTGTATAAGGTTGAGGCCAACTTGGACACCAGCCAAAAGAAAAAAGTTCCATTACAAACTAATAACCAAGGTATGTCATAGATCTCTTGCCCGTCATTGCACAATGTCTCTACTGAATTATTGTCCATTTGAGATCTTTTTCTAGGTAAATAATAGGGGTATAATGATATAGTTTATAATACTGCATTATATGAATTCAGCACATCTTTGTAATAGCCAATATGAAATCAGACTCCATAATTGGGTAATAAATTAGCCTGTTTGTCCTAAAGCTACCTAACGTATGATTAAACATGCCCACAGTCCGAATAAGTAGCATTTTGGTCAAAGGTGTTTCCATCTTTATTATTTATTGAATGATGAGATCTGTGTGTTGTGTGTAGCTTCTCTGCGACGTGCATCAGACCTGCTGAGCTGGTGTCAGAAACACACAGCCTGGTGTGAGCGGGTCAAGGTGAAAGACTTGAGTCAGTCATGGAGATCTGGCCTGGCACTCTGCGCCCTGATCCAGCACTTCAGACCCAAACTCATGTAAGGTTCTTTTTTTTGGCAAAAACAACTTACAAACACAGATTCAGCGGGCTGGCGGCTTAAAAATCTAAAAAACTAATTACACCTCACGAGTAACACATACATTATATACAGTCTATTTCTAAATTATTACTTTATTTTTAATGTAAAAGCACATTGTTTAGGCAAAGATGTAATGAGATGCTTTTCCTTTTTTCTCTTTTGAACATATACTTTTTGAACACACTAAATAAGTATTCTTAGAAGTAATCATATTAGGTTATATGTCAGTGCTGTTTTTCAGTGTGTTTGGTGTTGATTAATTTTCTGGACTAGTGGCTCCGACAGTCGTGCCGCCTGCAAGGCAAAATACTCCTTATACCAACCTTAGTAACAACTCGTTCACCGGGACTAAGAAATAAATTGATTCTAAAAAGGTGCGATTGTTTTACAAAAGAAAGTATTGATTGATGTGGTGAAGTTTTTTCCTTGCGTGTATAATGTACACACTCATACTGATTAGCCATAACATTATGACCACTGACAGGTAACCTGAACAACATTTGTTCACTAAGTGTACTCCAGCAAACTGGATCATGGGCATCCAAGGCGAACCCATGAATGGGTGGAGCAAAGGCCAGTGTGTTCGGTCCAATATCACAGGAATAATACAGCACAAATCAGTAAATAAAGTCAATGATGGCCATGATAGAAAGGTATTGGAACCGCCAATACAACACAGCTTGCCACGCACAGGGCCCAGCATGCACAAAGCTCAACATCCTGGTGCCAGTCATGCCTCAAGGGGCCAGAGCTGCCCTGGCAGCACAAGCGGAACCTAAAACCTAGGTGGTTTTAATGTTGATTAAACATTTTAATGAATAAAAAGATGGTAAAATCAACCAACAAGAAAAAGTGGTACCAGAAGAATAAAGATTTTTAGGATGTGCTGAAACAATCCACATTTATACATCATTTCATATATACTGTATATAAAAGCAGCACTGTGAGATTTTATTTACATTTTTAAACTCTCTCGCATATTAAGTATTTGACAGACTGCAAGATGTGTACAAACTGACGCAAGTACTTTGTCATGTTCAAAAGCCCCAAGCTGCACCATCTGCTATTTTCCAAGCTGATGCGTTTCTTTCTCTTGCAGAGACGTGTCCACTCTGGCTGAAGATAATGCCACGTACAACAACCAGCTGGCCTTTGACATTCTCCAGAAGGAGTTTGGCATCGCCCCCATCATGTCTGCCAGTGCCATCGCCTCTAGCAAGGAGATCGATCAACTGTCCGTGGTGCTCTACCTCACGCAGGTCCACAATGCTTTCAGTGAGACTCCCAAACCAGCAGGTAGATTTCTAATCAGCACTAGTATGACATTTGAAGATTTGGTGTTACAAAGCTGTAGTAAAAGGCAGAAGGGTGAGAATAAAATTTCCATTAAATTACAACCATCAGTAACTCAAACATATGATGGTGTGTCTCACAGTCCCAGGACTTGGTAAACCATAGTGTCTTTGGACAGAACTGTATTCAGCCTTTTTCATTAATAGGAAGCTAACAGTCTTTGTTTAAGTCTGGCAGTGGAGAGTTTTCTCACAGGCTAGAGCCCTAATGAGCAAAGAAGATTTTGGGAAAAATTCAAAAGAAGAAAACTTGAGAGGATCGATCCAAACTCAAAAGTGAACTCATCCTCTTTTTGTAATTGTTTGAATGTGTTGAAAGGATGAGAACATTCTGAATAAGCATCAGAATGATCATCTTTATTATTTTTAGCTCTTTCATTACCAACACATACTGCCACTTCCTTTTACGGAAAACTATTTCCTGTCACACATTTATAGAAAGTGCATTTGTGCTACTCACCAGCTGTTGGCCTTGCCATCTGTTTAAACTGCACAGAGGATATCAGGACGCCCAATCAACTGTGACTGATGTTAGATTCAAAGCTGGTTGTTAGTTCATCGTGGAACACAGAATAATAACCTTCAAGCTTTAGCAGTTTGTAATAGGTTTAAATATAACATGTCCTGTGTGTGTGTTCAGGTCATGTCCTTATCGCATCCAGTCCGTACGCATACATACAGTGAGACAAGGTCTGTTTGAACAGGGCTATACACACTACAGTGGTGCGAAAGAACAGAATTGTACATTAAATGACAGCAAAGTGCAGCAAAAAATAATGAGTACATACTGTTACTACATGCACTAATTATACAGAACAGCAGAAGTTCGACACCATAATTATGTGAAGGTGAGCAGACTGATTTTGTAAGTGATATGTCATTGCAGAGCGTCGTAATTACCAGCATGAACAATTATTTAGATGACAGTCTAGAAAGATCATAGTGAGAGGTAAAATGCCATGTTGCAGATTGTGCTGGGGTGTATACAGTGTTTGTTTGGAGGCAGTTGGTCATTTTCCAATGCCGGAGGCTTTGCAGATGCAGCCTAAATGAACCGAGTGAAAGCAAGAGTGTCTCATCAAGACACTGTCTCTTTAAGAGCTCTTTTCCCAGCATGCACTGCTGTGAATGGGCTGTTCTGTTCTGTGCTGTGCTGTGTCTGTGTCTCAAGTGCTGCTGCACCAGCACACGCAGCATTTCGGAAATCTGGAGCTCGAGTGGGGAAATGGCTCGTCTGGGCTAGGGTGGGATTCTCCCAACCCTGCTACAGCTGACACACACACACACACACACACACACACACACACACACACACACACACACACACATACATCCGTTCCATAAGGGAAGCCGGTGTCGTCTAAGCTGAAAAACCAGGTATTAATGGATTAAGAAAGGATTTAACATGCTGGGGAATGGACTTGGTCCAGTGTTCAAGGTTTTTTTGCAGTGTTCATCTGGAATGCCATCCAGATGTGCAGGTAGAGCTGTCACTCGAACTGAATGGTGGAGGTGTGTATGCGAACAGGAGAAAGGACTAGCATCTGATGCTGTGGAGTCGGGGGTGTCATTTTGCATTCACGTAAAATGATGATTCATGTTGTGATTATGCAAGCATTAGCAAGAAAAAAAATAATAATTAAGCTCCAGGATTGCATATGTAAATTTTCTAATTATGTAATGCACAAACATGAGTTATGCGTGTTTCTTTTTCTCTAACTAGTTCTGGGATTGTTGTGTTTGTTGTTCCATATTTTTTTTTTTTTATAATAATCATCTCTCTCATTGCTGGTACGAAGTAGTTAAAGAAATCCTCTTGATTTGATGAAGGTAATTTGTCTCTAAAAGACATCAACAAAGACATTATGCATGTACTCCAAAATTAACTTCCTTATAATGGATGTCTAAGGGCAGCTGTTAAGGCAGGCAATAAATATTTATGAAAACATATTTTCGTATGGTTTCATCAATTTTACAGTCAGGTATTTAATATTTCATCTCCTCCGTCTGTACTGAGCATTAAGAAATTAATATTTGTCATTTTGCCTTGACCAAAGTCATTGTACTTGTGTGCTGGTTCATAGATTGAATTGAATGCTTCAGTGTTTTAAAGTTAATAAAGAACAGCTTTAGTTTTTGGGAGTGTAACAATTTTATGAAATGGATTAGTACAATAATTGAAAATATTCCATGGAACATTTAATAAATCATATATTTTTTTAAAAATATTATTAATATTTGTGAATAAATCGATTTTAAAATAATCCTTCTGTACATCATTAATTGCGACTTTAAGCAACGTTGGTCTCATCGATTAGAAGCTACTAACTGAATCCCAACATATCAGGATCAGGAGTGTCTGACAAATATCCAATCACTACCTTTTGAATCGAATCATATTGTATATCTCATTGAAACTATTGGCTCATGCTTTATTTTATGCGGTTTTATGATATTAACAATTTACCCCTTTTTTGTTACCGGGTTGTCAGAGGTGTCAAATTTATTATCTGTTGTAATAAACTACAATTATGATAAAGAGTAGAATGAGAGCTTTTTTTAAACATATGCAATAAATTTACATTTTTCATGTTGCTGATCAAAATAATTCCTGTAAGATATTTCATATTAATCAGTTGAAATGTTTACCTTTTTCATCGTATGCTCCACAGAAAAGGCCAGCTCGAAGTCTCTTTCCTTAACCCGCTCGGCTGTCTTTTTCCTGAACAAGCTCAAGCACAACTCCCTTCAGAGACGCAAGGTGGGCACCACACACGGGCCGGGCTTTTCTAAAAAGGAGTTGCGAGTGATATTAAATTCATTGTTTTGTTTATGTCTGGTTGAGTTATGTAACAAGCCACAAATGAGGTCATGTGACTTTTCCCTTAGGAGCGTCTGGCTTCTGAGAGAGAGGAAAGGAAGCGAAATATGAGGGAGGAAGAGAAAAAGAAAGATGTGAGTACTACCTTTTTAACGGAGTGTGTGTGTGTGTGTGTGTGTGTGTGTGTGTGTGTGTGTGTGTGTGTGTGTGTGTATGTGTGTGTTAGACATTTGTATCCCGTGTGAGAGAGGATCCCTGCCATCACATTTTAGCTGTGCAGCATCTTCAAAGTGCATTTTCTTCCCTTTTTCCCTTGTTGAGAGCACAGACAAAAATAAGGCTTATGAATATGGGTGACTTGTTTGTTTACTAATGCTCTTTAACAACCTATTTTTTCATTGCTCGAATGTAGATTTCTTTTTGCATGGTCATTTTTCTATCTTGTTGTCGTCAAGCTGTTTTTTCAGTGAATGCAGGTGTTTACCTCGCAGCATGTGCGGAAACGGCATCGTTAACTTCGTACTCGTTCTGCCTCATGCCATAGCTCGTGCCCACAGTGCCAGCGGCAGACGCAGAAAGCAGTGAGCTGTGCTACTTCTGCAATCAGGAACTCTATGTGCTGGAGAGAGGCAGCGCTGAGGGCAAGTTCTTCCACCGCAGTTGCTTCACATGCCAGCAATGTGGTTCCACTCTGCGCCAGGGAGGATACACTTTCCATGCCGAGACAGGTCAGCTATAATTGTTATAGGCCTTTGTTATTAGTCTACTAGATTACTACACTGTAAAAGAAAAAAAAAAATTTGGCTTGTTTGAAATCTGTCCTGTTTTAACACAATGCATGCAAGGAATGTTATGCACATATTTATTTGTATTTGTTTATGTTTTTTTCCAGTAAATTCTAGCAGATGTCATTGTGCACAATGAACAAAATTTTTAATGCCTGCATAATTCCCACTCTTGCATCTCTTCTGTCCTCTGTAGACAAGTAGGATTGCATGCCAGCATGTTGTGCCAGCTTCAGCTGTTTACTTTTTGCTCTGTCCACAGGGAGGTTTTACTGTGAGCAGCATTCCGAGCCAAATCAAGAGAATGAGGAGCAGAAGGAACCAGAGCGATCGGATCAATCTGCAGGTGCAGAGGTGTGGAACATATCACAGCTAATTACACTGCGTATTAGCGCTGCCATCATTTTCAATCTGCTCTATTAGTGTCTCGATGTTGATTAATAACACAAGAGCGATCTGCATTTCTGTGGGAGATTTGCTCTACCATGGTTCATTATGAAATATTACTTCCGCTAACACAAGAAATAGCAGAATGCAGGCATGGATTATTGCGACACATTGCGCTGGCTTGTATTTTTTGTATGCTTGGGCTGTATTTTGCTGATGATCGTGTAATGTAGTGGCTGCAAAGGGAGGAACTATTATAAAGGAAAGAGCTGTAAGGTAGATGGATTGCACTTGGGATCATATTCTAGGTGTTGTATCATAAGACTACTATTTTAATTGCTAGGCTACTAAAGATAAAAATTAATTCTAAATGTCTACATGTAAATGTGATGTAATTTTTTTCATCCATACAGGATCTTAACAGGACAAAGGAGCCTGAGGAACAGAATGGGAAAAATGAGGCGAGTAAAAACAAGCCCAAGGACGAGAGTGTGTTTAATGCAACGCCTCAGAAGTTTCGCTCTATAAAGAGAAAAAGCTCCTACAAAATATCTATAGAGCCGGACTGTGATGAAACCACAGAACCCAACACGCTCACAGAGAAGGAGCAGCTTGTACCAAGCAGTGCCAAGGACAACGATAAGCCTGGCATACCTACAGAAATGGGTCCAGTAAGCCAGACACAGTCAGAAGACAATTCTATCCAAAAAGAAGAGGAGTCTTCCTGTCCTGTCGCCATCCCAGTGCCAGCGCCACGTGGTTCTCGAGTGCCCGTCCCTAGACCCCGCACCATCCACAACATACCGTCCATGCACACTGAAACCGAGGAGAACCAAGAGCCGATGCCAGACCTCACTACCTGCATGTCAGCGCCAATAAATGTTCCTGAAAATGACAAGACCTCTCAAACTCCTCCTATTGAGCCAGAAAATAGCCTGAAGAAGTCCAGTGAATCCAAACCCAAGCTATCGCTTAAGAAGCTCCAGCTGTCAGCCGAGGAGAAAACACAGCTGATGGACTTTACTTTCAGCCAGGACTCAGACCCAGAGACACCGCCATCCTCATCATCTACATCTTCATCCTCCAGGCCTCAGGACGGAGGAGGAGCTGAGGAGGAGGGTTACTCGAGCGGAGGAGTGCCATGGGGTCAAGTTCGACAGAAGAAGCTCCGCCGGGGTTTGAGAAGGAAAGAGGAGGTGCAGCGAGAAAGTCTGCCTCAACCGGGAAGAGTCAGATCCAAATTTTCACCCTGGAACCTGTCTTCACCTCGGCTGCAGCATCGCTTCAGTGTGCTGCGGATCCCTGTTAATGCAGGTACGTTTTGTAGCAATTAAAGTTTATGAAAGTGTACCAATTTGTCTATTGTGCACTGCCTTGTCATAAAAAAGCTCACTCTCAAATTTTTTTGTTGTACCGTTTTTAGCTTTGATTACGGTATGTATTTACTGTGGCGTTGTTTTAGACAAGTTTATGCAATGTCATAACGTTTATTTCTGTATAAATAGATCATGCGAGAGCCAAGTGACTACTTAAAGTTTTCTCCAGCAGATGCCAAATACTTTTAATGAGGCTTAGGTCATAACTCTGTGGTGGCAAATTTATGTGTAAAAAGTATAGAACCACTCTGTTTTTCACAGTTTGAGTTCTGGATTATGTCTGTGTCATCAGGGAAGAAAAGCTCAGTAACCTGGACATTCGGTACATTCAGGTCATCAGCTGACATTTTATTTTCTTGTCACATAACGTTGTTGAGCCTGGATCTGACCAACTGAAGCAACCCCAAATCATTAGCACTGTGTCCAGAGGCTATGGCTATGCATGGTGGTGCATCGTTTCATGTGTTTCCCTTTTTACGCCCATCAGATCACATGATTTTGCTACTGCTCAGTAGTCCAGTCTTTATGCTCCCTTTTAAAAGCCTTTATTTTGTCACATATACATTACAGCACAGTGAAATTCCTTCTTCGCATATCCCAGTGTAACTGGGGTCAGAGCGCAGGGTCAGCCATGGTACAGCGCTGTTCCCCCCTGGAGCAGTTAGGGTTAAGGGACTTGCTCAAGGGCCCAACCTGGCTGAGCTGGGAATCGAACCGCCAATCTTCCGATCAGTAACTCGGTGCCTTAGCCCACTGAGCCACCACTGCTCTATCACAATAAGGACTTTTTTTTTTTATTAGACTTACCAACAAATGGTTTTCTTATTGACACACAGCTGTTTAGTCCCAATCCTATAAGTTTACTTTGCATTGTATGCATTTGCTTTTGCATTCTGTTGCTTTTGATTATCCTGTGTATATGTCTATACTGTGTGATGCAGTGGTAAAGTGCTCACCCTATCATCCAGAGGTCACAGCCTGAGGTCTAGAGAGAGCTGATTGGCCGAGCTCTCTGAGAGGGGAGGAATGAAATGTACTTAGTGCTCCCACATTAGTAACGGTTCTACAGCCAATCGGGGGCGTCTGTGAGCTCATTCGAGCCAAGGGTGACAGTGGCAAGGAAAAACTCCCTGAGATGGCAGTAGGAAGAAACCTTGAGTGGAACCGGACTCAACAGGGAACCCATCCTCATTTGGGTGAAACAGAAAGCAGGAATTGATCTGCATTCATACTGTGTGTTAGGTGGCAGGCAGTTCAGTATAATAGTTGTTAATAGATGTTAATTGATGTTAATATGGAGTCCAGGTAGTTATTGGAGGCTCAGATAGACTTGTAGGAAATTCCAGTCCTGAACTATCGAGCGACTGTAGCCAAGTCCGCATAGAAACGGCTGTCAACATCATGCGAGGCCAGAACCGTCTTCCTAGTAGAGTGAAACCGTCCCCAGACATCGGATGCATCCCAAAGAGACACACGGGACATCCATGTGACGAGATCTCCTACCAGAAGCGGGGCACGAGGATGAGTCAGGCAGGTCCAGAGGGCAGAGGGAGTCTGGATCACTGGCAGCTCAGGAACGACATGTGTAGCCCGACAGAGAGAGGGAAAGAGAGAGAGAGGGGGGGAGAGAGCAGAAGAGGAGAGATGACAGTTAGGTATGGTCACAGTCACATAATGTATAAGGTGAATGTATATTTAGTGTAGAGTGCAAGCAGGGACTCCGGCAGGACTAACTATAACAGCATAACTGAAAGGAAGAACCAGAAGGAAACACAGACATGAGATGTAAAGCAACCAATCACCTCACTGTCAACAAACCTGAGTGATCAATGAGAGTGGGGAGGACAGCATCTAAACATACCAGTTCATCATAATACTCTACGTCCATGAGTCCCCCAGATCTGCTCCTTTACCTAAGGCAAATCTACTTACAAAATGCCTGGTTAAATAAATAGGTTTTTAGCCTAGACTTAAACACTGAGACTGTGTCTGAGTCCCGAACACTATTTGGAAGGCTATTCCATAACTTTGGGGCTTTGTAAGAAAAAGCTCTGCCCCCTGCTGTAGTTTTAATAATACGTGGTACTGACAAGCAGCCTGCATCCTTTGATCGAAGTAGGCGTGGCGGATCGTAAGACACTAGATACTGCGGTGCGAGACCATTTAATGCTTTATATACCAAAAGTAGTATTTTAAAATCAATGCGAAATTTCACAGGGAGCCAATGAAGTGAAGTTAATATAGGGGTGACGTGCTCATATCGTCTGGTTCTAGTGAGGACTCTGGCTGCTGCATTCTGAACTAATTGAAGCTAGTTTATGCACCTAATCGAACAACCAGACAGTAGAGCATTGCAATAGTCCAGCCTTGAGGTGATAAAAGCATGAACAAGTTTTTCTGCATCGTTTAGTGACAATATATTCCTTAACTTGCCAATATTTCTGAGGTGAAAGAATGCTATCCTGGTGATACTGTCTACATGAGCTTCAGATGAAAGACTAGAATTTATAATCACACCCAGGTCTTTTACTATTGCACTAGATAGAACAGAAAGGCCATATAAAATTACAGTGTGACCTAAAATCTTGCTTCTAGCTGCATGCGGTCCTATGACTAGAACTTCTGTCTTATCAGGATTAAGCAGAAGGAAGTTAATTAGCATCCAGTTTCTTATATCCTTTACACATTGCTCAACTTTAGCAAGCTTGTTTCTCTCATCTGGTTTTGCTGTGTGTCGTCAGCATAAGAGTGAAAATTAATATCATGCTTACGGATTATGTTGCCCAAAGGAAGCATGTAAAGGGAAAAAAGAAGTGGGCCTAAAACCGAAACCTGTGGGACACCAAACTCCACAAGAAAACATGCAGAATAATCATTTAAAATCATTTAAATCTACACGATCAGTCAAATAGGATCTGAGCCAGGAGATGGCTGTTCCTTTAATTCCTACTACATTTTCTAATCTGTGAAGGAGAATGCTATGATCAATTGTGTCAAAAGCTGCACTGAGGTCTTGTAACACAAGCATAGTTACGCAACCTTGATCAGAGGCCAATATGAGGTCATTTATCACCTACTTCTCGTTAAACACCTGCCACAAAGTGGTTTCTTCAAGTGATGCAAGAGGAAGGAGTCATTAGGTGTGGGGTCGGGGGAGTAGGGTGGGATGAGGCAGTATTTCCTCCTTTTGGAGGAGCGAATCAGGAAATGTTTTCCTCCACCAGCATCACGTAGTGACCTGGCCACTATTCTCCAAGAAGAATGGCCCAAAATCCCTCTTCAACTGTGCAGGACTTGTATCTGTCGACAAATTTATGCTGTATTGGCCGCAAAAGGAGGCCCTACACCATACTAATGAATTATTGAGGTCTAAAACCAGACGTTCAGTTTCACTGTCCAACCCCTGTATACTGTATATGATATAATGTCAACAGTTCTTCAAGTGATTTTTTTTTAGTAAAGCAACCAGGTTTTCATAATGTTTTATAGAGTTCTTAATCTTAACTCCGTTCCAGTATTTCCTGCAGTCTCCTTAGTAGTTTCCTTGGCTTGATGCCTTGACGAGGGCCAATAATTTGACCCTTTGAAACTCCACAACCATGTGGGGCATAAGAATTGTAATAAATAAGAAGTTACTCACTGCATCAGTTAGAGTTAAAATCTGTTGCCAGCTGAACCATCACTGCAGTAATTATCCAATCATATGCTCTTAGGTAATTTGCCTATTTAATTATAGACTTACGGTGTACGGTCACCTATAGACTATTGTCGTGATTTTCGACATTTTTCGACTATTGTCGAGAGTTCCATCTCGTTGTAATGAAGTCAAAGAGCTTTTAGGTTTTATCAAGGACAGGTTTTTATGCATGTACTGAAAGAGCTCCTGTTTAAAATTGGATTAGCTTTGAATACAGTTTCTTTTGTATCTCAGAATTAAGATTGAGAAATATTTTCTAGTGCTTTGACAAGCACCATCATCTTCTACAAACATACCACTAAGATAAAATGTTTACCACACCACAGCACTGACTGTAGTAAAAGGAGTCTTTTTTTTTTTTTACATGGGCACATTTGTGTTTTGATTTGTGCCATTTCAGAATAATCATAAATATTACTGATGTTGTACAGTATAATCATAGTCATGTTGTTGCAGCTGCAGCATTTTTGTTGTATCTCTTTAGAACTTAACTCCCATGTATTTTACAGTGCAGTGTGCGTGCGTGCGTGTATGTGTGCGCGTGATAGAACGGAGACTAACAGCTCTGATGCAGCTGTATGTACAAAAATATTAGTTAGATTTCTTTGTATATCTGTTATGAAATGTTTCCTGCATCATGCTTCCAACGTTGCACAAGATCATCTAACAAGCTACTCATACAAATTGAATTGCACCATTTCCCCTACCTCTGCAAACAAATGAGTAACTAACAACAATTGTTTGCTAACAACAATTGTCACTGCAGAGCTTTTGACAGACAACATTAACTTTTCTCATAGATTACAGAAGATTAGAAGTTGCTAGAATAACACATTGCTAACAATCTAATAGGAAAAGGCTAGTTTGTTAGTTAACCAAACTCCTAATTTTCTATGCATTTATTGTGATTACAAAAATTCTAATAAGTGACGGGACTATTACTTTTGAGCACAGGATTATGTATTTATTTATCTTTTTCCAGCCTTGTACTGTACCTCTCCAGGACTGTATTCTGTGATCATATTTAATTTGCGGATGTTTGTTTCAATACAATACTAGGTCAGGCAGATTCTGACGATGAGGTCGATGGTGATGATGATGAGGAGGAGGAGGAAGATGACGAAGGAAACGAAGAGGATCTTACGCTGGAGCATTGCATGGACGGCCAGGTTAGAGGCTGGAAAATAATTAGCAGTCGTATGCTTGTTCCTCTCAGCAGGTGCCGACTAAGGATCTGCCCTTGAGGAGAAGATGCATACTAGTGTAAATATGAGAGCTGTACCAAAAGTAATGCATAACCTTTTTATATGCATAACTGACATGGGTTATTCATATTTCACGTTGATCGAGTACTTTTTCCTCTGTACCAAGGTACTACTCAGCATGGTTTACATCACAAGTGATTCATTTGAATGCATTGAACCCAACTGTTATTATTGGATTTCCAGCTTCTTAACACACAGAGTATGACTGCACAACAATACCTGCTATCCATTATCACCCAAATGAGGATGGGTTTCCGGTTGACTCTGGTTCCTCTCAAGGTTTCATCCTATTGCCATCTTAGGGAGTTTTTCCTTGCCACGGTTACCCTCAGCTGGCTTATCAAGGACAATTTGATAATTTTGAGTCCTATACATTTTGTTGCAGTTTATACACATCATCATAATTTTCTTTATATTCTGTAAAGCTGCTCATTGACCATTGTTAAAAGCGCTACACAAATAAAAATGAATTGAATAAAACTCTCAAATCCTCTTTAAAAATCCCCTTTGTTGCAGTTGATAGTCTTCCGCTGCAGGGTTTGTCTTCGGTGCTGGTTTCCCCTTTTTTTTTTTTTTTAAACTTCTTTAGCCATCTGTGCACATTGTTCTCGTCAGTGGTGTTATCTCCATAAACATTCTGTAGTGCAGTTAGAGACCATCAACTGCAACAAAGAAGATTTACAAAGAGGTCGCAAGAGTCGTGTTTCAATGATTGCTCAAATGCATCACTTTTGATGGAGACTATGTTGAGTAGTACTGTAACTTTCTTTAAAAGAAAAAAATATCCCCATTTTTGCATAAATTTTGATACAGACCTCATACACATGCACATATTTAAACTTTTGTTTTCTTTGCATATGGAGTAATGCCCGTGTCAAAACATCGGCTGAATCTCAAAATTGTAGTTTTCTTGCTTTTGTTTTGTTTTTTTACTTAATTTATTTGTTTAGGCTGTACCAGTGCATCTGTCTAAGGCAGAGAAACAGGAGTTGATGAAGATGAGGACTTTGGAGCGAAGGGCCAAGATGAGTGAACTTCAGCGCTTGCGTAAAGCTCAGGTTAGAAATAGCATGTTTACAGTATATACACACATGAAACACACTGGTAGAGTCACTATTTCAGATCTAGGCCTTACCTGTTACAAAACTACCCCCAAATCTCTGAAAAATCAGAGAGGGCATCATATACACTAGTACACTAACTGTCAAAAGTTTGGACACAAATTCTAATTCCATAGTCTTTCCGGACTTGTGTTTCTTTCTACAGAATATGCAATAATCTTCTTTGAACAGTTGATATTGAGACGTGTCTAATCTGAGACGGCTCTAATCTGAGGTGCTGTTAATTAATGATTTATAATTACAGGGATAGTCAGTAACTATCTATCTATCCTGGCATGCCCTTCAAGAGAGCCAGGTTCATCATGGTGCTTGATGGGATTTGCAATACTGTTCTTACGAGAACTCTTCCAAAACACCTGGTATGACTGGTGTGTCCAAACTTTTGACTGGTACTTTTTACTTCTTGTTCTTTCATGGTTTAAAAATATGACTTTACATAACTTCTGCTAATGATGAAAAATGCTTCAGGAGTGCTGAGAAGACCACAGCCAGAAAAATATCTGATTTGCTGTATAGTTTAGTACGCTCTCCTTATTGCTTTTAATGAAATAAAAATTACACAGTTCACATTTTTCAATTCTGATACTTCTGATTATTTAGTAACATATGTACAATATAATCTACACAATATTACACTACCATGATTTCCAGTGACATTTATTCTGATTACTAGACCTGGCAGCCTTTATGCAACATGGGCAATTTACAGAAGTAAGAGTTCTGACAAAAATACCAGTAATGTTAACGGTGGTAATAATGAAACAGTGATTACACACACCGTGTTTTTTTTTTTTTTTTTTGTCTTTTTTTGCACTGGTCTCTAAAAATAGGTTTAAGAAGCAGATATTAAAAAGTCAGCCATGTGGCCAATTAGTAAAAGGATTATATTGGAAATGTACTTGCTGCTGCCAGCAATCAGCTCCCAACTACACCCTTCTCTGTGCTTGTTTCTATTGTGCATCACGATTTCTTTAAATGGAAAATCATGAGGGATAAATTAACATTGCACAAGTATAATCAACCAACCTGGCTCAATCTACCAACCTGAATAGAAAAGTTAATTGAACTTTATTACAGAGCATTATTCCACCATTTCCCCTTCTCCTAGCTGTCAACCTATATCCTGGTTACATGTATTAAAATATTTTATCAATACTTAAACTTAAAATACTTAATACTTAAAATGTATTTCTCACTCTGTTGTGATAATATTGTATAATTTACTAGAATTTTTTATTTGATTAGATTTGTAGTGCACCAGTGTGAATTTTTGGGCAGTATAAGTGTGAAAACGTTGCCCTACTTACACCTTCTCGCCCCGGCATTGCAATGGTCCTCACATTACAGTATGCGTAGCAAAAACCTAATCTAGTCAAGCAGACATTTTACTGCTGCTAAGATATGCCATGCGATTATACCATAAAATGTCCAAGCACACCAAGTTAAAAGTGCTCCACTATTTCTGTTCATTCTGTTCGTTCATGTGTAATGTTGTGTAAAGTGCACTAACATCTTTTGTGTATGATCTGTAGTCTATCCAGAGGAGGCTGGAAGAGATCGAGGTGACATTTAAAGACCTGGAGGAAAAGGGAGTGATGCTAGAGAGATCTCTCAGAGGACAGACTGGTATGTATCTTCAGCTTCTAATACTTTCTTCCCATACTGTACACACTGATCAACCACTGATACAGTAGATGCACTTTGAAACGCATGAGTTAAAGGATACATCAGTTGTTTAAATGCTTTCAGAGAAATTGAGAATTAGCGATATTTCCAGAGTATGACTCGTCTTTTTTTAGTATTATATAACACATATTTATTGCATTGTGCTGTAATCCTGTGATCATTGACAAAACTGTCTTTGAACACATGGGGACAGTGTCTAGTTTATAGGTAAATGCTCTCCATCAGATCTCTACTCAGCTTCTTTCTTAAATATACTTACATTATTTAACTAAGTAATCAATACATTACTCAAAAGCATATATATTTACTACTGGGCTTCATGGCATAGCTGATCCATTTAATGCCTGTTCTTCTTCCAAAGGTTCTGAGACCTCGACAGGCATGATCGACCAGTGGATCGACCTGGTCCAGCAGAAGAATGCTCTTGTTTCAGAGGAATCTGATCTCATGGTTGCGTAAGTCACATGGCCCATGCTTACACCAGCTCTAAACCCCTTTCTGTTTTGGATCTAGTGCAGTCATTTCTACATTAATTAATACAAATCTTTCAGGACACAGGTTCCCCTCTGTCGTTGCTCCTGGCAACCTTTATTCTAAATGTCTAGTTCTTATTAAAATAAATATGAGGCTGATGGGATGTATTTAAGCTGCCTTGAGCACACAGTAGAATTTGCATATATTTACATACCATAACACTTCCCTACCCCACCCCCATACTGATTCCCACCGTGAAATGCTAATGCGATATCTGTTTCATTTTTCTCATCCAGATCTCGACAGCTGGAATTAGAGGACAAGCAGAGCATGCTGGAGCTGGAGCTACGGCGCTACATGGAAATTGAAGGTATTATGGAAATGCATTTTGGTTTCGTACTTTTTGCTGTATCAGCAAATAGACTTTTGCTGTATCAGGAAAAAAAGAGGACACCATACAGTAAACTGTTTCTATATACATCCAGTTAGTGGTGTCATGTAATAAGCTTTGGCACAATCACATTTACATGTGAAACTAAAGGTTATGACAATATGTGGAAACCACAAAACTTTAGGACACTATTTGGACTCTGATGGTGCTGGAGACATTTATGTTTAGTAAAATGCTTGATAAACTGAGTATAGGGACAGATGGTGAATTTACCTATAAAATACAAGATTAATTTTAGTGCATATTAATACATCATGGCTATTTTATGAATATTGGAGAAGTTAAAAAGAAACATTACAATATTCTATATTTTATATAAAAAACTGACTAGAATGCTTAGAGGATAGCACACGCTGGTGCTAATTATCCGATACAGTATATCAGCAAAAGTATTCACTCACCCATCCAAATCATTGAATTCAGGTGTTCCAATCGCTTCCATGGTTACAGGTGTATAAAATCAAGGACCTAGGCACACAGACCGCTTCTACAAACATTAAAAGTATTATAACGAAGTGGAAGCGATTAGGAAAAACAGCAACTCAGCCACGAAGTGGTAGGGCACATAATATCACAGATCGAGGTCAGCAGCTTTCTGCAGAGTCAAAAGCTATAGACTCCATGTGCTCCAAACCTCATGTGGCCTTCACATTAGCTCAATAACAGTGTGTAGAGAGCTTCATGAAATGGGTTCCCATGGCCGAGTAGCTGCATCCAAGCCTTACATCACAAAGTGCAATGGAAAGCATCGGATGCAGTGGTGTAAAGCACGCCACCACTGGACTGTGGCGCAGTGGAGACACCTTCTCTGGAGTGACAAATCACGCTTCTCTGTCTAGCAATCCGATGGACTAGTTTGGGTTTGGCTGTATTTGTCTGACTGCATTGTGCCAGTTGGAGGGACGATTATTATATGAAGTTGGGCTCGACTCCTTAGTTCCAATGAAAGAAACTCTTAACGCTTCAGCATACCAAAACATTTTGAACAATTTCATAACCCCAACTTTGTGGGAACAGTTTGGCGATGGCACCTTCCTGTTCCAACATGACTGCGCACCAGTGCACAAAGCAAGGTCCATAAAGACATGGAAGTGCGAATTTGGTGTGGAAGAACTTGACTGGCCTACGGGCGAGTCCTCAGCACAACCTGATAGGACACCTTTGGGATGTTTAGAGAAGAGACAGTGAGCCAGGTCTTCTCATCCAACATCAGTATCTGACCTCACAAATGCGCTTCTGCAAGAATGGTAAAAAATTCCCATAAACACACTGCTAAACCTTGTGGAAAGCTTTCTCAGAAGAGTTAAGACTGATATAGTTGCAAAGGGTGAGCCAACATTATATTAAACCCTTTTTGGTTATTACACAAGTTCATATGCATGTGAAGGCAGTCAAGCAAATACTTTTGGCAATATAGTGTACGTGTCATGACTCATCGGTGTACTTTTACATAGGACAGGTCAAACCTATTGTTTCAATTTGTGTGTGTGTAGATTCTGAGAAGACTGCAGAACAACGGGCAGAGGAGGATCAGATCCTACAGCAGATGTTGGAGGTGGTTGATACGAGGAATTCTCTTGTGGCCTTCCTGGAGGAGAAAAGGCTTAAAGAGGTGGATGAGGAACAGCTGGGCTCCTCACTGCTGGAGAATAAGAGACTGTCTACTGCAGGAGCTCAGGTACACTGGGCATGAGAGAACACACTCGCACATGCATAGAGACTCTTGTCACCACGTTCTGCCCTTCAGCTTTTACATGTCAAACCAAAGACTTAAAAAAAAAATGTAAAAAAACGTACGAGCCTATGACTTGTTACTGTGTGCACTTGGACTCAGGATCCATGGCTGGAGATTCGGTGTGTGTCTGGGGTTTCAACGGTCCAATCATATACTGAGGTTACTCATAAAAGACACCCAAAATTATTACAGACAACTTTTATTATGAGCACCCAAGCCTTCACTGCCGAGCTGCAGCTTAGAGAGGGAAGGACCAGTAGAAATCCCATAATGTAGCTAGACTACCAATACCACACAACACAGACACACACACACATACACAGTATGTACCACACACTGTATCAGAAAGTGAAACAGAAAGATTGCATCATTATGGTGTATCAACAGAGATTGAATGTTTATTAATCTATACTATATCATATGTATCCAGCTGTCTGGCAAGCACATAGCTCTTATGAAAGCTAATTTATCATAGTGTCATTATAAAAATAATTTATTAATGTGCTGTTTGTTAGAAATCATAATTCAGTCTTTTTGCTGCTGCTTATTTACTACATGCCGTAATCAAAAGTATCAGTGGAAAAGCTGTATATAAAAAAAGAGAGTTAAAATACATAATTCATGTTTTATTTATGAATGTATTTGATACATTTGCTACATTCAGTACATTTTCTATTTTTTTCCTACATCATCTTCTTCTAATTATTATTATTATTATTATTATTATTATTTCCACAGAAATCCATTATGAATTAATTGATGCTGAAACTCTTGCTTTCTGTTCTGATATAAAATGGCATGAAATAACAGCTGTATTTTCATCTGAATGGAATAATACTTGTGTTGTTTCTCGTTTCTACATTGCAGTCAGTAACGTACGGTTCGTATCTGATACCGTTGTAGAAATGGTCCGATGTGGAACTGTTGGAATTGCTTTGCTTCTTTTTTTTTTGTTGTTTGGTTTCTTCGGTTTCCTTTATTGTTTCCTTACCTTTCAACCATGATAACACTCACTCATGGAATTAACACAATAAAAAATATAGTGTATAAATGACATCTCTGAGCGTCTGGGGTGTTCTCATGCAGATCGTGGTTTATATTGTGTGCTGATCTGATGTGGGTTAGAGCTACAAGGTGCTGTGGATGAATTTAGGCAGCAGACAGGAGTCCTTTCCTGCTGCTCTTTCAGATCCACTTGCTAAAAATAAAGCTAAAGGTTGGTGGAGCAAAGGTGTTATGAAGAAGGCAGTGACTTTCATTTTATGACCTACTGTATGTTGTGTCTTTAAATTACACCTTGTTCACTATTTTGTGCATTATTTTGGTTTGCCAAAGGATGGTGAATAACATTAAACTCTATAATTCTCTCATTTGTTTAAGCAGTAAAAATATTCAGTTGTGATGATTTTTAGAACTATAATATAAACATTCAGAATTAAATAATTTATCAATTATGATCATTTTAAGCTCCCATGCTTTAATCTAAATACCAATGGCTATAGGACAGAAGCAGTTTGCCTGTGTGTGTTTAATAGACTTGCCAAACATTAATAAGATGTGATAATAGTGGCCAAAGAAAACAAAGCAGTATCTGGGAACTGGTTCTAAAATGGTTACTCGAAATAATTTTTCTTAAATATCCTGCTGTGCTGTTTATATGGTCTGTGTAATCAAGTGCCAGTTGTTATTGTCAAGGTGACTTATCTTTTTCAAAGTGTAATTAAATTCAGCTTAAAAAGGGACTGCATAATTATTATATGAAATATGTCCTCTACACATGGTGGTAGTGTTGCTGCTGGGAAATTGCTGGTACTGTAATTAATCTAGGGTAAGCAGGATACAATTACAGGTGGGTTTTGACTCCTTTTGTTCATTTATTTTTCTTCTTTTACTTAAATCAGTTCCAATTCAATATACTACACACTCATTCACTCACTCTCACTCATCATCTATACCAAAGTGACACTACTAACCACTACACCATGCCGTCTCTACTGTATGCAGTATGCAGATATACGTATGATGATAACACATCACACAGTTGGAAGTATATAATTTTCTAAAATTGTCTTTGGATGCTGTAGTTTTACATTTTCTTATAATCCTACCCCAATCATGTTCCAGTGTACAATGCCCCTGTGAGCACAAAGCAAGGTACATGAAAACGCAGGGTGCTGAGGTTGGAGTGAAAGTCAAGTGATTTGCGCATAACACTGAACTTAACCCGACTGAACACCTCCAGGATGAACTGTAATGCTGACAACACCACAGGACTCTTTTCACCTGACAGTACCTGACCTCACTAATGCTTTTGTGGCTGAACAAAAGGCCACAGGTTTGCTACAACATCTAGTGGAAAGTGGAAGGTATTAGAACAACAAACCTGGAATAGGATGCTCAAAAACGCATATGAGTATGGTGGTCTGGTGTCCACAAACCTTTTGCCATATAATGTGTAGTACAGTATATTTATTTGCGATGGAAACAAAAATACAGTAGTGGTGAAAATCACCATATTAGTTTACACTACAACTGGGGTATCTCACATTTTATTTTAAATATAATATATTAAAAAGTGAGTGGGAATTAAATCCTTTTTTCCCTCTAGATCTTAATTATACTTATTGTAACAGCTCTACAGAAGTCCAGATGTACAATGCCATGTTAAAACTGAGGCAACATGAGGAATCGACGGATAATGGCATTATCATGCCTCCAGTATTATCACACCCCTGCAATGAGCACTGAGTAACTGAGTTGCACTTAGTGCAGAAGCTGCGAGCAGAAGTAGAGCATCAGGATGAACAGCAGGGTGAGACAAGCCACAGCAGAAGTGTGTGAAAATCTGGCACTGGCATCACATTAGACAGTAGGAGTACATATCAACCCTGTTGCAATTATTTGAAATGATGGTTGATAATCTCTTATTATGCCCTAGAATGGCCTTCACATAGGTAAACTTGTTCTTCAATCAGTACTCAGTGGTCCAGATGTCAATAAACAGCGGGCCACAAGCAGCAGGCACTGATGTCTGATAAACATCAGAATCAATGTTGTATTTGCAGCATTTAGGGTCAAAGTGATGAGATGATACTGAGCTCTGTGTGCGAAAATGAATTTATGTCATGCACCATTTCTTCTGCATTTACACTTTGTTTAATACAAATAATTAAGAGCAACAACAGTAGCAAATATGCATCCAAGTGATGCCAAGCATCCCACATCCTAATGCATACAATAACAAGTATAAATAATGGAATAAAGCCTACATGCAATAATCTTGAAATGACTTTACCTACAGAAGTTGAGTATAGAGTATAGCCTTAAAGAACTTTTGACATGTACAGTATGTACTGTTATGTACTGTATAGTATGCCTCCCTCTGAACACAAATGAAAGTTTTAAAGGTTTAAAAGCACACACACTCTTTTAATTCGCACTTTACCCATTAATTAAACGAGATTAAACAGCTCCTGTCCTGTCCTGTGAGAATATTAAAACCTTGCCGTCTATAACTATTTATGTAGATATTTATGTACTGTATGTCTGCATTGTTTTACAACACCACTAGAGGGTACACCATGTCAGTGTTAGAAAGTAAGGAACACTAGATTTTTAAAAGCTTTTTGTACCATGCAATATTTGTTGGCAATTTTGTTGTCATGCATGAAAACCTAGAATATATAGTAATAACATATCCAGTGCCTTAATTAATCTTAGAATGTCCCATGTGTTTTAAAAATCTATGGGTACACAATACCCATAACACACTTCTATTCAGTAATTGATATTTGATCACTATAAGCTTGAAAACAATAGTTAGTTGCAAACTGTACTTTGTTAAGTGTGTACATGTACAGTACTTAAATATAAAACTTTTAGAACAACATAATGAAAGGAGAAAATGCACTGACAAACTCTAGCTGAATTGTACTCTCAGGGGAATAGCGGGCAAAGAG
Organism: Clarias magur; assembly: GCA_013621035.1. NCBI lineage: Eukaryota > Metazoa > Chordata > Actinopteri > Siluriformes > Clariidae > Clarias > Clarias magur. The sequence goes on from QNUK01000098.1 coordinate 1,523,622, forward strand.
GATGGTGGGAACTGAAGACAATATTTGCATTTTTATCTAAAAGGATTGGTGCTGTAAGTAAGGCAAGGATGCAATGTAACCAGGCATTAATAAAGACTTTACACATACAGCTAATTTTCTGTCCTGAGAGCTGTCCTTCAGCTCTGACTTCAGAACTGTTATTCTGAGCAGATTGGCCACCAAATTTGCCAACCTTGGACAATAGATTAAGACTAGGTCACTCTACGCTTATACCTCTATTCCACTCAGCCAAATTTGCTACCGACCTCTCCCGATTTGAAATCACCAGCGATCCCAAATCGAGCCATTAATGATTTAAACAAATTCATAAGGATATGAAAAGACTATATTATGGCAATAACGAAGTATTAGCAACATGATAATGTTTAAATAGCAAGCCGTTAAGGAATTTAACAGTTATACTGAGTCCTAAAGAATTGATAACAATACCATACTGTTGCTACCAACATGAAGCGAAATTACAACAATGCTACAAACTATTACCAGGATGTTATTGATAACAACCATCTTGTTAATGGATAGAAGCCTATCTATAAAAGGCGTGCCGAACCCGTTAGTTGTCAGACGTTGTCATGGATGCTGTAGGAAAGGGGGTTGCTCCTTTTAATGATATTTGTACAGCAGAATGTTCATGTACAACAACTAGCCCTAATCCGTGAAATGTTAAAAAGACAACGACAAGGACCCCCTGGGTTAGACCCTGGCTGGCAGCCCCACGAAGGTTGATGGTAGGCATACTACCATTATTTGATAAGAGAATTGAGTATGGGACCCTATTCCTCTTTCCTGACTAGCTAGCTTGTTTCTTTGGCAGTCTCAATGATATTCACACTACCAATGATGGCAACTGAATGGTTGGCTGCATTTTATAACTTGCTACAGTTGGTGTGTTGGTGTGTTTTATAGTTTGCTACACTTGGTGCGATTTCATTATCGAGACACTAATATGTCCAGCAATGTCACTGGCCCTGCACTGGCTCTGTGAGATGTCAATGTGAAGTCAGTACTGTTGGTACTTATTTGGTAATAAGCTGTTGCTGGAATGGTACATTTACAGACGGATACTTTTTACTACGAATGCTGCCGAACAGGTAAGGAGGCTGTTATGAATTGTTATGAATTAATAATGATTCGAAAACAACACTCTCCAGAGGTCTTGAAGAATTTGCACTGTTGTCGATTCAGTAGCAAATTCAGCTGGAATGGGGTTATTACACTCAACCCTGGCACCACACAGGCTTGTGTCTTGATCTCCATTATTTACGCCATCTACACCCATGATTGTGCTTTAACCCATCCCACCGTCATCATCAAGTTTGCAGATTTGGTTGGTGTCATTTCAGGAGGAGACAAAACAGCCTACGGGGGTAAAGTCTAAAGACTGGCAACGTCTTGTTCAGAAAAGAATCTTTTCCATAAAAAAAAGGACTTGCAGGGAAAGGTGCTGTTGTCCTACTACTGTTGCCCCATTAAGAGCATGCTGGTTTCCTGTATCACAGCATGGTACACAAGCTAGCACAGCATTGGCTGCATGGCATTACATGTCTCTAAAAGTCTAGTAAATTTAATTTGTATGGTGCTTTTAATAATGGTTATTGTCTTTACTTTATGTCTTTACAGAATTAAGAGAAAATTATGGAAATGTGTATGAGTCCAGTTCGTTATTGGATGCTCAGGTACAAAACTGCAGAAAATTCCAGTCCTGAACTATTGAGCGACAGCAGTCACAAGTCATCAAACAGCTGTCTCCTCCATCGTTGCCAGGACTGTCTTCATGGTAACGTCTAACTGTCCCCAGTCACCACATGCATCGCAAGCAGACCACGATCAGCGACAAGATCTTCTACCAGAAGTGAGTCAGATGAGTCAGACAGGTCAAGAGGGCAGAGGGGGTCTGGATCACTGGCATCTCAGGAGCAGCATTTGTAGCTCAACAGAGAAACAGGACAAGAACAGAAGAGAAGATAGGAGAAGAGAAGAGTGAGTTATTTATGGTCACATAATGTATAGGGTGAATGCATATTTTGCAATCAGGGACTACAGCAGGACTAACTATGACAGCATAACTGGGATAAAAGGGAGAGCCAGAAGGAAAGAAACCAGTCACTTCACCATCAATCAAGTGGTCAATGAGAGTGGGGCAGCATTCATACATACAGGTTCACCATAATACTCTACGTCCACAGATCTGCTCCTCCTCCGCCTAAGACTAATCTATTCACAAAAATGCCTGTCTAAATGAATTAGGTTTTTAGCCTAGACTTAAACATTGAGACTGTGTCTGTGTCACAAACATTAATTAGAAGGCTATTCCATAACTTTGGAGCTTTGGAAGGAAAAAGCTCTGCCCCTGCTTTAGTTTTCATAATACGCAGTACTGACAAGCAGCCTGCATCCTTTGATCAAAGTAGGTATGGCGGATTGTAAGACACTAGCAGGTCACTCAGGAAGTGCGGCGCAAGACCATTAAATGCTTTATTGGTCAACAGTACATTTCACTGGGATCCAGTGCAGTGTATATAAGATAGGGATGATGTGCTCGTATCTTCTAGGTTCTAGTGCGGACTCTCAACGCTGCATTCCGGATTAACTGGAGTTTTTATGCACTTAGTTGAATATCCAGACAGTAAGGCATTACAATAGTCCAACCTAGAGGTAATAAAAGAATGGACAATTTTTTTCTGCATCATTTAGTGACAATATATACATAATTTTGGTAATATTTTTTACACGAGCTTCAAAAGAAAGACTGGAATCTATAATCACACCAAGGTCTTTTACTGTTGTAAAAGATGGAACGAAAGGTCATCCAGAGTTACTGTGTGATCAGGAAGCCTACTTTTAGCTGCAGGTGTTCCTAGTACCAGTACTTCTGTCTTGTCAGGATTAAGCAGAAGGAAGTTCAATAGCATCCAGTGTCGTATGTCCTTCTTATTTTGCTCAACTTTATGTGTAACTTTGCAGATACATATAACTGCGTGTCACCAGCATAACAGTGGAAACCAATATCATGCTATAGAAATATAATGCACAGAGGAAGCATGTAAAGAGAAAATATTAGTGAGCCTAAAACCGAACCCTGTGGAACACCAACCTTGAGAACATACAGAATTGTCACCATTTAAATCTACAAACTAATAACAATCAGTCAAATAGGATCTAAGCCAGGAGGGACCTTCCCCTTAATTTCTGCTACATTTTCTAATCTATGAAGGTGAATACCATGATCATGATCAAAGGTCAAGTAGCACAAGCAACCCTGATCAGAGGCCATTAGGAGGTAATTCACTGTCCCTGTGCTCTAATGAGGCCTAAATTCTGGCCGATACATTTTGTGTATGCTATTCCTACAGTATGTATGTACTGTATATGAACATAGCTGCTGCGCTACTACCTTTTCTAGGATTTCAGAGATGAAGGGAATGTTTGATATGAGCCTGTAGTTGGACAGCTGACAGGGGTTAAGGTCTCATTTTGGTACATATCCACTGATGCTTGAAGTTGAAGACAATGTTTGGGAAAACAGTTTGGGAAAGTCTGGGGTTAAACAGTAAAAATAGTAACAAATCAAAGGGATTCTGCTCTTGTCTGGAATTCAGCTTCGATTATGGATTGTACAAACTGACTATGAAGTCCTAAAAACATTATTAATAACATGCGGCTTTGTTTCTTGCTGCAAATAAATTTCAAAATATTCAAAGCAAACAAAATAATTATTTGTGGGCTACAATGGCTCTGACGAACTTCCTGACAGTCTCTCTGGGATTTCCTACAATCTTGAGATCAAACTGCTTCCAGAGCCAAGAGCCCTCATGCTTCTGTTTTGTGCAATGAAATAGAATGTTGAAAATACAACTTTACCCACTCTCACAAATTTTCTATCCTGCTTTATCCCGTATACAGGGCCATGGTGGGTATCACAGGAAACTTAGGACACAAGGCAAGGTACACACTGGACAGGGTGCCAATCCATTGCAGGGCACACACATATACACTCCATTAACTAGCCTAATCTGCATGTCTTTGGACTATGGGAGGAAACCGGAGGAAACCCATCAAACACAGGGAGAACATTCAAACTTTGTGCACATAGACCTGAGGCTGTTCAATCTTACAGTGTATAGGATCTAATCAAATTTAAGTAAAAGGATCTAATCAAATTTAAGTAAAATGCCCAAACAAATTAACTGATTAGCAGTAGTGCAAGAAGGGACCACCAATACGACTAATCACATACTGTATTTGAGACTGAATAAAAACAATGTGGGAAGCTCTGCTAATAGAAACAATGAACCAGCACACTGCGTGACCTATTAGTATTATGTTCTGTTTAAATTCACAGCATGTAAATCTATGACATTTATTATCAATGCAGCTCTTTTTGCATAACAGAATCCATGATCCATGAAATATTTGCACAGTCGATTAGTCTTGTTGCTCTGCTTTTTAATGCCTTGCCAAGACAAAATTACAATGAGTCTGTCTTAATTTGAAAGAGGGCATTGTATTCACAGAATTCAGAGAAACAGTGGCATGTGGTGGACAAACTGAAACGAAGGTTGGTGTGAAGATTCAACAGTCCGTTATTTCCTCCTTCCTATGCCTTTCTGCAGTTTGACAGGTTTTTTGAATCACACTCTATTTTGAATTCATTCATACATTGGATGTGTATTTGAAGTTCTCATTTTATGTAATCCCAATATGTGAAACAGCTAGTAAAAAACTGATTAATACTTATGAATTAATATTCCTCTGTACTTATACTCATGTACTAGAAAGTCCAAGCAATGTTTTTTTTCTATGTTGTTTCTGTCACCCTGTCTCCACTGTAGCCTTAGATTCCTGTTTCACTGACAAGAATGCAACCGCATTGGGGAAGGGCACAGAAAAAAATCTGCAGCATTGAAGGTGCCAAATGGCAGGATGGGAAGCACTATCAATACTTTCTGGATGCATTCTCAGTTCTCATCTATCCACATCAAGGGCCGACTTCTTGCAATGCATCCAGAAAGTATTGATACTGATTTGATTGATTTTTTTCTGTGCCCTTCCTCATATCTGATACTCGATACAATACTGTCTCAGAGGTCTATAGACAATTCCTTGGACTTCATGGCTTGCTTTGTGCTCTGACATGCAGTGTTAACTGAGGGACCTTCTATAGACATGTGTGTGCCTATCCAAATCATGCCCAGTCAACTGAATTTATCCAGGTGGACTCCAATCAAGTTGTAGAAACATATCAAGGATGATCCTGAGCTCATTTTTGAGTGTCGTGGCAAAGGCTGTGGATACTTATGTAGATAAAAGATTTCTTTGATGTTGTCTTTATGGGGTAATGTTTGTAGAATTTTAAGGGAAACTTAAATTTATCCATTTAATTTTGGGGATAATTTAATCCATTTTGGAATAATATTCCTACTGTAGATGCACTGTATAGATCCTGAATTTTTTTTCACCACAGTAGTGAAGAGTGGCTGTTAGTGTTACCACAACCTTCCAGTCAGCTTGAAAATGTCTGGCCACTCTGATATGATCTCACATGTCAATTTTTTTGTGTTTCTGCATGAATCCCAGCATGTTTCACAGACATTTCTCCATAGGTGGTGACTAATTAGCTGGCAATAAATCCCAGCAAAACTGACTTGCTGTATATTCCTGCAAGAAACTCCTTTATGACAACTCTCAGATACAACTCTTACAATCTGTCACTACCTAGAGTAGGTCTGGACCTCACTAAACATTTGAAACTACAGGAGAATCTAGCCATTAAAATCCACAGACAAATCTTCAGTCTGCTGTCATTTAGAGACTGGACTACCACAATTCACACCTGTCCGTGCATGCCATCCGACCCCTGCAACTGATCCAAAATGCAACTTCCCCAATTTCTTGTCAAAACCACCACATTTTCACTACTGGCTTCTTGTAGCTGCCTGCAACAGATTTAAAACAACAATACATGCCTGAGTCTATGGCACAATTTGACTGCACCCACCATCTCTTATGAGCACACAGATGGTGGAGTAGGTCACTGGCTGTCTTCAAACAAACACTACGGGCCAATTACGAAAGGCGTTCAAGTCAAACCATGACTTTTGATTGTGATTTTTTTATTGATTGTTTGTGACTTTTACATTGGATGCCATCAAGGTTAAACGTTTTCTTAGTACCCTGGAGCTATGATTTAACTAATTTATGTTTAAAACACTGGTTTCTCAGGACCACCTTTAATGGCCCAAACATGTGGAAATGGCTTGGAGCGAGGACAAGGATATATGGGGGATGTGACAATAACTCCCAGCTAAGTAGCTGTTAGGTTTTGTTTTGTTCTAGTCTGTTTCATTTTTAGACTGATGCTGCTCTTTGTCTATGACCTAATGAGTTAGCATGAGGATGTATTTCTTTGATAGACACTACAAAACATCTGAATAAATGTGTTTGTAAAAAGCTGTAAATGTAAATGTGAACATAAAAAAGTTTACTTTTTTATGGTTAAGTTTACTTTGGCTATTCAGTGTGTAATAATATTTTCAAACAGTATTTAATTATATAGTGATGTACAAATTTGTGGGCTGAAATTACTTCAAGGTGGACTAATCACAAAGTATTATGCAGCACTGGCTCTTTCATCCACCCTTTCTCTACATGTGTTAGTTATGTAAGACATTATTAACACATTACAAGACTGACTAATCCTCTAGCTCAGTGGCATATGCGCTGTTCCTCTGCATTGGATTTAGCCATAGGTGTAACAAAGGTCCAAGTACATGAATGAATGAATAACTGAATGAAAAAATTTTTTTTATAAACATTTGGAATAATTGTTGGAAACACTAAGTCTTGTTCTTTGTAAACAAAAGAGCTATATGCATTAAATTCAGTGAAGTCCCATTCAAGATCATTGTGTTTTTACCAGTTTTCCAGCAATTCACTGCTGTCTCACACTGCTAGGGTAGTGTTGCCAGTAGGATCTGCAATTGTGATTGTTATTTCATTAATCCGCATCCCCACAGCTACACACATTTTGCAAGCCATCATGTCATGTTACATTTAGCTGCATGCTGATCACAGGGCTAAATTCCATTAGCCTGTATTTGCCACTGCTGATGAGCCTCATTCATGCTGTACAATACACTCTGTGCGCACTATGATGGCATGCTTTCGGGATTCTGTGCCAGCGTGGGCTAACCATTCAAGTGTGTAAAGAGTGAGAAACAGCCGTTGAGAATAAATCTTAGGATGTCTCTTGCTAGGCAGCAGTAGTAACCACCACCAAATTTTGCACTTCATTGCATTTTTGCATTTGTCTTATGCCTGCTGCTAACTCCCACCACCTAATTGCAACAATGTAAAGGAACTCGTATTTCCCATTCTAGGCAGAAGAGGGCGGGTAGTGCTTTGTTACACAACCATATGATGCAGCATGAGTAGCAGTTAAATAAAATGCAGTGCATGTCAGCTTTCACTCTCCACGGTTGCTAGGTATTGTAGGATAGGGGAGAGATGGCTGGTAGGTGGGAATTTGCAGGTGATGAAAATCTATAAGTGTGTAATGGAGAACGTTGCACATTCATCCATGGATGGATAGATAATAGACTATTAACAACTCTCTATCCTCATTGCTAACACAGACGTATCTAGAGAATGCCATGTTTATTTCCCAATCTCCCTTCCTTGGCAACATCAAACATAAACAATTGTGATTATCATGGTTGGCACAATGGTTTATTCTGTTTATTTCTAGAGTAACCTCACCAGAGACTTAGCTTCTCCAGGATGTAGAAGTTTACAGGGGAAATCCCACTGAGGTCCTGCTGAGGTGCTGTTTTTTTCTCATTGCTGTGTGAATTTCCAGCAAACATCCCCTGTTCTCAAGATAGGCTAAAGATCCACAACGATGCTGATGAGGATAAATTGGTTACTAAAAATGAATAGAATAGCAGGAGCATCTCAGTGAACACTTTCTCTCTCACTTATTCTCTAAACCACTTATCCCATACAGGGTGCAGGCGGCCTGGAGCCTCTCACAGGGTACCAGAGGGATGAGGCAGGGTGCAAATCTGGCAGGAAATGTGCACATACTACAGGGAATTTGGATACGCCAATTAGCCTACATTGCATGTCTTTGGGCTGTGGGAGGAAACTGGAGTATATTTACATTTAGGCATGAGGCAGACGCTCTTATCCATCTGTCATTGAATAGATCATTACACTAGTTACTAGGTTACCAACTATACCTACAGTACCATCAGTTAAAAACTGTTAGGATTTTTAAATTTTTTTTTTTATCTATATCTTACAGCAGACGTACATCAGTACTGCTCGTGTCCATAAACATGCATGCAGGTTACTCTATGATGGATGACCCTGTGCTCTATTGGTCACTCTGAATTACCCCTACAGTAGGTCTGAATGAGTATCAAGTTCTGCGCATGGTGTCCCTGTGATGGACTATTCGGGGTGTCTTTCTGCCTCGAGTCCAGTGAGATAAGTTTCTCATCCACCGTCACCTGACCAGGATAAGTCAGTTACTTAAGACGAATGAATGACTACACATAGGTTCACACCCCTCGAAGCGCTTGAAAAGGTCATGCAGCAATTTAAGCGTTAAACACTGGCAGGTCTGCGTTGCACCTGTTCCCCGCACCCCTCCCTTCTCGGGCTCGTTTATGTCTCTGCCTCCCTACCAGACAAGTTGCCCAAAGCTTTTGGCAGGAGAGTGAGAGAGGAGCATCTCGGTACCCCCTCGGCTGTAGGTAAGTTAAAGCTGCACATAAGCTTCTTTCCTCTTCATTCATAAAGTAGCGGGACGCGCGCGAGCTGCAAACTGGAGTCGCTTTATTTAACATTACGCACGCGGTTACGAGTACTGCGTTGCCGTGAGAGGTTTCTCGCTGGTTCACGTAACAGCGCGATGTGTGTGGGGGGGAAAAATAATCGCCTCCCGTAGCCTGTACGACTGTAGTTACACGGGCACGAGCGGTTTTCGCACGCGCCGGCGTGTCTCATGTTTGTGTCGCTGAGATCAGCGCGTCGGTTGCTCCGGGTGTCTCGCGCTGTCATCTGTCCCTGCTGTCCTTGCTGCTTCTGTCTGCCCACACTAAACTGCACCTGGAGGTCGTACATACCAGAAGGTAAGGTCGATAACAGAAAAAAAAAGTTAATTTAGGCATGCAAGCATCATTGTGTAAATTATTAGTATTATGTAATATGTTGTTAAACTCTGTTTTAACGGCATTGTTTTAATGGTCCTCTTTGCCAATCTATCACGAAGATATGAAATTAAATGGGAAATAAACATTCAGTATGGTTTTAGAATTTAGAACTACAATAATAAACGCCACTTAATATTGACCATTCTCACCGCTTAATACAACTGCTTTATGTAAAAAAAAAAATTCTACTATTGCATTGCATTTATGGATTTAATCTAAAATAGATACGGTTTTAAACAAACTTGTGAAGTCCAGGTCAACTCCATTGCACAGTGTTATTAAAGAAAAAAGCCTAACAAACTCATTCATGAACATTAATATAAATAACTCAATTATCCTACTTTTCACTTGTCAATAATATAATCCCTAGTTATATTACTGAATTAAAATAGAAGAGAGAGAGAGAGAGGAGGTAAAATCGTAAAATTATAGAGATATTGTAGAATCATCGTATTTGTGCGTATGTGACGCAGTAAGTGATGGAGTGTGTGTTATCTTTGACGGTCTAGTAATTCCTTGCTTTTATATACTTTATAGTACTGTAGTAATAAGTGTGCCTTCCTTGATATAGAGAAACTACAGAGAAATTAGATTACTAATGCATATTCAATTGAAATAGCAGGTCAAATGTTCCCACTCAGTACACAGTTTAGCTCTCAGGTCATCTGCAGAAGGTCTTTAAAACTCAAGTCTCATTAAGAGGTCTTCAGACCATCTTCGAGACAAGGAAATTAGTAATGAATGCGTCTGGGGTGTTAACATTTTAAGACTTTAATGGGCCCTGAATACATCCCTAATAGGTTTCTAGTCCTGAAGATGTCCTGCAGTTCTACCTGTGCCCCTTGCTATCTACTATCTATCTATATACAGTAGGTGTCGTATTGTGAAGTGCTATACTGTCTTTTTTCCCCAAAGTGACAATATGACACTTGACAATACGACACCACTATTAAGGCAAATCTACTCACTGAGCCAAATACTGTTAAGCCCAAGGCGCTCAGTGAGTAGATTTGCCTTAATAGTGGTGCCTAATATGTTCATTTTGTTTTCATGTTACCTAATTTTAGTGTATTAATTTCTTGACTAATTAAGAAAAAATAACCAAGGTGTTATAGAATAATATTTTCACAATATCCCATCCCTGTACTGTCTGTACTGTTATTGTGCAACAGCTATTTGCCTTTGACGTTTTAAGTTGGACCTCTTGAACTGTGTGAGCTAATTCCTTAGGGGTTAAATGATTCAAGAATCTTTACTCTGTTATGTAAGAGAAAAGAGGCCAAGTCTTAAAGACGGACCAAGCTTGCTGATTGACGTCTAATCCTTTCTAGTGCTTTCAAGTGATTGATGGGATAACCCATTTCCTTCCCTGATTTTATTTTCCATGGCTTTCAGACTACCTCATCCTTCAGTTGTGCCAAGCTAAAAAAAATAGTTGTTCTAAATAAAATACAAGTTCCTGTACTGTCCATTCCATTCATGAAGCTGATTTAAACATTACTATTATGGTCTGTTTGATATAAAAATATATGTATGTTAGTAAATTGGGACATGAAATGCTTATATGATATAAATAAGTTAACTCATAGATGAAGCTGATTAACAATTTTTCTCAGAACACTGCTTGTTAGGTGTGATGTAGTTTCATGAAACAAATGGCGATTTGTTCATACTTTATTATATGCGCTCAAATCTGTACATCTGCATTTCTATTGGATCTGAAGTTTCGGAGATGACAGTTAACTGATGAGCATGAATAGCGCTCCAACACAGATCCTTTTAATGTGGATTTGCCTCACTCCTGAATAAATGTACCTTGAGAAATTACAGTCACTCTACATGAATTCTAAAAGATTTAACATTAAAAATACAAGTACTATTCATTGTATAAGATGCCTTATGATTCCAAGAATAGCAAAAAAAAGACTTTACAACAAACATAATTTTGGGGCTCTTTGTTTAGTTTTTTATTTGTGGGTTTTCTTCTCTGACTAAATCTTAGCCTTTAGAATAATAGGTTAGTATTGATCTTTGTGTCCTGTTTCCTGTTTTCTAGAAATACCTGGAGACGCATACACCGAAATGGGTCGAAAAGAGGCTGACTATGATTGGAAGAAGAGCACGGACAACATTCAAGACGTTTTCGACTTCATAGAGGTGCTTGGATCGTGAGTACAACATTTTTAAAAATATTATTACAAATGTGATAATAATAATAATAATAATAATAATAATAATAATAATAATAATAATACAGTTTGTTTAAACTGTATTATAAAACAATATCAGTATGCATGACATCAGGGTACATCACTTTAAATGACATGACAATGGTGGTAGTCTTTCTATATTTTATATTCCTAATGTATTATGCAATAAATATCTGTGTCTCAACTTACTGTGCACAACTTGTAAGTTCAACTTACAGAAACAATTAGGTTATTCTTTCCTTCACAAGCTTAGAACAAACTTTGATGTCATAAAAAGTAGTACTGATACATTAGACGGACACTTATTATTATGCTAGGAAACTGATATGACTAAGCTACAAACTACAAAACAGAACTGAATAAAATGATCTTTAATTCCACTGAAAGCATTTCACTGCATATCGTACTGTGTATGACTGTGTATGTGACAAATAAAATTTGAATTTGAAGATAATTTTAGTCAGATCGCTTGTATAGATGGCTTTTTAGTTCATTTTTCAGTATATTTACAACATTCAATGTATAATTAAACATACTGTATATTTAAGATACTAATCTATACTGAAAAATATACTGGATGTTCAGAGGGGATAATGTAAAAGTATTGTAACTGGTGGTTACACAGTTATGTGCTCAGGTTGTATAGATCAGGGGTTCTCAAACTTTTGGCAGCTAGGGTCCTATTTAACTGTACATTTATACCATAGAGCTCCTTAGTAAAAATGTATTTCATGAAAATCATCCAAAAGTAAACATTTATGTGTTTCCTTTAAATATGTACAGCTGTAGCAAAACACTGACCATCTGGCTATGCTGCAAGGACATCTGGGTAGCCGTAGGCTCTATTAAAACCACTGGCTTAGACACACAATTATGATGTTACAGGACACTGCAGACCCGCAAACTTAATTAGCCTGAGGATTCACATGAACACACATGCATATATAATGCAATCAAAATCACTAGCTATCTCATTAGAATTAATAATTAATTAATAATTATACTTTACATTTATCACAAAAACAAACAGCAGGTGTTTTTAACACCCTCCTGATTTCCCTGTATTCTCAGAGACAAGTTGTGAGATATGGAAGGCTGTGATAAGCCGTTCTTGTTTAACACCCAGGCAGAAATCAGGATCACTTCCAAAACAGTTATCACTATCGCTTTGCACCTCCAGGGTCCGGATTCCATTACCGCCTTGGGGTCTGCGTGAATGGAGTTTGCATGTTCTCCCTGTGCTTGGCGGTTCCCTCAGGGCTACTCCAGTTTCCTCCCACAGTACAAAGACATAAGGATTAGGCTAATTGGAGTTCGTGAATGCACGGGTAAATGTGGACCGGATATCCTGCCACAGTTGTACAATAGGAATATATACAATGGTATAATCTCCATTGGCCTCCACTGTCCCTAGTTGGACTATAGAGGTTCCTAGATAGATGGATGGGATATAGGCAATCTAATTGAGAGAGTGTGGGACGGGGCAAATTTTTAAAGGATATGTTACAATTTGTAATACTGAACTCCTGTCTCAGTCTTTAAAGGACAAATGTTAATGGCCTCTAGATAAGCTTAGCAAATGATGTGAAATTCAGTGCATCATTTTCCATTTGCCGCTATTGCAACCATCCCTGGTGTCCTGACTGTGAGCTATAAAAATAAAGGCAATGGGACCTGTGAGGAAACTTTGCCTTGGAGAGATGACCCTCTAGCTTCCTGTGAGAAAAACAACCTGAACCAAATTCCCAAATCCCTCATTAGAACTTACAAAATAGGGAATATGCCATGAATTTAATAGTTGTGATTAAAAATTACTGATGTCATAGATTCTCCCTTAAATGTATAGAGAGTCATTAAATGAATCATATAAAAGTCAAGAACACTTACGATTAAAGCACTAAAATTACTGACTGCAGTGAAACCTGGCACAGAAAAATCTGTTTCATAGCATTTTATATTCAGAGAAAATTGCAGAGGCAGAATTTCAGTAACGCAGAATGTGCTGGCCTTAGAGGAGCTTGGAGGCGGCAATTAAAAGCAATTCTGCGATACTCTTTGTACTTTGTGAATATGTGTGTTTGTGGGGGTGGGTGAGTGTGAGACAGGGCATTGCAAGTGGGTGTCCTTCTACAAAGCTCTAAGTAAAATAGTTTAAACCCTTGTGAAAGATTCTCATAAGTGTAAGGAGGCAGTTAAAGCAAATAGATGTAGACTGTATATGAATGGATTAGTGAATCCAAATGGAGTGAAGTGAATTTGATCTGTTTGTACAAGCATGAAAAAAAAAAAATTTTTATAGTAGACTACCAAAAATATTTGAATATCAGATGTGGATTGCTCAAACAGGAAAAGAAGTAAAGTTTGCTCCTTTCATGGAGACCTCAGTGACCTGTTTACAGCGCCACACCTGGTTACCAGAGCTGTTACTATTTCTGTTGGGTAGGGGATTTTGAGGCTTAATCCCCAGCCGGGACATGTATTCCAGGTTACAGCTTTAGACAGTGTGGAAGTCACGGAGAACAATGCATGGAGTTGCTAATTTGCTATGGTCTCTTTTGCCATTAGAAAGCTCAAAAATATATATTTTAAAATGTAACCAAACAAGCTGTTGCCTTCTGATTTCCTCTGAACATCAGAGTTCTGGTTTTGATTAATGGAGCACGAAAATCCATTCATAAAATTCACTCAACTATCTAATTCTAACTAGAAATCTAATCACTCTGGCTTTTTTTTTCCTGCTCCAAATCTTGACACAAATGACTTTAGGTGTTATGGATCAGATGCAGAGCTTGATTCAAGTGTCAGAGAGAAAGGAGTGTAAGATGTCATATGCACATCCTTATTAAGATAATAAATAAATAAATAAATAAATAAATAAAAACTGTTTTTTTTTATAAAAAGCAAAAAAAAAAAACTGCTTATCCCCCTCAGAGCAGTGTTTACCTACATGTTAAATCTTAATAACTTAACAGCCTCACGCAACTTCCTGTGCGTATTCTGCCTGTCTATGTCTCTTAGGGGAGCATTCTCTGAGGTGTTCATGGTGAAGGAGAGGAAAACAGGAAAGCTGTTTGCCATTAAGTGTGTGAAGAAAAAGAACAAAAGAGACATCCACTTGGAGAATGAGATTGCTGTGTTAAGGAGGTACAGTAAAAAGAATTATCTATCCATCCATCCATCCATCCATCCATCCATCCATCCATCCATCCATCCATCCATCCATCCATCCATCCATCCATCCATCCATCCATCCATCCATCCATCTACAATTTGACCAAATGCCGTTCTTGGCCTTTCATTTGGACTTTTTTGTTCTGGCTCACAAGGTTGGGTAGCTTTAGTTCCTGAACACACTATTTATTTATTTATTTAATTTTATTTAAGCTCACAGTATTGAATCATCGGTGGCGTAGTGGTTAGCCCTGTGGCCTCACACCTGCAGGGTCAAGGGTTCAGTTCCTCGCTCTGTGTGTTGCATGGAGTTGCATGTGTGCCCTTCAGGGTCTACCCTGCCTCACGCCCCCAGTTCCCTGGGATAGGAGCCAGGCTTTCCGCCAGCATGCACATGATGTCTAAAGATCTCTGCTTATAATCAGTAAAGAGAGCATATTTAAGCTGCCCTGTGTCACATACTTCCCATACATCAAAAGAAGCAGTCCTTAACATGCAAGTTACAGAGAGACCGGGAGACCGACAGACGATAGGAAATACATACACTTAAGAGACACTCAACACTTTGTGTACAAGTGGCATGAAATGCACCTGCTGTGTGAGGGAGGCTGCTGTGTTTGCTTTGACTGGTTCTGTCCAGACTACTCCAGTTATGTTAAACTGACTTATACGTTTGCAATATCACACCCAAAAATTGAAAATGCAGACTGATATAACCAAAACATTTATTCATTTATCTTCTATAGCGCTTATCTTGTGCAGGGTTGCAGGTCGCCTGGAGTCTATCTCAGGAGACTTTGGGCACAAGGTTGGGTATGCTCTAAACAGGGTGCCAATGCCGCCATAACACAAATAATTTCAACATAATATTTTGCCATTTGTGCCAGTAACACTCTTGTGAACTAAAGAAATCATGCACAAAATATCCAATTTTAGTATTTAAGGGTATACATACTGCTCTGGAAAAAGAGACCACTACAATTATCCCTAAATCAGCATCCTTACAAGTATGGCAACCATTACATTTGAGTGTCTGAATTCCAACACATTCACACCTCATTCTGCTTTATGAGGTACTGAACAGGTGATCATCACTGGAATCAAATCTTATTTAATGAGGAAAAGTCTAAAACCACCAGGGACACAATGAGCCTCAGGTCACTTCCATCCTTACAATTTCAAAGACTGCAGTACACAAGAACAATGTCAAGCAGCAGACACTGTGGAGAACAAATCTACAGACCAGCAGAGGGTGAATAGTGATAACAGGCATCAAGTGACCTTCAAACACAGTGTCTAACTGAAGCTGGGGTGAAGTGTATTGCGAGGACAGATGAAGTCGTGCAAAGGAAGAAAAATGCCCTTTATCTATGAGAAGCAAAGAAGAGGCACTTGATGATATGGGGTACTGCAGCAAGGCTGAAATCAGGCGGTTTAGTGTTTGTGAAGAATATAGCAATTAAGCCACATACTGTACATGGTCATCTTGGAAGAACATTTGGAATCCTGGAAGAACATTTGCTTCCTTCTGCGCTGACTATGCTCCCCAACTCTGGTGGCAGAGAATGAATGGTGGAGAGCATGCCAAGATACATGAAAGCTGTGATTCCACTGAATGCAGATTTCTGAAAGTTTCCTAGTTAAATCATTTAACTTGTTTAAAAATCAATATGAACTTGTTTTCTTTGCATCATTCAAGATCTGCAAATACTGCAGCTCTTTCGTTATTTTGACATTTTGTCATTTTCTTTAAGATAATGGTCTAAATAACAATATTTTTATTTGGAATTTGGGAGAAATGTTATCAGTAGTTTATAGAAAAAAAAACAGAGCAGTTTATTCTACCAAAACAAAAATCAAACAACCCCTATAAAAAGAATACGTGAGAAAGCTGTTTTTCATGTGCAGTATGTGCAGTATGTATGTATTTACAGTACTGTATGTATGTATGTATTTATGTATGTATGTAATGTATGTTTGTGTGTTTGCATGTATGTATGTATGTGCAGTATATGTATGTATGTCTGTATGTATTTACAGTACTGTATGTTTGTATGTATGTACAGTACAGACCAAAAGTTTGGACTCATTCAAAGAGGTTGAATTTGTATTATGGAAAGAAAAAAGCAGCTAAGTAAAGAAAAACATGTGGCCATCATTACTTTAGGCAACTAGCAGAATGGGCTTGTTTGGGCTAAAGAACACAATAAAGAAAACTCTTTGAATGAGAAGGTGTGTCCAAACTTTTGGTCTGTACTGTATGTGTGTATGTACAGTATGTATGTATGTATGTATGTACAGTATGTTTGTACTGCATGCACAGTATGTATGGATGAATATATGTAGTTCATGAAATGAACACTCTTGACCATTCTGTTTTAGGATCAAACATGACAATGTGGTGGGGTTGGAAGATCTCTACGAAAGCCAGACTCATTACTACCTTGTCATGCAGCTGTAAGTAGTATGTGTTTGTAAATGTAAAGTATGTACTAATGTGTATATATATATATATATATATATATATATATATATATATATATATATATATATATATATGTGTGTATACATCTGAAAAGTTGGACGTATGGACTTATTAAAAACGTTCCGATGTTTTAGTGTGAAAATGGTCTCATGACAATACTGTGCTTGGAATTTTATGTCTAATGTCAGTAAATTGGTTTTATGCCTTCATTCGTCATAAATTTCATCACAAGTCCTCATTCACTTGTGAATGACATTCACGTCCATCCAGAGTTGCTGAGATCTTGTAAAGAGTCAAACCACTTCATAAAGTCTTCAGCACATCCCAGGAATTTTTATTGGGGTTTAGGTCAGGACTCAGTAAAGTCCGATGAATTCTAGCATTGTCAAACTGGACTAATCGTCATATGGAAAGGAAGAAAAAAAATGTTAGTGGTATAACATGGTCATTCAGTACATTCAGGTTGTCTGTACAGTGGGCACTATGCATGATGGGTGCATCATATCAAATACAAATAAGAAAACAGCATTTATTATAAATACCTGTGTAAGAAGTATTGCCTGTCCCAGATCATGCATTTTATCTATTTGCTTTATTCTCTCAGAAGTGTTTATCTGAAGTTTTGTCCTATTTTTTTTTGGCAGTGTTTCAGGTGGTGAACTTTTTGATCGGATCCTTGACCGGGGAGTGTACTCAGAGAAGGATGCGAGCTTGGTGATAAGGCAGGTACTCGATGGAGTTAACTACCTGCATAAGAATGGCATAGTTCATCGTGATCTCAAGGTATGTGTATAGACATAAACTCACAATTTCACTAATAAATTCATCTAAGTTTTAAATTACATCGGCTACATTGTGTTTTTTTTTCTTTAAAGCCTGAGAACTTGTTGTACTTCAGTCGAGATGAGAAGTCCAAAATAATGATCAGCGATTTTGGACTTTCGAAGGAGGAGGACAAGGGCATCATGTCCACCGCCTGTGGTACCCCAGGCTATGTGGGTAAGAAGGCCATACAAGGTTAAAATAAATGACAAAAATAAACACTGTGTAAAGATTGTGTTGAATGCTAATGTTTTTTTCTTGCCTGTAGCTCCAGAGGTGTTAGCGCAGAAGCCCTACAGTAAAGCTGTCGACTGCTGGTCCATTGGAGTCATTACCTATATACTGTACGAGGTCTTATACGCTTACTATAATTGATAGTGTTAAATCTACAGTTTACAGATTATATGTCACACATGGAATTTGCCGATTAGAGTAGGGCTTCAGTACTGTTGGATGGTGATGCAATGTCAGATAGAAACGAAGATCCCTGACAGAGTTTAGATGATTGCGACCTTTACACAGTGTGCATAACAAGCTGTTGATTGCAATGCTCTGCTCACCCCTGCAGTGAGGTTGCTGTAATTGTAAAGTAGGATGTGAAAGAACTCCCCCTAGTGGAGGAACTGTAGGAAGTTTAGCACATAAAGTAATACAAAGACATACAGTACAATACTGTACTCTTATACTAAATACAATAATAGATGGGTTTAAATGTAATCTGCTTATGTAATATTGATGTTAATGAACATACAGTAATTAATAACTAGGTCATAATCTTGTTCAATGATGTGTTTTTGCAGCCTCTGTGGATATCCTCCATTTTACGAGGAATCAGAGACTCGTCTTTTCTCGAAGATCATGAAAGCCCAGTACGAGTTTGACTCTCCCTTCTGGGACGACATCTCAGATTCTGGTGAATGTCTTTGTCTTTTAATATGCAGACTCAACAAAATTGCACATATTATATTATATTATATTATATTATATTATATTATATTATATTATATTATATTATATTATATTATATTATATGTAGTTAACATTGTGTGTTTATGTATTTTCAGCGAAAGACTTCATCCGCAACATGATGCAGAAGAATCCTAATTTGCGCTACACAACAGACCAAGCACTTAGACATCCCTGGTAAGATGTGAGCGTTAATAGAAAATTAGATTTATGATAGGTTAGGTCCAGTCCACAAATATTTTTTGGGAAAAGAGAGTTCATGTTTATTATAAAAGAACTGCCTGCAACCTTTACTGTTTCAATGTGTTGTATGACCTCTTTGGGAGCTATTTTCGGTAATGGAAAAAATATACTGTATATATGACTTGAAATACCTGAGATACTTGACCATATTGTGTCTGGTGAGTGCTTTGGCCATGTGCTGTACCGTGGTGTGCTATTTTTACATCAATTAAAAGTATTATAAACAAGACCTTTGGCTTGGTTACCACATTTTATATTCATTTGATTAATTATCATTATAATCATGATGATAATCTGCTGTTTAAGGTATGCCATATACAGTATAAAAGGCATTGTTTAACACTGTTTTTACAGTAAATCTCAAAAAGAAAAAGAAAAAAAAAACATTGAGATTTTCAGATAAATTGGTTTCTGGATTTGTCTTTAGGATCATTGGAAAAACCGCCCAAAGTCGTGATATCTACCAGTCCGTCAGTGTGCAAATCCAGAAGAACTTTGCCAAATCCAAGTGGAAGGTAAAGGCACCCTGTCTCCTAATGCTCTGACTATTTAAAGTTTGCCTTATTTGCTCTGTTTTAACTGGGGTAATTCATTTGATCTCTGGCCTGCTTGCACAACACAGCTTCAGCAATCATTTCGTGTGCTTGCTCACTTGCTGCATAGAAATGCCCTTTGCATGATTTTTTCACTCTAGTCCTGCTTTTTTTCTTAGTTGTTGATGAGAACGATTATGTGATAAGTTAATTATTTACTGCATGTATTTCAGCAAGCTTTCAATGCTACAGTGGCCATCAACCATATGAAGAAACTACAGCTTGCTCATGGTGAGGCGTCAGTCAAACGGATCCAGGCACAGATTCAACTTCCGGATATTAAAATCATTTCAACATCTCACCCTGAACAAACAGACAACGATCTGGTCCATGACAGTCTGGAACCCAATGGCAATCTGCCTTACAGTCATATAACACTGCCGCCTGTTTCCTTGGAAACAAAGGCTCAGTACCTCCTGCCGAAGGTCAGCCATAGTGTTACACTCACAGTCACGGAGAAGAGCAAGCATGTGTACCACTCCGAACCAGGAAACCTGAACGGGTACTGATCTTTATCTTTAAGTTTGAGCTGATCAAAAAAAATAACCATAATTATCACTGCTCTTTAAACGTATTAAGGTGTGAGCAGTGCTTAATATTGATGGTCTGCTATATTTTTATGTGTTTTTGTCCTGAGATAAAGGCTGTCCTAGGATGTGGACAGCTGAATTCAATGTGTATTATGACATTAAAAATAGCATTGTCTCCTGACTGTTTAAAATGAATCAGAAGTTGTGAACTGGTCAGTTTCCAAGAAAAGTCATCTCCTCCTGTGTGTACAGGTATGAGAAGACAGCTACCAGCAGCAACGTGGAGAAGCTTCAGACAGGTGTCTGCTGTGTCATGTGACTGTCCATTTGCAGCATTATGAGTGGACGTTAACAGGTAACGCAGTTAGAATTAAGTGATTTTCAATTTTTTGGGGGGGGTTTAATAATTTCTAAATTTGATAGTTTTAATAGTGTGTCTAAGAGGAGTTCAGGGATTTGAAATTACACCCATGATGTCACTAGAGCGGAAACGTAAAGTGATAGTTCGGACGTCTTCAAGTCAGAATTGAGGTGCATATCAGTTCATTACAATATGTCTTGATAGTAAATTTTCCTGCTCTGAACACAGTCCATGAAGTTTGCTATTTAGATCACCCAGTCATCAGAACCAAATTCTACAACCCTTTTTCCACGAAAAAAAAAAAAAAAAAAGCATTCCAAAGTTCTGCTGAGACTCACATGAAGCTCCTGCAGTAGTGTAGCCAAATATAGCTAACCAAAACTAGCTGCATGGCTAACAAGAACAAGTCTGTTCATATAAGAGAAACTTGAAAAAAAACCTGAACTATTTAACTCCTAAGCTACAAAGCTGCGAGAAAAAAATATTAAACTGTAAAATACGTTTATTGTGTCAGTGATATTACAAAATACATTTGTTCCAGGCATAATAAGTAAACATTTAGTTAGCTCTTTCCAAATGTATTACTTTTCTCAAAGACGTTGAGCCCTTACACATGTTTTTGTGTGTGTGTTTTCTTTTGCAGATGTGTGACTAGTCTCATGGCCACTGGCTGCTTGAAGTTGGCATGTCTTGCTGCTTTGGGCTTTGGCTCCTTTGGGATATGGAGTGATTACAAGACAGCTGACGTTTTGCTTGTCGACGTCACCAGTGTATTGGAGTTGAGAGGAGTGCCTCCGTGTCATTAATGCACATGCGTAGACATGACTATACTTATGAAAATGTACATGAAAGCAGAACAACATGCTTAAGCACCTGGTTGTATTATAACACAAAAAGCTTGTTCCTCAAGACTGATGTAGCTCCAGCTCTGTGTATTATTCCTATAAAGGTCACTGATCACTACATTTAATTATCCGGAACATTTGTGCTTCATATTACATTGAGAGTATTGGTGATGTGAATATTTTTATTATTTATTTCCTAATAGTCTGTGTTTTGCTCTGAATTGTTTAGGCCCACCTCTGGCTTACTGTATGTATCAGAGAAAATATCAAACTCATTCAAGTAGATTTAATTGCTGAACCCAGATAGGTTGACTGTAACTGGAAGCTATTGCCTCTTACTGTCTCATTCCAGTAATAGCTAGGTCTTTTTTTTCCCTTTCGTAATCTACCTTAGAGCCAAAGTTTATTTTTATAATAAAATATTAATATTATGTACGAGCAGAATTACATACTGTATTTTTCACAATACAATAACCTATTCCCAACACAATAAAGTAATGTCTATCTTTTTAGATACAAAAGTGTGAACTTTTTTGTAAATATGTTTGTTAATTATCTGATGAGATGTACTGTAAATAATTAATATGTCTACTAACATTTTAGGTTTCTTGTGATTTCTCATGATGTTGTGCATTATTTAATACAACCCTAACAAATTTAATTTATACTTAAGTTTCTTAATTTTATATCATCATTATATTTACATATATTTCGCTATGTTGTAAATTATTATAATATATGTACAGTCATTTTTTCTTTGGATGCACATCTGGGGTAATACTTACTGATTTTATGTAAAACACTACAGTTGTGTGTCTTTAACTGCATACAAAGCATAACCACACAAATAAAAGCACTCAAAGTGAGTAGTATTTACTGGTCACTTATTTTCACTTTTTATTTTTGGATATACAGTATGTTCAGATTTGGAACACCCATAATGGCATGAAAATCCCTTATTATTATTGTTGTATTTTCCTCTGCCATGTTTGTTAAATTTAATGTGCAAAAAATCAGTTGTTAGGGAAATACCTGCATCCAATTTCACGTTAAAATGTGCCCGTAACTAGAAGCTCTAAAGTAGAATGGGTTTTATTCTGCATGATGATATTATTGCTGCATTTAGTTGGTTTCCCCAAACATGGGGGAAATTTCTGGAAGAGATCAACAATAACTAAACTAGGCAAACAAAAACAATTTATAAGCCACTTATCACTCTCAGCAAAGAGGTTCATGCAGTCCCCAAAAACTAAACAAGGCAAGGTTAGAAATTTAGCTGCATCCTCCCAGTAGTTACATATGCCTTATATGATTTTAATCAAAGCTGGCAACTTTTCAGGAAACTTTTGAGTGAGATTCTGAAAATAAGGGCATTGGTTCTGTGCATGACGCCCCTCGCGCATGCCCAGTGATTTTGTCTAACACTAACCATGTACCTTACCCTGCATGGCTCAGTTTCTGCATATTCTAGCTTTGCTGTTTTAAAGTGAAATAATGGATGCACGTGACTGTATTTGTTCCTGTTGGTACAACTGACATTTGAAATATTCACCCAAATAAAAAAGGGCCTACCTTACCAACCAGCAAAACTACCTACATGCTCTCGAGCAGCTCCATGTAGGGCAGCAGAAACGTAGTACAGAACTCTGGGCCTTACACATGAACAGTCTCATTGTGCCCCTTCCTTCCTTGTTCATTATCTCTCACATTCCTTCCAGAATTACAGAAGAGCCCTCCCATCATTTGGAGCCCTGTGTTGTCAGTCCCCAGTATAACTCTCCCGAGGGTAGTACAATTAGGTACACAGGACAGAAAAAAATCTATATTTGCATTAAGTTTAATCATACACAAATCAACATATCACTATTCATATTCATAAGAACGTACTCAGGAGCTAACAAATTGGACTAATAGAGAGAGACCAAAAAAAGCACACAATATTATATGAAATGCAAAAGTCATGCAGGATCAATGGAAGAAAGATAATATATGAGGGGATTCAGAATTCAATTTTATTTGTCGCAAAGCAGCTCTCCACAATCAAAAGAAAATTATGGAAATGTGAATGAAATGTGAGAGAATGTGTATGAATCAAAATGATCAGATTGTCCCGGATGAGCAAGCCAAGCTCAATGATGGCAAATAACAGAAGATGTGTTTAAGTTAATATAGAGTCATCGTACTCATATAGTTTGTTTTTGATGATCAGGTAGAATTTAGTAAATTCCAGTCCTGAACTTTGGAGTGACTGCAGACAACAGGTCCAGAGGGCAGAGGGGGTCTGGATCACTGGCAGCTCAGGAGCGGTATGTGTAGCTTGACAAAGAGAGACAGGGAGTGGGAGAGAGAGAAGGAGAGGGAGAGAGAGAAGAGAAGAGAGAAAAAAGAGAAATAGAAATAAGTTAGTTATGGTCATAATCACATACTGTATAAAGTGAGTATATATTTAGTGCAGAATGCAAGCAGTGACTCCAGCAGGAATAACTATGACAGCATAACTAAAAGGGAGAGCCAGAAGGAAATACAGACATAATACAAAATCCTGCTGTTAACCCATAAATGTGTTACTGGTCATGCACCATCATATCTGCAAGAGCTGATCACTATATAAACGTTCTAACCGCACCCTTAGCTCATGAGGAAGCATGCTCCTTAAAGCCCCATTTACCAGGCTTCGTACCATGGGGGCTTTACCAGCCTTCTGCTCAGTTGCACCACAGTTCCAGAGCCTGGATTCTTTTAAAGCCAAACTGAAGACCATTTTATTCAAGAAAATTTACAATTGTTGATTTGGTTTTAATTGATTGTTTTATACCGCTTCTATGTTTATTTTTTATTATTATTTTAGCCTTGATGTGGTTTTATTTTGTTGTTTTATATCTTTTCTATCTTAATTTTTTTTTTAATGTTAGCACTTTGAGATTTAATGAATGAATGAATGAATGAATGAAAAGTGCATTACAAATAAAATGTATTATTATTACATACGGGGGTTAGGGCAAATCTATTAACAAAAAGCTTGGCTAAATAAATAGTTTTAAAGTCTAGACCTAAACACTGTCCATATTTCAGAACTTTGGGACTTTGTAAGAAAAATCTCTGCCCCTGCTGTAGTTTTCATAAAACGTGGTACTGACAAGCAGCCTGCATTCTTTGATTAAAGTAGGTAGGCAGGTCTTAAGACACTTTTCAAAAATCCATGCAAAATTTCAGTGGAAGCCAATGCAGTGCAGATAAGATAGGGGTGATGTGCTCATATCATCTGGTTCTAGTGAGGACTTACTGCTGCATTCTGGACTAACTGGAGCTTTTTTATGCATCTAGTTGAACATCCAGACAGGACAGGAGTTACAGTATAATAGTCCAAACTACGTAGAGATGATAAAAGCATGAACAAATTTTTCTACATTGTTAAGTGAGAATATATTCCTGATCTTGGTAATATTATCTACATGAGCTTCAAATGAAAGATTGGCATCTATAATCCAAGGTATATTACTGTTGTACATGATGAAACGGAAATGTCATCCAGAGTTACTGTGTGATCAGAAAGTTTACTTCTAGCTGGATGTGGCCCTAGTACCAGTATTTAAGCAGGATTAAGCAGTAGGAAGTCATTTTATCCTGTCTTTTATGTCCTTCACATATTGCTCGACTTTATTAAGCTGGCTTTTCCTCATCTTGCTTTGCTGAGACATATAACTGTGTGTCATCAGCATAACAGTGGAAACTAATACCATGCAACAAATTATGTTGCCTAAAGTAGTAGGCAAAAGTAGTAGTAAAGAAAGTAGTAGTGGGCCTAAAACTGAACCCTGAGTGTGAATTCCCCTTTTCTCTTTTTGCTCATGTCTTCCAGAGACAATGGCTTTAAATATGAAAGTGTAAGAAATTTTAAAGTGGGGTACGGGGTGTGTGAAGATCCCATAAGAGGGCAGTTCCCTTAGTGTAGTACAGGGGTGGCCAAGTTCGGTCCTAGAGAGCCGCAATCCTGCAGAGTTCAGCTCCAGCCCTGAAAAAAAAAACTCTCCTGCCAGTAGCCTTAGTAATCCTCAAGACCTTGATTAGCTTGTTCAGCTGTGTTTGATTAGGGTTGGAGCTGAACTCTGCAGGATTGCGGCTCTCTCGGACCGAACTTGGCCACCCCTGGTGTAGTAGGAATTAAGGTAACTGCCCTCTTGTGGCTCAGATCCTATGTGACTGATCAAGTGGAGTTTGGTGTTCCACAGGGTTCAGTTTTAGGCCCACTGCTTTTTTCCCTTTAGATGCTTCCTCTGGGCAGCATAATTCGTAAACATGGTATTAGTTTTCATTGTTATGCTGGTGACACACAATTATACGTCTCAGCAAAACCAGACGAGAAAAAACAGTTTGCTAAAAATGAGCAATGTGTGCAGGACATAAGAGATTAGATGTTAATTAATTTTCTTCTGCTTAATCCTGATAAGACAGAAGTTTTAGTCATAGGACCACAAGCAGCTAGAAGTAAGCTTTCTGATCACACTGTAACTTTAGATGGCCTTTCTGTTCCATCAAATCCAACAGTAAAAGACCTTGGTCTGATTATAGATTCCAGCCTTTCATTTGAAGCACACGCAGATAACATTACCAGGATAGCTTTCTTTCACATTAGAAATATTGCCAAGATAAGAAATATATTGTCACTAAATGAGGCAGAAAAACTAGTTCATGCTTTTATCACCTCTAGGTTGGACTATTGTAACGCCTTACTGTCTGGTTGTTCAACTAGGTATATAAACAAGCTTCAGTTAGTACAGAATGCAGCAGTGAGAGTCCTCACTAAAACCAGAAGATACGAGCACATCACCCCTATCTTATCTTCACTGCAGTCAAGTCAAGTCAATTTATTTATATAGCGCTTTTAACAATTGACATTGTCGCAAAGCAACTTTACACAATAAAAAGAAGTAAGTTTGTATGCAATGTGTATGAATCAAAATGATAAGATTGTCCCTGATGAGCAAGCCGAGGGCGACGGTGGCAAGGAAAAACTCCCTGAGAGACACTGCAGTGGCTCCCTGTGAAATTTCGCATCGATTTTAAGATACTACTTTAGACGTATAAAGCATTAAATGGTCTCACGCCACAGTATTTGAGTGAACTGCTAATGTATTACGATCTGCCACGCCTACTTCGATCAAAGAATGCAGGCTGCCTGTCAGTACCACATATTATTAAAACTACAGCAGGGGGCAGAGCTTTTTCTTACAAAGCCCCAAAGTTATGGAATAGTCTTCCTATTAATATTTGAGACTCAGGCACAGTCTCAGTGTTTAAGTCTAGGCTAAAAACCTATGTATTTAGCCAAGCTTTTTTGTAAATAGATTAGCCTTAGGTAAAGGAGCAGATCTGAAGGACGTAGAGTATTATGGTGAACTGGTATGTTTAGATGCTGTCTTCCCCACTCTCATTGATCACTCAATTGGTTTGTTGACGGTGAGGTGATTGGTTGCTTTACATCTCAGGGAGCCCTCATGTCTGTGTTTCCTTCTGGCTCTCCCTTTTAGTTATGCTGTTATAGTTAGTCCTGTCGGAGTTCCTGCTTGCACTTTGGACTAAATATACATTCACCTTATACATGTTTGACTCTCTCCTCTCTCTCTTTCTCTCCCTCTCTCCTTTTCCCTCTTCTTGTCTCTGTCGAGCTGTACATGTCACTACTGAGCTGCCAGTGATCCAGACCCCTCTGCCCTCTGGACCTGTCTAACTCATTCTGGAGTCCTTCTTCTGGTTGGAGATCTCGTGGCATGGATGCCCCGTGTGGTCAGACTGGGATGTGTGTGGTGGCTGAGGATGGTTTCCATGAAGACTGTCCTGTCCTCGACTGATGCAGACAGCTGTTCTCTGGGGACCTGTGACTTGAGTCGGTCGATAGCTCTGGACTGGAAATTCCTACAATCTACCTGAGCCTCAAGGAACAAACTGGACTCCTTTTAATTTAATTTAAACACATCTCCTGTTATACTGAACTTCCAGTCTCACACATTATTATGCTGATCAATCCCTGCTATCCGTTTCACCCAGATGAGGATGGGTTCCCTGTTGAGTCTGGTTCCTCTCAAGGTTTCTTCCTATTACCATCTCAAGGAGTTTTTCCTTGTCACCGTCGCCCTCGGCTTGCTCATCAGGGACAATCTTATCATTTTGATCACATTCACATTTCATACAAACTTACTTCTTTTGATTGTGTAAAGCTGCTTTGCGACAATGTTAATTGTTAAAAGCTCTATACAAATAAAAATGTAATGTAATTTAATTGAATTGAAGATGAGTGACTGTGTTAGTCTCCTGTTCAATGTAAGAAACGATTCTGAGAAGCCCACCTACTATAACTACAGCAGCAAATGTGTTTTCATTGCTGTGCCAAAATGTACCACAGGGACATGTGATTTCATGGTGTTGTGCATTTAAATCTAATTCACAGGAGATTTTGCAGCACAGGTCAAATGTGACACTTCTCCAGGGAAATTATGTAAGTAAAAAAGCACAGACACATGAAAATCTCTGACCTCAATATTATTTTCCAAGTTGCAAGTGTAAGTCTGGGCCATGAGTAAAGAGGATCTCATCAGGGCACATGCTTATATAGCAGATTGTTAGGACTGATGATGATCATCATCATCATCATTATCCATATTGCTGACTTTGTGTGCACAAAGCAGGACTGTGATCTGTTTACAATGTCAGCGTCAGGTATTTATTAATGCTCAACTCGAAGGCTGATGCATTGCAAAGAAATATAGAAAATTTCACAAATGTAAAAACAGGCTATTGAGAATGAAAATAGTTGGAATTAATTAATATGGGATTGCTTTTTTTTTTTTTTTGCTGAAGCTGCTCTTTTGTATTTTATCACATGCAGCTTGTGATGCCGTGACCCTGCTTAGCTGGTTTCTCAACACTGTCTGTGTAACTAGGGGACAGGGCATGGCACAAATCAGAGCTATGGGTCAGAAGTCTCTGGTGTTCCTCTGTCCACGCAGAAGAAGCTCTGTCTAGAGTGAGTCAAGCCAATAACATTGCTCAAAATTCTCTTTCACCTCACACACAAATGCTCACTCAGTCAACAGATGAGTGTATTTTATTTTACCAACTGGTTGTGAAAGGTTGACAGCACACTCAACATTTAGATTGCATTAAAAAAAATACAATTAAATAAAAAAATTAAAAAAACAAACAAACAAAAAATATATATAAATAAAATAAAATATTTTATATATAACAATGATTCACAACAAAAATTCTGACATCCTCTTTATAGACTGGTATAATAGTAATTGTTGTCTGGTGTTTTAAAAATTGCTCTTTTGCACTATTTTTGAACTACACTGAACACAGAGAAATTGACACGAGATAAAAATAACAACCACAATGCAGCAAACAGTCCAGTAATTATTAACTCAAGATGATGCAATCTTATTGAGCATAAACTGTATCAGTTTACTGGTTTCTCATCTTAACAGCTTTGACCCTGCAACAACTGGCAGTGGACCCAGTAGAGTAAAGTTGATTGTCATCGTGTCCAAAATTGGTTCGCTTTCTTTTACCTTTTACATACATTTACTTTACTACCGATGTACGTGAGACAGGACACATGAGACAAATCCTGACCCCATACCTAACAAAGAATACTATAGCCTACTTATAGTAAGATGTTTAATTGGGGTAAAGGCCATAAGCTAGTGCATAAAATGTTACTTAAAGATTTTACAGATTAAGTCATTGTAAGTTATTGTAAGTATAATATAGTAGAATATATAATATAATATAAGTATAATATTTTGACTCTGCAATTTAACACATTTAATTTGTACACACGTGGACAAAATTGTTGTTACCCTTCGGTCAATGAAAGAAAAACTCACCATGGTCACAAAAATAACTTTAATCTGACAAAAGTAATAATTAAAAAAAAATTCTATGAATGTTACCCAATGAAAGTCAGACACTGCTTTTCAACCATGCTTCAACAGAATTATTTAAAAAAATAAACTCATGGAACAGGCCTGGACAAAAATGATGGTACCCCTAGAAAATACTAAAAATAATGTGACCAAAGGGACATGTTAATTCAAGGTGTGTCCACTAATTAGCATCACAGGTGTCTACAATCTTGTAATCAGTCAGTGGGCCTATATATAGGGCTCCAGGTAGTCATTGTGTTGTTTGGTGACATGGTATGTACCACACTCAACATGGACCAGAGGAAGCAAAGGAAAGAGTTGTCTCAGGAGATTCGAAAGAAAATTATAGACAAGCATGTTAAAGGTAAAGGCTATAAGACCATTTCCAAGCAGCTAGATGTTCCTGTGACTACAGTTGCACATATTATTCAGAAATTTAAGATCCATGGGACTGTAGCCAACCTCCCTGGACCTGGCCATCTATGAGCCCTGACCTCAATCCTATTGAGCGTCTTTGGAAGGAGCTAAAACATGCTGTCTGGAAAAGGCACCTTTCAAACCGGAAACAACTGGAGCAGCTTGCTCATGAGGAGTGGGCCAAAATACCTGCAGAGAGGTGCAGAAGTCTCATTGACAGTTACAGGAATCGTTTGATTGCAGTGATTGCCTCAAACGGTTGTACAACAAACTATTAAGTTAGGGGTACCATCATTTTTCCATGAGTTCATTTTTTAAATAATTCCGTTGAAGCATGGTTGAAAAGCAATGTCTGACTTTCATTGGTTAACATTCATAAAATTCTTATTTATTAGATCTATCTATCGATCTATCTATCGATCTATCTATCTATCGAGTTTTTCTTTCATTGACTGAAGGGTACCAACAATTGTCCACATGTGTACATGAAGTATTTGTATTATGGTAATAATATAGTAAACAATTTTTTTTTATATTTACACCATATTCACCTGCTTATTAAAAGGTTTAAACTTTGTTTTGCAGTTTGACACAATTTGACAGGAAATAGCTAAAAAAAAAAATGCAGAGACTTTTTTTTTTCTCTATTTTTAAAAAAAAAACAATATATATAGCCCTGTAGTCAGTCTTGTTTTTCAGTAAGTGAGAATATAGCTTATTATATATTCTTTAGATGCCAACCATTGCAATGATCCAGGCAGTTTAGTTAAATTTTCACAAAAATAATGAATTCCCTTAGTTTCTGCTTCATTAACAAAAACACAACACAAACGACATGCATGTCACATCCAGACTGTGCCACAGTTTTTACCTGCAAGCCATCCGTCTCCTCAACACATAGAGACTGGACTGATACACACACACACACAAATCACTCAGACGAACTAAATAACATCTGGACTGAACTGATAAACACACATGCACAATCACACTGATGTACATCCATCTCAATCTGCTCATACCTACCTACCTGTGCTGCTCTTCGCAATTTTTTGCACAATATTTATTTGACTGCTATTTGCACACAATACTCTTGTCAAAATGTAAACTGTTTACTGCTTCTCTTCCCACTACCTCAATTCATACTTCATCAAAAAAAAGGACTGTTATGTGTTACATTGTTGTGTCTGTCATGTACCTCTTGTTTGCACATGTGCACGTGCACTTTGTCTATTGTGTATTTTTGTATAGAAATTTGATAGTTCTTTTAGATTAACTTAAAAATTTAAAAAATTTGTGTTGTAAATTTATGTTGTTGCCTGTATGTAGCACCCTGGTCCTGGAGGAATGTTGTTTTGTTTCACTGTGTACTAACTGTATATGGTTGGAATGACAATAAAAGCCTACTTGACTTGACTTGATGTGATACATGGATATACAGTATACAATGATCAGCTATAACATTATAAGGCAATTTTTTGTGTCTTTGTGCTATCAATGGCTCTTGCCCCTCAGGGCATGCATCCACAAGACCTCTGGGGGTGTGCTATGGTGTCGGGCACCAGGATGTTAGCAATGGACCTTTAGGGTGCTGTGGGGTGCATAGTGTACCCTGTCGATCAGACTTGTTTGTTTGGTACATACCATGGGTGCTCAATTGGATTGGGATCTGGGGAATTTGAAGGCCAGGTTGGCAGTCTTGTATGTAAATCATATACATTATTTTGGCTTTGGACCAGCACTGCATCCATTGGGTGGGCTTCATATAGATTTACAATAGGCTTTTGCCCTGAATTAAAGATTGCATTACCCTTTACTGGAGTGCAATACAAAAAATACAAGACTGTGTCTATCTAAAGACTCCAATATTGCAGTGTAATGGTGTATGTTTTTATCATATGTGTGTTTTCCACCAAATAAATACAATAAAATGATCGTAAAGTCAGCATAGATTATAGATAATTTAATAATTAATAATTAAGAACTTACTGAATTAAGAGAACATTAGCTTAACCACATTACTCACGTGCAATGCAGAACTGTTTGTTGTTGTCTGAACAGAGGTCACTCTAGTGACTAGACACGTACCCTCCACTTCTGAAGCGCATCAAGAATTGCGCAAACATAGTGGCAGTGCTTCATTTTCATTATGAATATTCATGTTTAGTGGGTGTGGCTACAGCCAGCACCGACCTTAAATACAGAGCAAGTCAGTGTTGCCTATTTATACTTGCTTGGACATAACCGAACACAGAGGAATCAGCTGAAGCTTTCACTTATATTCCACATGTAAGTTCTTTTGCACACTGAGACCATTTGAAATTACTCATCTGTTTCTTAATTAACATTCTGATCTTTACTTATCTGAGCATTAGACTGTGTAATAACTTTATATATGCATTCTAAATGCAGTAGCTGTACTATCATTAATGCTGATGAGAATGCTTTATTGGAATGCTTATTAATTTCTTATCATATGTAGTGAATCCTGACGGTCTCTTTTCTTTCCTCACAGACACAACTTGTGACTGAGTTGTAACAAAATGGAGATGATGCAGGAGATTATTCCTTTTGCGAGGGAGATGCTAAGTGCTCGACCGTCAAAAGGCACCATGAAGGTATATCTGGTGGGAGGGACCTTTGCAGTCCTGGGCATCGTGAGCGGCATGCTGGAGGCTGCCTGTTCACTTTTTCCTGAGCAGGAAGAAAGCACTCTAACTAAACTGATGGAGGACTGCTTAACAGTGACGACTCAGAATCAGGAGCCACAGACATTCATCCCAGAAGACGATGAACAGGACGCTGAGATGGAAGCCAAGGCTAAGGACCTGCCCATGTTCAGGCAGAGGCGTATGAGTTTCAGAGCCCATGCTTCTTAAAATACACACTCACTAACACACTGTGTGTGCTGCCGTTGCACTGAGGTTTGTGTATGTCTGACAAAGAGGAAATGCTAAGTGCCTGTTGGGACTAAATGCTGTTGAACAGCTAATGTTTGGAATTTAATGTTGTGGGTCTGTTCTCAAACGTTACTTGTAAGTTTGTTAAGATGTAATGATTTTCTACTGGCTGAATATTATTTATAAAGGATGTAACAAGTCTTTACTGAATGAGCTTTCTGTGGTTGCAGTTAAATAAATTCTACTTTGTGCAAAACCATTGTCTGTGTCTTAAATGTATATCCTCTCCAAGGTACCCTGGGATGTGTTTAGACTTTATTATTTTCTCAGTATATTACTTTTTTTTAAATAGTATGCAACTGCTAGGTTCATACAGCTGTCACAATAAATATTTGATGAGTTTATTAATGTTAAAGAAAATTCATTACTGAAAATTCAAACAAACATGATTTATACACACACACACACACACACACACACACACACAAATACACACACAATTGCAACTGCAACATTTTGGCTTTTTTGTGTGTGTTTTAGTGATTTTATATTAATAAAAACCTTGATTTGTGATCTGACACCAGTCAAAAGTCCTTGAAAACTCAAAAAGCAAACCATGCCTTCACGCCATGAGTTTGTGTACAGTGTTATTGTCGTACTGGAACTATTAATGCTACAGTATCATAATATAGTTTGCCTCCAACTTTGTGGCTCAGGGGAAGATCCAAATATGGGTGTGAAGATCAGGTGTCTTTGTGTACTTTGTATCACAAGTGTTCATAAAGTCTTCTGTAACTCTGAATAGAATAGGGCTGTTACTGAAGAAATTAATCAATGAATAAAAGCTACCCACTTTCCTAAACTTACAAATCACATACACAAATAATTTTTAATTACAGTACTTAACATTTAAATAATAGTTTTTAATTTTAAAATACAAATGCTTTCTTGGTTTGTACAAGATAAAACTTCATTCAGGATCTACCATGAAACTAATTGGTTTTAAGAACTAATAGTTTCATTTCATGTTATTTAATTTAATTAGAGGCCAAACTAACCTGATGGAGGACTGCTTAACAGTGACAACTCGGAATCAGGAGCCACAGACATTCATCCCAGAAGACGATGAACAGGACGCTGAGATGGAAGCCAAGGCTAAGGACCTGCCCATGTTCAGGCAGAGGCGTATGAATTTCAGAGCCCATGCTTCTTAAAATACACTCCACAGTGCTAACCACATTCATTTAATTTAATTATATTTTATTTTTATCATTTAATTTTGTTATGGTTCATTTTGTTTAATTTCTTTATCTTCTATACCCCTTAACCTGTGTACAGGGTCACGGGGGCCTGGGGCCTATCCCAAGGGACTTTGGACATGTGGCAGGCTACACCTTGGACAGGGTGCAATCCACTGCAGGGCGCGCACACACTATGGAAAATTTGGGAACGCCAATTAACCAAATCTGCATTTCTTTGGACTGTGGGAGGAAACTGGAGTACCCAGAAAAACCCACCAAGCATAGGGAGAACATGTAAACTACACACACACACACACCTAAGGCAGAAATCGAACCTGGAACTGTGAAGGTGCAAGGACAGTGCTAACCACTAAGCCACCACACCACATTCAATTAATTGAACTGCATTTTCTTTCATTTCATTTAGTTTTGTTTCGTTTTATTAACTTAATTGTTTAATTAATCAAAGTTTATTTTATGACATTTTCATGCATTAATTTATAAAGCTCAATTTTGTGTTCCTGTCAGTCGCCAGTCCACACTCCAGTCCGGTAGGTGGCGGTAATGCACCTTTAGCTGGATGTCAACCGCCAAACAAAACAGAAGCATTGGTGCAGTCAGGGCGCTTTGGCTATTTAATAAGATCGTTTGTTTGCTTTGTAAATTAAACGCCCAAAAGAAGCAGCATATCTGTATGATTTAATCAGTACAAAGTGAAGGATCGCAGAGATGGCCGATCCGGCGGTGGCGGGCGGCGGGTCTTTAAACATCGGAATGGTAACTTTAGCTTACTGATGAGTTTGTGGCTGTGAGCTAGCTAAGTGGAGTAAATAAACTGCAGACCGAGGTGCAGTGCTCGCGTACGAGCTGTTTAAGACATTATGAGAGAGTTATGCGCTTCCTTAATGAAGTGTTTTAAAATGCGTTCCCTCTGGCGAAGTTGTGAGCTTTTCTTCACGATTTAGCCGTCATGCTGTATGCTAAGTCAGCTAGCCAGTTAGCTTAAGCAAGTTGTGAAGAGCTGGTTGCTAGCAACATAAACACACCCAGGCTTTGTTCAGAACATAAAAAGTTAGGAGATTTATTTGATCCCGATATAGATTTTTCCTCCCTCTGGTTTTGTTTTAGCGGTCAAGCGGTAACAAGCCCACTACGAGTCCGGCGGAGAACTACCAGCTGGCCCGCCGGCGCACCCTGCAGGTGGTGGTCAGCTCCCTGCTCACCGAGTGCGGCTTCGACAGCGCAGAGAAAGCGGCCGTGGAGACTTTAACTGAAATGATGCAGAGCTGTAAGTTACACTAAAACAGACATTGAACTTAACAGTTCAACACAAACACAAGGATTGAACTCAATTCAGTTTCTCTTTATTTACGGATGGGTATCATTAGTCACCTCCCGATACGATATTAACACAATACATCGGTGTCGATTCAATGAGGATCACCATTTTATATACGTCGTTTCGATAATAATTTTTCTCCTGATTTGGTTACAATTTTAAACGTTTAAAAATGTTTAATAATTAATAAAAAATTCCTTATAATATACATTTTCTCACCTAAAAACCAAGGGCAGAATTGAGACGATACAAACTAACCTCACATACAAGAGTTTAACATTTAACGGAGCAGTAATTCATTCCTACCACACAGGATGAAACTACCTTTAGGATTATTGAGAAATGTTGATAATTTACCACTCCCAAACTCTCAAAACTCAACTTGACGATGGGCTGCTTGGTTATGGGGCTTCTGGTGCAAGCGATCTGTGACTAGTTAGTGCTTGTGTTGTTTTGAGACTTGTGTAAGAGTGCGTAATGAATGGGTTTGAGAATGTGTGTTGAGTTTGCCTGGAGTTTGGAGAAAAATGCAAATTGGATGCTTTTAGCTTTCACATTAGTTTTTCTAATGAAACACTATAAAATGTGAAAACCTGCCAATGGATCCAAGTGGAACCATCCCCAGTCACTATGCCTCCATGCGACGAGAGCATGTAGGCATTCCACATGTAGGCTGCCAACAAATTTAAAGAATATTTGTTTATACTTTTGTGGAACCAAGAGCGTTACAGTACAGTTGGGCAGCTACTTTCAGGGAAAATGCATTCTCAAAAGAAAAAAAAAGCACTGGATGACATAAATTGCTCATTTCAATTGAAACGTCCAGGATTAAGTAATGGTTTTTAAAGATTATAGTTTTATAAAAAATTTTATTCAAATGATATTTATTTTTTCCTTAGAGTAAGACATCTCCTTTGGTCTTAACATTATTAATAAACTATTTACATACAATTTATGGCCAAAAGTATGTGAACACCTGCCCCGAAGTTTTTTCTGTTTATGTACTAGAGCGAGTATGTTACATGCATGTGTGAATGTATCACAGTTATCACAGGACTGATGACACCTATGCTGTTTTCCCCTAGTGGTAGTATTTTAGCTGTTCCTCAGATTAAAGAATGTTTCACTACCTCTTCATTTTAAAAACACATTCACACAATTTATTTTTTTACGTGACATACACTTTACTAATTGGATCTTCAAGCATTTACAGAAATGTATATGAATTTCAACCAGATTATGCAGATCTTTTTTCTCCTAACTTTGAACTATATGTATATATAGTCTTTTATCACATCTAATATACAAGGTTGAGTCAAAAATTATCCGCACTCTGGCTGTAGAATTTATTTTTAACTTCTACTTTTAGAAAAGACAAAAAAATGTTTTTAACATAACCTCCCTGCTTTTCAATAATCTTTATCCATCTGTCAACAAGCTTTTGTATTTCTTCATTAAAAATATTTTAGTCTGAGCTATGAGCCATGAATGCACTGCTGTCTCACTTCTGATAAAGAAGTGCAATCACGAGCACTGTTGATTGTTGAACCTTTTCCTGATGATGTTCTCATAATGGCCCTTGAGAATTCCAGAAAACTGTAATGCTCTGTTGTTTACTCTCAGACTCGTAGTGATGAATCCATGTCTCGTCGTCAGTTATAATTCTCTATAAGAGACTTTCTCAAAGAATCAATCCAAGTTTTGTTTGCAGATATCCAAGCTTCTGCTTCTCCATGAGTAGTTTCAGGACGATCTCGCACAGATGCTCTTCTTTTGAGCAAACCACATGTGGGGCATCCATTTTTGCTTGCAACATAGGTAACACGTTCACACCTGCACAGCAGTGACTGGGGAGACATTAGCCTTGAACCGAAAGTGCTGATAAGACCACCAGAAGTTTTGCGGCCAGCAGAAGCTTTAATATAACTGGAGTGTGGATTAGTTTTGACTCACCATCGTAGTTATGCGGGTTGTAATTACACATTGACTTGACTGTATTCCATTTGCGTGTTCCTAGTTTGCTGATCTAAAGTGTCCCCCATGTCCAATTGTGATACTTTTCCTGCAAGTCTAAGCTTTAAACCTCTGGCAAAAGCGGAAGAACATAGTTGTAGGTTAAACAGAGGACCATAACAATGAGAATTTGTGCTTTTTTTAATTATTGTGTGCATCTCTGCAGATGAAGGATAAATTATACAATTTCCATTCTGTTATGATATGCTTTGCAGATATAACTGAGGTTGGACGTTGTGCAAAGGCAACTTGTGAGCATACAGCCAGAAGCAGTCCTACCCTCTCCGACGTGGTTATTACGTTGGTGGAAATAGGTAGGCACCATAGGTTATAACAAATGCTGTGAAGTACACATAGTGTTTTACACTGGGTGTTGTTCAGGGCAGTTACATCATATGTGGGAGAGATCTCAGACACCAAAACAGAAAGCACTGATGCAGACTTTTAAAAATGACACTTCTTTGTTATAACATTTTCAGGATTTAACGTAGACTCACTGCCCTTGTACGCCAAAAGATCACAGAGGATGGTCATAACGGCACGTAAGTGTTACGAATCAACATTCATCCTTCAACATTTTCAGCTAGTTATGCATGATGCTGTGACAGACACAGAATTTTTTCTGAGACTGATTTCTGGTCCTCCAATTCTTCTGACCAATGCACAGACAAAACTGTTATTTTATTTATATAGATGTCCACTTTATTAGGAAACCTGCACATTTATCTAAACAGCCAATTATGTGAGAGCAACACAATTCTGCAATTCTGTGGCATGGTTGTTGTTACCAGAAGAGCTTTTTCTTCATTCTGATCTACAATGTGAATATTAACTGAAACGTTTGACTTGTATCTGAATGATTTTGTGCGTTCTGCTTCTGCCAGCACATTATACACATGTACAGGAATTCCTTACAAATTGAACAGCGAGGGGAAGAAGTAAATGATGCATGACTGCGATACTGAGTTAAGCTTTATTATAAGTTATATAAGCTTTATTATGGCTTTTTGGGCCACCCTGTACATAGTTAAATATGAAACTAAACAAATAATGCAAACTCTAAAAACCTGCCCATTTAATAATTACATGTGGCTGAAAATGTTTTGTTAGCTATTCATGTACATGTATATTTAAATGGCACTACCCATACCATGAAAAGTGACGTTAAGTAAGCAGTGAAAATCATTGGGGTGACAATCACCCTAAATGTGACTGAACATGCATTTTATTGAGTATTTTTGAAACAGTCTGGTAATCATTCATTCTTACACTGTGACTAACCATACATTATAACAACCCTACGTAAAGTTTAATCTTGATACACAAGGGCCATAGTCATTAAATCTTAAGTAGATTGCAGGCGTCAGATTACATCATCAGTGGATCATTAATTAACATTAAGTTGTTATGTTTTAGGAGCTTTTGTCAACCCTAAAATTATGAACCTACTGTAAATAAATTCTGGACTGGGAAAAAATAAAAACAAAAAACATTAAATGTTTTCTAAAAACAGGCCAGTTTGTGGGACCAGAACAGCCACAGAGTGATTGATTTTATCCTATAATTCTAGTGTAGCTCTTATGTTATTTATTTATTTTTCTTCTGCTTTGCAACAGCACCAGTGACAAATTCTCCAGTGATTCCCAAGGCTCTTGTTGCTGGACAGAAGCGGACTCATCCTACTTACATCCCTAGCCATTTCCCAGAATTCCCAGACCCTCATACGTACATTAAGACCCCGGTAAGATAGCATGTGTTACTTATTTTAACCCCGTTGAATGAAATAGCACAAATCTTATGGACTGTTAAGCTGGGATAGTTCATGTGAAATTGAAGTAATAGGCTTTTCTGTCAAAATAAAGTTAGTCTGTGACATTAAGTACAGCAAACTGATGGAAGCATGCCTTTTTGTTTTTCTGGTATGTAGACATTTCGGGAGCCTGTTTCAGACTACCAGGTGCTGAGGGAGAAGGCAGCCTCCCAGAGACGAGATGTCGAGAGGGCACTCACACGTTTCATGGCAAAGACTGGAGATACACAAAGCCTCTTTAAAGATGACCTCACCGCTTTTCCATGTAAGAACCGTGTTCAAAAGTATTAGTGTGGATAATTGTAATTGTAACCAAAACTAGATTGGACAAACTGGATAAAGGCTGGTGATAAATTATGAGCATGGATTACATTGTCTATAATTATGAAATCAAATGGTTATCAATGGTTTCATAATTAAGTTTCATTACATCTCTTTAGTATTATTTACTACTAAGTTACTTTCATTCATTTTATGCAATCTATTTTTTTGTCAGTGATTGCAGCAAAGCCCAGCTCCATCCCATACCTGAGCGCTCTACTGCCCTCTGAGCTGGAGCTGCAGTCCCTGGAGGAAACGGACTCATCTGAGCAGGACGACCAGACAGACAGCGAAAACAATGCCAACAACATCATTGGCGTAAGACACTACTTATGACATCTCTCTTTTCTATGCTGCCACACTACTGGTGTATGTTTAAATGATGTACTAAACATCAGCTTCTGATACAAGCAGTGTTGTGTATTGTTTAGAGCTCGGTTACATAGGGATTCTAGTGAAATTTTGACCTTATTGCCCTAAGGAAATGAACTCCTGTGACTGTTTGCAATACGTTTTCTTTAATCCAGGAGGACACAGGAGCAGATAAGGAGAATTCCGTTCTACCACCTGGTGGCGGTGTGCCTACTGCGAAGAATAACGAGGAAAACATGATTGATAACCCTTACCTTCGACCAGTCAAGAAACCAAAAGTGAGGCGGAAAAAATGAACAAAAAAAAAACATGGACCTTAGTGTATGCACAGAAATATTTTCAGAACGAGGATCCGATTGTGCTCACAGTGTGCCTCTGAATAGAAGGAAATGCATCCATTATTGCAATTAGGAACAGTCAACAGATTAAATTGACATATAATATACGTATAATACAGAGGCTGATCAGCTCAACTGCAGTGTGTTGAGTAGGTGGGTATTTGTAGACTGTTTGACTGTTACATCTGTCAAATATATATCATTATAAGTTTGGTTTCTGCTCGGATTTTTCAGTGTTTGTAAAAATAAAATGTGTATGACGTTTCTCATGTTTGAATGAATGAAGAAAAAAAATCTTCCAAACATTGATAAAGGATTAGAATGTTTATAAGGTTTGCCTCCCATTTTACATTATAATTTGAGGTGCACTTGGTCATTTTATGGAATAAAACCCAGCCCACCAGTGATCATTTCCAGACAAAATTTCAATTTAATGGTTGGTTGGAGACGAGAAAGTATTTCAGTATTGCCAGTATTTACACTGCAATTCACTTGTCTGGCAACAGAGGGCTGTTGCGTTCAAGAAATCCCACCAAAGATGATTTA
Organism: Clarias magur; assembly: GCA_013621035.1. NCBI lineage: Eukaryota > Metazoa > Chordata > Actinopteri > Siluriformes > Clariidae > Clarias > Clarias magur. The sequence goes on from QNUK01000098.1 coordinate 1,564,309, forward strand.
TTACCAACATTTAACAGCACATAAAATGATTGGGTTATTTTTATGGAACTTTCTAGAAGCACCAAATACGATTCATTAAAAAAATTCTTTTAAAAAGAATTTCTCATCAGATGATCTGTCCTGCTTTGTGCATTTAAAGGAATCCATATAGCCATGTATAGACAAAAACTCATGACTACCTGGTTTCATTATTATTTAAAGACGCTACCTCAAGAAGAATTATTTAAAGATGCAACCTCAAGAATAGTACAAGTGTAGATAGGCTACTCTGTTGCGATGGTTCTTGAAGTCCTTGTCACATGGGAGCTGTGTGTAATGAAATACAAACATACAATTTGTCAGAAATGTTTGGATGCTTTTGTAACCTAGAATTAAATAATTTATACCAGGGATATTCAACTACAGTTCTAGAGAGGCCATCATCCCTACAGTTTGTGTTTCACTAACAAACGCACCCACTAAATCTGGAAGTTAACAAATTAGGTGAGCCAGTTGTGTTGAACACTGCCCCTCAGCCCTGGATTTGAACAGCCATGATGTATAGCTATAGTTGGAAATATTATTATTATAATTTTTTTTTTACCTCTGTGCGAAGTGCCCTTCTATCCAGCATGGGAACCTGAGACCAGTCTGGCGAGCCAAACTTCATCGGCCATGATACCCGTCGATTACATGGGCAGTTGGGTGTGTATGCACCAGGTCTGTGATTTGATTGATTGATTGATTTATCATTATCAAACAGTAAAATACAAAAATAATATTTTCATCATCAGTATATAGACAAATCAGCCATGACATTAAAACTGTTTTAGGCTTCCCTTGTGCCACCAAAACAGCTCTGACCCACACAACCTCTGAAGGATGTAAGGTGCCAGGTTGGGGCTCCATGTCTAGCTCATCCCTTGGATGCTTTATTGGATTGATATCTGAGGAATTTGGAAGCCAAGTCAACATCCATGAGCTCTTTGCTAAGTCCAGCAAGTGTTCTGATACATTTCTATCATAGACAGCATTAACTTTTTTTTTGTTTGTTTTGTTTAGCAATTTGTGCTACATTAGCTTTTCTGTGGAATTGGACTGGACAGACTAGGCTTTCATTCCCACAGGCATAGATGAGCCATGTATAATTGATGTTAATCAATACACTTGGTGTTGTTAATGTTATGGCTGATCGGTGCATTATAAGGAAATTCACTTACAACACTGCTTTGTAGTAGCAAGTCTATAATGTAATATCCTAAGTAAACCAGGTTTGAACTAATGGGTATTATTACACTTTTATACTCTCTAAACTGTAGAAGACCAACACACAGCTGACCCATGGAGTGAAAAACATGCAAATTTCAAACCTCTTCTCATAACTCTAATATATATGAGAAACACCTGATCAGACAAATGTATTTGATAAGACTCTAAATAATATATTCAATGTCTTTTAGAGATTATGCACAGTCTGTATAAGCATAAATGTTTAACAGTGTGATGATTATACAAATTGTGTTAATAGTCCAAAAGGAAACCATTTATTCATTTATTTTAAGCAGACAAAATTGACCACAAATGATATTCTGGGTGTGTACTACTTAAACAATGTGTTGAGTATAACTATGAAAAGAAACTCACCCAGGATTGGTGCTGACTGTAGCAGGTTTGGTCACAAACCTTGGTTCGGTTGAGCTGAGTGATGTTTTTCCAGGAGCACACATTGATGACACACTCCAGTCCTGCTGGTATTTCTGAGGTGATGGAGTGACCGTCTAACAGGAAAAAAAACATGCTACTATTTAATTTTAAAGAAATTAGTTCAATCATTGACTAAACACTTATTTGATAACCAAGTAAAGATAACCTGTCACTATATTACATTTTGTCAAAGTTTGAACTTTAATTAGGGGAAAAAACTGGAACAGACTGCAGTCATTACTGGTGTCTTGAACGATTTGTACTTTCTTGCTTAGTGCATGAACCATGATTTAATCTCCCTTGGACAGAGACATGATTGAAAAGGTAGCCTTCACAGGTCCATTCAAGTGGCTCTACTTAACCTACTTTCTTGATCAATATCAAGAATGACTTTGAGTTTTGCTCTCAAATTTGCAAATCCAAAAGTACCATGACAAATTAGAATTCTACCACTGACTTTTCCATATTGCACTACACTGAGCAACTAGGTCAAGATTCTTACTTATGCCCCCCTACGTAGCTGACAAGACATTGGTTGCCAATGCTGCTTTTACTCATGGTTAAAACGCCTTGTTAGCTTCCCCTCCCCTAACATACTGTATCTACCATTTCAAATGTATGGGGCCCCTTCTTCATCTGTGCCTACATGTCTTTAAGCGCAAACTGTTTTATGAATGATCTTCACCTTATTAGCTGGATATAGTGCACTATTCCGAAGATTAATTTTTTTTTTCCAAAGTTTGCTGTATGGGATATCTCCATATAGTATCTGGCCGTCATGACTGCACCACAGCATTTTTTCAAATAAATCCAAGGGGTTTTTGGGTCAATGTTTTAGGAATCATTCATACCTGAAAAGAGGGCAGGAAGCGAGGAGAAGTGCGGGCTGCTAAAGCATAGCCTTTCTTACTCTCTGGTCTCCTTTTGAGGTTATAAACAATCGTACCCACCTGTTGGAGTTAGTGTAAGAAATGTAGAACATTTAACACCCTCATTTATCATTGTATAAATGTTATGTTGCTTCTTATTAGGGCTGGGCAGTGCTTTGATGTTTCAGGTATATATCGATATACTTTGAAACAAGCTATAGGATTACACAATATCTTTATATAAATATAGTTTGATTATGTGTTACATGACCCATTTCTTCCAGGAAGCTGTGCTAGTGTTTGCTCTCTCCTCTCTCATACTGTTCTCTCAGCTCTGCCCGCCCCCATCTCCTTCTGCGCCTAAATGAATACCATTGCTTTTAAAACTTAGTACTAAAACTTTGTACATCTTTGTGTTTGCAGAGCCTCTGCCATTCTGAAAGACCACGGTATAGTCTGTTTGTATCTGCAATCTGGTCGAAGGTTTCGTAGCATCTGGACCCACTCTTCCAGATTTTGCAAAGTTTTTTTTTCCCTAGGCTTTTCAGAGCCTTGTGGTTCAACAACAACCCAAGAGGTGGTTGGGTTAAAAACAAACAACAATGTATCTTTGTTCCAATATTTATGGAATGACTGAATATTAACGTTTGCAGAAATATAGACCAGCATCATATTTCTCATCTTTCAGCAGACTAGCATGAATAAGCTAGATAATAGCACTATGCCACATTATATGGCCAAAAGTATGTGGACACCAATAGAATATGCGCTTGTCAAACATCCCATTATAGATTTACTGTTCTGCTGTTATAAATATCCTCCACTTTTCTGGGAAGCCTTTCCAATAGATTTTAGAGTGTGGCCTTATGTTCATTGAGTCACAAGACCATTAATCAGGTCAGACACAAGAATGCTTGGTTGACATTCCAAGTCATTCAGAAGGTGTTCAGAAGGGTTGAGATCAGGGATCTGTGGAGGATTCTCAAGGTTTTCCACTCCAGCTCTTTAAAACCATGTCTTCATTGACTTAGCTTGAAACCAGAAACCAGGCTTCTTAGTTCTAGTAATGAAGAATTCTTAATGCTATGCTGTAGAAAACATATTCTAGCCAAATACTCTTAACCTAATAGTACTCACCATGGTTCTTTGTCCTCTAATCAAGATCTCAGATCTTATGCAAGGCATTGGAGGTCCGAACACAAGAGATCCCCTAGAGGTCTGTCTTGCAAGATTTTAATTTAATCAGCTAATAAACTTGTGGACACAGGGGCACTGTATGACACTTAAAGTGTTGCTAACATGTCTTACTTGAATTTTATATTTTTAAACCAATAGTGATGATTATGGTAGCAAAGATATAAAGCAATATTTATTCTCTTGCCCATCAACATGAAAATAAAGGGTCATTAAAAGATAGAAATTAAACTTATTTAAATGTATCCTCTCTGTTCTGTTAGTGATATTTGTTAATAATCTAGACACTGAGTTAGGGACCCAGGCAAGGATGAGCATTTTATACATACCACATGGTTGTCATAGCAGCCAGGGCCAGGCATGGGTGAACTGTGAAATGTGACCATCTCATTCCCCATGCGATTCGGTGCACTGTCAGTTGGGAAGATCTTCCGCTCCTGGGAGCTCCCAAAGGCCACCTTGGTAACTTTTACAAATTATTAGAAAACATAAAAATTAATTAAGCTTATTGAATTAAAGAATTGCTAAATATTTCCATCAATCCCAAGAGGGAACACAGCATGGGAAGTTCTAGACCCTGGATATCATTTCTAGTTTTTAAATTGATGTTTATCCATCATTTATGAAAAAGGATTTACAATACATAAATGTTGTATGTTCATTTATGCACTCACTTTTGGCTCCTTTAGCATGAATTACTGCATTAATGAATGGAGGAAATCAGCCTGAGGCACTGCTGAGGCATTATTAAAGACCAGGTTGCTTTCATGGCAGCCTTCAGTTCATCTGTATTATTGGGTCAGGTATTTCTCATCTTCCTCTTGACAATAGCCCATAGATTCTCTATGGGGTTCAGGTCAGGTGGTTTGGCTGGCTATTCGACCACAATAATCTCACAGTCAGCAAACCAGTTAGTGGTAGTTTTGGCACTGTGGGCAGGTGCTAAGTTCTGCAGGAAAAGGAAATCTCCAAAAAGCTTGTTACAAGACTGAAGTAAAACGAAAATCTCTTGGTAGATGGCTGTGTTGACTTTGGACCCAAATCATCACAGACTATAGAAACATCACACTGGCCTTCAAGCAACTTTGATTCTGTGCTTCTCCACTCTCCTTTCACACCTGGGGACCTTCATTTTCAAATGAATTGGAAGGCTGTGGTCATCCTTGTTGCTTGTGCACCTTTACCTACCACATTTTTCCCTTCCAGGCAACTTTCCAGGAAAATGCTTCACTACAGGATTAAGTGAACAGCCAGGTGTTTGAAACATGACCTTCTGTGTGCTACACTCCTTGTGGAGGCGGTCGATGATTGTCTTCTGGACAACAGTCAAGTCAGTAGTCTTCCCCATGATTGTGGTTGCATGAATTGAAGTAGACCGAGAGATACATATATTTATAGTAATTTATTCAAATTCAAAATGAAATATTCTAATATGTTAAGATACTGGACATTAGATTTTCATGAGGTGTAAGCTATTTTCATCAAAATTTAAAGGCAAGGCTTGAACTATATCTGCTTACATGTAATAAATCTAGACTATAGGAGTTTAACTTTTTGAATTAAATCACAAAAAAAAGAAGATTTTCCATGATATTCTAATTTATTAATATGCATGGTATATATAAATTAAAATTAAGTTAAAGAAGTTAGAATATCATATAAATGGTGTAAGCTACTGGACTCTAATTTACTTTACATTTACACATAACATTTAGTAGCACATGTTGAAGTGGATCTGTGATGGTTCGTGCTCTCTCCTCCTTTATTCTTTCCCTTTTATGGAAATGTTCTTTGTTTGGGTTTGCAGTATATTGCTAAATGTACTGCAAAAATATATATATATTTGGAGTAGGCTTTACTGCACAAAGAACTGGGTAGTTTTTTTTTTTACTACACATCAACTAAAAACCTTTGTGTATTGAGTCAGACTACTTACACCTTGGATATGGTCAAATCTGCAATGGTTAACAAAAAAAAACTTGCTCTTTTGGTAGTTCATTTAGCTAGTTCACAGCACATAACATTTTAGCAGGACACAGCACTGGCTCCCCGCTTACTCTTTTGGATGCTTCTGCCTCTCTGCCACTGTCCAAGCGTTGCCAGCTACTGTATTTACAATCAAAATTAGATAAAGCTTTCTGGAAAAGTTGCTCGATGAAATAACGTCCCATTCTAATTTGCATATTGATAATATCATCATCACAGTTTTTGCATAGCAAATACTAGCAGACATTTCTATTTCTGTTTTATTAAACTGTACACAGGATAAAGTACAGAATATACTTAATGGTATAGAATGAATGAAATGAATGAAATCCTGGTCAGAAAGTACTACCGGTGTTAAAATAATATAGAATTTAATATCAATTATATTCTGATAATGTAAAAAAAAAAAAAAGTCATATAGTGCTACCAGTATGCCAGGAAACTTACCCTATATGTACAAAAGTACTGCAGTATTGCAAACCTGCAATGTAATTGTATCCGTATACATAAACTTCAATATGGAGTTGGTCCCACTTTTGCAGCGACAACAACTTCCACTCTTCTTGGAAGGCTGTCCACAAGAATTTGGAGTGATCTGTGGGAATTCATGCCCATTTATTCTGTAGAGCATTTACGATGTCAGGCACTGATGTTGGATGAGAAGGCCTGGCTCCGCTCCAGTTTATCCCAGAGGTGCTCGATTGGGTTGAGGTCAGTTTGGCTCTGTTTGGGCCAGTCAAGTTCTTCTGCACGAAACTCCTAAAATTATGTCTTTATGGTCCTTGCTTTGTGCACTGGGGCACAGTCATGTTGGAATAGAAAAGGGTTTTCACCAAACTGTTGCCACAAATTTGGAGGTATAGCATTGTCCAAGACGTCTTGGCACTGTATGCTGAAGCATGAAACTTGTCCTTCACTGAGGATAACGGGCCTGACTGAAACAACTGAAATCAATAACTATCAGGTTTGGACAAATACTTTTACATACTGTATAGAGCATCTTGTTACTCTTCCCCTCGTCCGTATGTAAAACATTTTACTTTCGTTTTCCGCACAAGTTCTGCACCGCCGCGTTTCTCTTTCAACCCATGTTTCGGCAATGAAAGCTGAATACAGTGTTTTCTGTTGTGATGGCAACTGCTATCTACTCTAACGGATTACACCAGTGTGACTCTGCACCGTGTGTGTACATAATGTCGGGGCTCGCAAAAAAGGGACCGGACATCACGTGACCGGCCCATCTGGAAAAATCCCGCAGTCCAGGGCGCGCGCCTTTTGTGCAGATGTTCCTAATAATAAACTGATCGGTGAGTGTATACACACACAAACTCACACACACACACACACACACACACACACACACACACACACACACACACATTTGGACACCGCGTCCACGGCTCTGCAGAGTTTAACGTCATCTACTGCGCAATGTATCTGGGTCGCTATTTAAAATTTTCAAACATCGTATTTGCATAAGATTTATGAACTCCTGCATATACACTGGCTATCCGTTTACTGATAACACTACACATCATGTTTTAAAATGTGACTAATCCGAGTTTTACCTTTGTTGCGTGCCGCCATTGACTTCCTGTTTAGCAGTAACTATGGTAACCAGGTGACTGTGGGAAGAGTGACTCGGCGGGTTTGGTGATTAATGCATTATCGTTATGCAGTGGCCAAGAAAACGCTTTTTATTTGATCTATGTCCCAAAGACTAACATGTGATCCTTCCATTTATTTTTCACAGGGGCGGCACCTTAGCTTAGTCGTTACTGTCGCTTTGCACCTCCAGGGCCTGTGTGTGATTCTCGCCTCAGGTCTGTTTGCATATTCTCCCTGTGCTTGGTGCTTTTCCTCCCACAGTCCTGACATACAGATTTAGGTTAATTGGTGTTACCAAATGGCCCATAGTGTGTGAATGTGAGTGTGTATATGTGTGTGCCCTGTGGTAAATTGGCACCCTGTCCAGGGTGTACCCCACCTTAGGCTCCAGGCCCCCATGACCCTGCATACAGCATAAAGCATTATTATATAAGACATCACTAGGTTTTTCTTTTTTTCTGGTGCTTACAGCTGCTTTCACTGAGGATGCCCCAAAATGTAGGATTTCCCAATAATGTGCTGGATGAGTACCCAGAATGAGTAAATGCACCAATTAATTAAATTGCACCAAATTTATTTAACCCCGCACTTGGGTTTATGCACAAGCAGCGACTCATACACACACACGTTTGTGCAGATTTCAGCCTCAGAATCAGAGACTTATGTTGCCAGTTAGCAATAGTGTTATGTTCCATATACCTAATGATATTATATGAATGAGCATCCTATAGATTCCAGTTAGAAACCATAACAACAGCAGGCATGCACCACTCTGATTGGCCGAAAGGTCCTGAGCCCATATATAGTGGGGTGTTCAATCTCCCCTTAAAATAACCATAGCACCCACTAAGAAATATCTCTGCTTTATTAAAGTCTTGACCTTACTTTCAAGTCCCAAGTCAGGGCTTTTGTTTGTTTATTTTAAATTAGCATTAGTGAAGTGTTAAGGTGAGTATAATTAAATCGTTTCACTTCACAAATGCAATGCACCATGACATTGTTGCCTAGACATTGTTGCCACACAATAAGAATTGATAATGATTTGCAACATGCTCACACATTTCATAAAGCCCAGAGCTGAGATTCGAACCATCAACTCTGAAAGTGTGAGGCAACAATGTGGGACTGTAGGCTCACACTGACAGGGATGAGGGTTTGAGTCTCACTTCCAGTCTATGTGTGAACTGTGTGAGCGTTGTGTATTGAGAATTGTGAAATTAGTCAAATGTCCCTGACCAAAGTTTACATATCTTGGCCCGAGAACAGGCAATGTCAAGACACTTTGCATTCTGGGTTATGGTTACCATGTTTAAGGACATGCTACATCAAAAAACAAATCAACACAAGGAGAAAAAAAAACAAAAAAACAATGTGCCCTGAGAAAATCAAGTCCATTCATTACAGAGGAGAAAAGAAGCAGCATTAGCAAAAAGCACACTAACAGGCTTGAGCCATATGAATACAAAGAATGGTCAGGGACATTTTTATAATCTTTATATAGTTTTTTTATATATATCTTTATATAGTTTTATTTATTCTCAATTTTCAGTGTTGACGATTAGAAGAAGAAGTTATAAAAGAGCACTATTTTTCTGTGAGGTAAAGTCTGGATGCATTAGGCAGAGATTGCAATCCCACAAATCCGGCATTAGAGTCGTCCCAGCGAGGTGAGTGGCATAACTGTGCAGTCAAAGCTAACACTAAGGCTTGCCCACAGGAGCACTACTCCTCTCTGCTTCACGTCCAACAGATTTGCTTTTCTCAGTAAAGCACCCGCTGAGAAATGCTGAAAGAGTTCCTATTGTAGGAGACTCTATTCTGAGGCACCGGAAATTAGCTAGGCCTTCAAGGGCACCCTCGACACTTGTTAGGTGTGTTCCTAGAGCCAGTGCTGGACACCAAGTAATCAGTCAAGAATTTCTAAGAGTGTTATTCATGTACTGTATGTACTAATGATATAATCTTTCATCAATCAAAGGGTTTTAAGAGTAACTTTGTAGAGGTGTGTACATTACTGATGCTGTAATAAGCTCTGTCCCTTTCCCAATGCAACAAAGAAAAAAGCTCACAGGTTACGGCCACTGACCTGCTTAATATCCAAAAATGGCATGGAAACCATTCATTCTGCTCAGGTAGGTGCTGCTCTTGTTTCTTGAAATACAGCTTATAGCCTCAGAACAGGCCTAATTAATCAGTGAAAATGCAGAGTCCTGGCCAGGATGCAGCTAAAGCAATCACACTAAGCTGCACTGAGTTGACACACAGGTTCCACCTTATTGGGACTGACTGTTCCCTGAGCTTAACAAAAATCTAACTATCACACAAAATCATGGACATAATTTGAAGTTCTTTCCAGGAAGATCCTCTGTGTAAACCATAAGAAAATGTAAAAAAAAAAAAAAAAAAGGAATGTGTGTATATGTACAGTATGTGATCCCTGTGTATCTAATAAGCAAAATATTTGAAAAGAAAAATAAATGTTTAGAACTACGCTTTTTTTTTTTACCCTGTATTCATTTTATTTATAACTTGACTAAAGGTTCTAACACATACCACTTCACATCTCTTGAAATAGGTGGTACTGTAGGCGGCATAAGGCTTCATGTATCACCATTAAGTGTTAATTTTCACCTTCACTGTGACAAAACGCTTACAATCGAATAATCAATGTAAATATGAATCTATTAAATTCTATGTGAATTCATATTAAAGCTAGGTAGTGAAGATTTCCACAAACAGCAGAATGTTGCTCCTACCCTAAGAACACTGATTTCAAATGGTGCTAGATAATTTGCAGAAACACTCCAAGCCACAATTCGAAATCAGCTTCCAAAAGTAGTCACTACTATCCATGTTCTTGTAATGTTCTTCTTTAGGTCACTGAAAACAAGCACAAAGCATCTGATCAAATATACAGGGGGGGCCATTTATATGGATACACCTTAATAAAATGGGAATGGTTGGTGATATGGTTGAATGGCCCCCAAGGTCTCCCGATCTGACCCCCTTAGACTTTTATCTTTGGGGTCATCTGAAGGCAATTGTCTATGGTGTGAGGATACAAGATGTGCAGCACCTTTAACTACGGATACTGGAAGCCTGTGCTGGCATTTCTCCTGTGGTGTTGCTATCAGTGTGTGAAGAGTGGGAGAAGAGGGTTGCATTGACAATCCATCACAATGGGCAGCACATTGAACACATTTTATAAGTGGTCAGAAACTTGTAAATAACTCATGAAAGAATAAAGTTACCATTGTTTTTCTTGTGAAATTCCCAATAAGTTTGATGTGTCACATGACCCTCTTCCTATTGAAAAAACAAAAGTTGGATCCAAGATGGCTGACTTCCAAATGGCCACCATGGTCACCACCCATCTTGAAATGTTTGCCCCCTCACATATACTAATGTGCCACAAACAGGACGTTATCACCAACCATTCCCATTTTATTAAGGTGTATCCATATAAATGGCCCATCCTGTATAACACAGCACTTACAGGAGTGACAGTTTGCAGTTGCGACAGCTTGCAGTTGCTTTCTTTTTAGAAAATGTAAAAAAAAGAGTCCATTATACAGTAAATTGCATCATATCCATATATTCTTCAGGAATATATTTTGGTTCTAACTAGATCATAGTAGTGTCGGCACGGTGGCTTATTGGTTAGCAATGTAGCCTTCCACCCCCAGGGTTGAGGGCTCCAGGTCTGTGTGCATGGAGTTCACATGTTCTCTCTGTGCCAGTCCAAAGACATGCAGATTAGGCTAATTTGTGTTCCCAAATTGCCCATAGTGTGTGCCTGTGTGCCCCTTATGATGGCTTGGCACACGGGTCAAGGCACCTTGTTCCCTACTGTAAGTCTCCTAGCATAGGCTCCCCCGTTACCCTGTACACAGGATAAAAATGGTATAGATGATGTGCGAGTAGATCACAGTGACTTATTTTTGACGCTGTTTGAAGACCATGGAAAGACAATTTGAAATTTAGATAAATAAAAAAAAAAAAAACTCAGACATCAAGTTTATAGTAAAAGAAGCAAAAGTTGAGCATTTTACATACAAACCGGAAATGTCTCCATGAAATGGCTAAAAAACATAGTAAAGTAACGACTGAATGACGCAGGCTTCAGTTCCAGGATCAATCATTTTAGCTGAGCCAGGTTGCTTCCATGACTATTAAGAATATTTTATTACTTTCTTCACTTTGTCATTGGGTATGAGAAGCTGTCTCAGAGCAGGGAAATAATTTTTTATCAATAAACAGGCAGACAGCAGATGATCAGCAAAGTAGATACAACAGGCCTATTTAAAAGGAAATGCATGTGAAAGAATGGAGTAGCAGCAAACCTGACTAGTGCAGGAGCATCACTAAAAGCCTGTGAATGTCCAAGCTATACAAATCAGTTTATTTTAAATAATGTGGTAATAAATGGACTACATAGCAAAGCAGTCTCACGTGAAATGAGGGGCATTTGAAATAGAATAAATAGGCAGGAATGCTTTTCCTTTGTGATCCAAGAAGATACCAAAAAAGCAAAACCTCACTCCACTACTCTTATCTCACTTTAGCACTTCAGTGAACAGCAATCAGCAGGGGATTTCATTTAAAGAAATACTGTTTATAATAATAATGTTAATAATGGTGGATGTGGGTCAGAAGTGATATTATCCACCATTAAAAGAAAGCCACACTGGTGCATTGCATTTCACTGTACAATTCTGTTAATGCAAAATACAATACACAATACACGCACAGGCTTGCTTTTCATTGGTGACACACAGACACCTTCCACACTCAAAAGCAAGAGCTTTTCTCTCTACTACTGCAATAATAAGAAATATTTTTGAATCTTTTTCAAAGAAATGAATAGAAATTCCAGTTGTATTACATTTCCCTTTGATCTCAGTGTTGCATTTGTTCAGTCATCACTGTTTGATCACAGGCTGTGTTTAGAGCAGTTGGCATAAAGTGGACAAGGGCAGTGTACATGAACCGGTTATAGTCTCAATATTTCTTCACTTCTACCTTTCTGAACTCAAATTACTACTAAAATATGATGTGTAAGTATTTAAAGTGCAACTATCTCTAAAATAGCAGTACGGTGGTTAGCACTGTTGCCTTGCACCTCCACGGCTGTTCCCGGCTCGGGTCTGTGTGCATGGAGTGTGCATGTTCACCCCATGCTTGGTGGGTTCCACTGGGTACTCCGGTTTTCTCTCACGGCCCAAAGACATGCAGATTAGCTTAATTTGCATTCCTCTTGTGCGCGTGCCCTGCGATCGATTGGTATTCTGTCTGCGGTGTACCCCGCCTTGTGCCCTTAGTTTCCTCTGATAGGCTCCAGGCCCCCCGACCCTGCACACAGGATAAAGCGGTATAGAATACATGAATATCACCAAAAACATTTCTCACTTCCAGTTCTTCTTTCAACAGCTCCAGTTGAGATCACCACAGCAAATCATCCAATCCGCATATTTGATTTGGCACACACTTTGTGCTGGATTTTCTTCCTATTTTATCCAGGGTTGGAACCAGCACTAAAATTACACTGACTTCTGCACCCGCTTGTCTGTGGAATCAAACCCTCGTCTTCCCTGAGACTAGTGGAGATGCTACCAGTGTTTTAAGGAAGCAAATACCTTATTTTAAGTAATGTATATTCAGATATCAAATGCAAGAATTGACATATATTGATTTATGTGCTTGGGCTACAACCTCTTATGTATAAACTGTTGTAGGCAACTCATGAAAGCATGTTTCGGTGGATTTTGTGTTTTTCGTGATGGATGCATATATGCATTGTTGTAGGAATCAACTGGCTTTTTTTTTTTTTGTATCTACGGTACTTGCTGCTGCCACCTGGTGGTCAAAGGGACGAAGTGTTTTTATGTTCCTGTGTATAAAAACATTTACAGGCTTTAAGATGTTAATATGTTTCAAAAATGTTATAGAAATATTTCCATCCTTGGTTAATAGAGAAAATGAGAGATTATTTAAAAAGTTTAAACTGTGACATCGACACAATTGAAGTCACACCCTTTTATTTTATTTTTAGATTAAATGGACATTAGATGATGTTTAATGTTTGGGTTTAATGTTTGATCAGCATTAACTTGTAGGTATGAAAGAGAAACGCTCTCTCTCGTACGCACACTGTCAGACCAATGGCAGTGGAGTAAAGAAATGGTAGAGGAATAGGGAAAGAAAGCAAACTAAATGCAAATATTCACAGAGAAGAGGCAAATTATAGTAATATAGTATAACTTTCCACTGGTTCTTCAGGTGATTCTGTATGAAACATGCTCCACAAGTGAGGCTGGTCATATGAAAAAGTCTCTGCTGCTGAAAATTTTACATCTTTAACATTGAATGGTTCTAATAGGAGATTCCTCCTTCGGTTTCATTTGTACTTAATTATATATTTGGCCATAAGTATGTCCACACCTGCCCATCACACCTATATGAGTTAGTTGAACGTCCCATTCCACAACCATGTGCATTCTGCATTCTGCTAGGTAGTATTCTCCTGGCATCTGCTAAACAATACCAGATAACATTAGTGCAAACATTTTCATAGTGTGTGAATGACTGATCATTGGAGTGAAGATTGACACATTGGATATGTATAACAGCATTTAACAACAATAATACTGTATTTAATAGTTAAATATTAAACTTATTTCTAATTTCTGGTCAACTAACACTTTGAGGTTTCCTCCCACAACATTTCATTTAGTAATTTGCTTTCTAAGATATTTCTAAATTATTCAGACAGCATAGTCTTGTTTATAGAAGCAAAATACTCAATACTTAATGTATCGTGACAGGGACCCCATGCATAAAAATAAATAATGAATACTAAAAAAGCATGTAAAAATTATGATTTTAACATAGTTTTTGTCCAGTATTTTTTTTTTTTTTTTTACAATGGTCATATTTTATATCTTTTCACACAAACTATCATAATAAATTGTCAATGAAATGTAATTAAGGGTCTGATACCCTTTGGGATTTTTGAGGTTTATGTGGAATAGCTTTGTTTCAGACTGAGTCTGATCCTATGGGTCCAGTTATTGTTTGTAGAGTTGTGCATGTTCCTCCTGTGTCTTCATAAGATATACGCTTTTTGTTACTTGACACTAGTAACAAAGGGGGCACACACCCTTAATAGTCCAATGTGATAGATCAGAAAATTACTGTCATCAACAACTGTAAATTCTCTCCTGAACAATCATAAACGCTGGCAATAATCGAGCCCTTGTCTTCGCCAAGGTGCATCCTCTAGTTCTGAAAAATTAAGCCAATGCACAATTGCCAAAACAAGAAGTTCCTTGAATGTCCACTGGGGGCTGGCTCCAAAAGTGAGTCAATCCACATGTTAAGATGCAGAAATAAATACATTTACAGCATGAAACAAAGAACAGTTTGGTCTCCATAGCTAGATTTCCCATTTACGACAACTGTACTTGGTGAATTTATATGTTACTAATCAGTTACAATTACATCAAACCATAAAGTTATGAATAATTAGGGCTGCAGCCAATTTAAGTGACTGCTATGCTGCAGGTACCAAACCACTAGCTGTCTGCTGTAGATCAGTTTAGCTAACCAGCTAACTGGAATGGTTGTAGTTTAAATTAGTACAAAAATGTAGGAGTTGACACAGGACGGCAGGAATGACAAAGTTCATTCAAATGCATCAGCTGAAGCTAAGCTTGCTAGCTTCTGGGTGGTAACTGAGTTAGGTAGGTGTGTTCAAAATAACATCCAGTCTTCCGCCCATTTGCCCATTGATGGATTAACCAGGAGTTTAGGTGAAATCAGCTCCTGCCAATATGGCGACGACCAGAGCTCCCACAGTTCGGTTTCTTCAAAACTGCTTCTCAAAAAACCTATGGGGGACATCACAGAGGGTTCGTTTTATACAGTCTATTTTTTCACACACTATTCCATTTGACCTCTCAGACCATTTCCTTCCATTGCCAAAGCCACAACTATTTCTTTTATAAGAAATGCGATTTCCCCATCTTTTCTTACATTAAAACCACTATCTTGTTATTTGCAGAGGTAAGGGGAAACTGAAGGGAAAATGCATCCGTCCTACTGATATTCCAAGAGTGTCAGGCACCAATTACCTCACTTTCTTTCTTGTTCTCTTCTAGTGATGAACTTCGCAAAGGTCACCACCATTCAGGCATTCATCATTCATCAAGTGACAAGTCACTTACATTCTAGCCAATGAAACCCTACACAAAGCTAAAGAAATCTGCTATCTCTTTTCTCATCTTTCTGGACCACTGAATCACCATATTCTAATCTCCACTCTTGCTGACTTGGTCATCCGGAGATTTACTCTGACTGCGATTTTTATAAATCTATAGGATCTTTCAAATAGCATGCACAGACCAGGTATCATTAGTTTAAAGCGTTACAGTTGGATTTCCCCAGAACTCAGCTCTTGTTCTCAATCATAATTATTTGTCTTCATCTTGGTTATGGTTACAGTGGATCTGAACCCAAGAGTACATGTATAGGGTCAGGGTTCTGATCATATGGTTGGGATCCATATCACTGTTTAGCTGATGATGCTTTTCCTTCTTCCATTTCCTAAGTGTTTTAAAAGAAGCCTCTCTTTCTTAAATCCCTTCCAAGATACATCATCTGAAATGTAATCTTTACAAAACAGAAGTCTTGGATACTGGATTAATGAATCACCAGTGACACTGTTGAGAGCCAGTAACCACACATATGGCTAGAGATCCTGGTGTGATTTTGCAATAATTTCCACTGTTAATTCCAAGACGCGTATTTGCCGCAAGCTTATGTTGAACACTCATTCAGCACAGAGAACTGTTTGGCTTTACTCTTCTACAACTGTGTTTAATGCTCAAATATTTGTGGACAGCTGAATCTTTTCCTGAACGTCACAGTCCAAAACCAGGAGCATTAACATGGATTTGGTTCACTTGCTGCTGCTGTAGACTTCAATATTTTGGAAAAGCTTTACTTTAGATTTACAATGTGGCTAGTGGGAGTTGTTACCATTCAGCCACATTGGCCTCAAATGTCACGTGAGATGGCCTGGCATCCAGTTGGCGTTCCACTTTATTCCATTCAGTTTGGTTGGCTCATGTTCTTGTACACCTGACTTCTTGACAATTTCTTGTTTAAAGCATGACACAAATAAATCTTTTAATTTTAAGAAATTGCTAAAAAAAAAAAAACAGGCTGGTTTTTAAACTCTTTATACACTATCTAGGCTAATACTACTAACGCTGCACTTACTTTTTTATCAAATGTCTTATGCAAATCATCGTGACTAAGATTACTTGACATATAGTATAAACCGAGCATATGCTGTGTTTAAGTCATGAAAGGATATATTATCAATACAATCTCACGCTATCATTTTTGATTTGCAAGGTTTATCTGCAAATCAAAAGTACCAGTACTTAAGTACTTGGAGTATTAAAGTCAAACCCAGACTTGTGATGGAATTTCTCATGAATGAAGGTGCAAGACGTAATGACAGAAGCAGAGTACAATGAGACTTAGCCGCACTAAAAGAATTGAATGGTGCAAACATTTTAAGGAATGCTGTACTGTATGTCCATGAATGGCTATCCCAGCCGAGATGGCTCGGAGCCTGTCTGCAGTCCTTCCAGTAACCATGAAGCCTCTGTCTGTGTGAACTAGACTGTCTGTACAAATAATCAATCGCGAACACCACTTGCAATTTACAGGAACTCATCTGGGAGTTATTACCACATCCCCAGTACAGTCCTGAACGTGCTCCATTTCCACATGTTTGGGCTCTTAAAGGAATTCCTAGAAGGACAGCATTTCATACATGAAGGAGGTAGTCTGATCATGGCTCTGACTGTACTGAGAAAACTACATGAAAGGAAAAAACAGACATCACTTGAGATATGATTTTACTCCTGTTGCATACTAACTTGTATGCGAACACCACAGTAGTCCTGTCTCGGCATCAAAATACTGCCCACTCCCCACTGATTTCTTGTGGATATTCGGCATAGCAAAACATCTGTTTTTCATGTGGCTTTGCCAACTGTCAGAAATGTGTTCAGCTGCTTGTACACTATATGGGCAAAAAAAAAACAAGAAAAAAAAAAGTAAAAAAAAAAAAAAAATACAAATAGCTATGCAATCTCCATAAACGGGCACTGGGAGTAGAATAGGTGATACTGAAGAGGTTAGTAACTTTAAATGTAGCATTGGCAAAAGATCCCAGCTGTCTGTCCTGGTCAATTGTAAGTTGTAGCAGTAGAATGGAAGCATCCAAGACAGCAGCTCAGCTACGGAGCAGTACATCACAGATGCAGAGTGGTGCTGGCAAGTGCTGAAGCATGTAGGATATTAAAAGAGATCACTTATGCTTTATTAAATCACTGCAGAGTTACAAATTGCCCCAGGAAGCAATATCAGCATAAGAACTGTGCTTTGGAAGCTTCATGAAAAGGGTATCCATGGATTTCCTGTTCCAGCAGGACTTTGCCCTGGTGCGATAAAGACATGGTTTGATAACTCCAGTGTGGAGGAACTGAAGTGACCTGCACAGAGCCCTGTCTTAACCCAACTAAACAAATGTTGGAGCTGAGCTTTCCAGACTCCCCAAGTTTTCCATTGACACAGTTCAAAATCTTGTAGAAAGCCTTCACAGAAATGGCGGCAAATGCTTTGACAGCAAATGGGGGGCCAAATCCATTTAACCCAGCATGGTTTTGGAATGGGTTGCTCATCAAGCTTAGATAGGTGTAATGTCTAGGTGCCAATATCAATTTGACCATATAATATTGATACTTGACTATAGGAATTTTTAAAACTATGATATTGCACAACTGGAATTAGGTAATTAGGTAATAACAACACAGTTGTTATTTTAAGACACAAAGTTCTTGCTCATCAAGACCATTCCAGGAAAGCAAAACCAAAACTTACCTCTGCTGCAGAGGAGAAGTTCATTTAGAGTCACCAACCTCAAAAATGACTAGTTTACGAAAGTATTATGAAATAAGCATTATGAAAGTATTACAGAGCATAAGTAGCAGACACATTCAAAGGAGATTATTGCACATTTTGAATGCCTTCAGCATTGTTTTAGTGTATAAAAAAAATAAAAAATAAAAAAACAGGAAATACAATGCAGTTTTATGAATAAATCTTCCAACCTATGGCATTTATTTATCTGTGTAATAGTTTTCAAACTTACCACTTTCCACAAACATCTCTTCAGTAAGGTAGCAGACAGCAGAAAATATTCATTTCTTTCCTTTAAATGCTGGTTTCTGTCCTTCATTGTAACCGATTTCAAATGGTGCTAGAAACCCCAAAAGACTCTGAACACCAGAAGAAATCGGTCAGCCTTGGTGACAGG
Organism: Clarias magur; assembly: GCA_013621035.1. NCBI lineage: Eukaryota > Metazoa > Chordata > Actinopteri > Siluriformes > Clariidae > Clarias > Clarias magur. Next base: position 1,583,044 of record QNUK01000098.1, read on the forward strand.
ACATGATCTTGATGTTCAGTAAGCTTAGTAAAACATTAAAAAAATGTTTTTTTAATTATATATAAATTTTGAGGAAAAACACAGAAACCACAGAGTTTTTACAAACAGAAGGATGTTTCTCCCACCCCAAGAACACTGATTTCAAATGGTGCTAGATACTGACAGGAACACTCTAAGCCACCATCTGAAACCAGCTTCCAAGAGGAGTCACGTTTCCCCACTTTCCCGTCATCTCCTCCTGCTCGTCGGTTTGCTGAAATTAACACAAAACAGAAAAATGTACGTAAGACACAAGTATTTACTTTCTATGTCATGTTACATTATAAACATATTGTGCATTAACCAGTGCATTAAATAGTAACTCGCATGCAAGATTACAGTTTCAACATCCATATATAAAAAATTTTTTATGAGGCAATCTATACTTTTTCATGTTGCCCCACACCAATGGTCACTTTCTTGTTAAGATACATTGTCAGAAATAGTGAGAAAAGGATATAAATGGCAATCATCTGGGTTCAAGCACTTCTTTTGCAAGTAGCACTGAATACTAGCTAAGACACCCAACATAAGCTCATAGACACCCAACATAGGCAAATGTAACTGTGATTCACAGAGTACATCACCGTTTCCTTCCTGAGAGTTCAGCCAATTTTGGGGACAGTTGACTGTATGGTGATTATCATCTGAGGATGAAAGGTTTGAATCCCAATAGAGTCATTGCTTTTCAGTTGCACCACACAGTAAGATTTAACTAACAGCAGATTAAATTAAGTAGAAAGGAATTTTCTATAAAAAGATATCTTTTTTATTATGTATTTACTGGTTCTATATGTACACAAGCATGAAATCGAATATTCAACTGAAATGCAAGTGCTAGTGGTAAATTTGCATTTAAAACTATTATCATAGAAGGACCACTTCAACTCTATAGGCAAATCCCAGGGATTTAATTAATAAAATAAATAAAATAATAATACCTTTAACAATTTAAATGTTATAAAAGCAAGTAACAAACCCATCACCTTTAATAATTGTTACCACTACAATCCTGTAATGGTATATACAGTGGAACCTCGGTTCACGAACAACACAGAGTACAAACAAATTCATTTACAGTGGAACCTTTCGTTCCGGAAGTGGGCTCGTATACAAAAAATCAAAAGGACGACTTTCACACAAAATAGAAGTGTAAAAAAAAAAATGTTTTACGCGCACACACATGTGGTCAAGATGTTATAGTAAACAGTACACACGTGCACGGATATTGATTATACAAGTGAGAGACGCACACTAAGACCGAGCAGGGGAGACGGCATCAAAACAACAAGCACATGCGTGACACATGATACTTAGTATTCGTAAACCAAGACTTGCTCGTTTATTATTTATATTTATTTATTAAATTTTTTTACTCGTCTTGTGAAACGCTCGCAAACCGCGTTACTCGCGTAATTCGAGGCTCCACAGTACGACCAAAAAATTTGCCAAAAATTTGTCTCTGTTTATAAACTCCTCCTTGGAACATGACCCAGAAACCGCCATCCCAAGCTGCACAAAGGTACGAATCACCCAGCATCAGTTTTTCTCAGTCGGCTGTTATGGATCGTGCACATGGTAAAAGAATTTTGTACAAAGTGGAGTGTCGTCTAAGCTTTTGCCTAGATGCATCATCCTAACAAAACTACACATTATAAACAATAATGCAGTGTTTTTTTGTGCAGTGCAGTTGCACAATTGGACAACAACAGAAACAAATGCCTCTGGATAGATTTTTTTTTGTTTGTTAAAATGGCTGAGGTTTAAAACCAGAGGTCATGAAACAAACAACAACAAAAAAAAAAAAAAAAGAGAGAGAGAAAACCCCTGACTGAGAATTACCCAGTGGTATTATGGAAGGGGAGTCTCCTTCCAAATACCAACCTAGTCCACGACCAAATCAACTACAATACTGTTTATGAAAGACATGAGACTTTCATAAACTATCCAGGGTTGCTTTGAAAAGGATTGAAGCAATGGTTATATACAATACAAAGACCCTTTATAAGTTCCTTTCAAGTGAGGTATTATAAAATTGTGTTATTTTATGCTTTTGGCATCTCATGTTTTTATAATTTATATATATTCATATTTTAATCTGACATGAATTCCATTCCACATTGGATAAGTGGCAGTATACTGGATGTCCGCTTACTCATAAACCATGCAATAGAGCCAAAGATATCAAAGAGGAAGTCTTTTTAACCTCCCAACCACTTACAAAGAATGTCTGACTAATACTGCCCACTCCTACATGCTCTTGACCAAGTCTATCCACTACAGCATAAGGTTTTACCGATCACACCTGTGATTATTTTATTTTTTTAATTTTAGTTATAAAATCCAATAAATAAAGAAATACCAATTTTAAAATCACAGACCCCACAAAAATATCACATTATCTAACCCTGTTCAACAACTTTCCAGCCACCTCACGGTCTTCTACACTAGATATGTTACAAAACAGGAGGAAATAAATGTTTCTCCATTGTATCCTCCGGAGACACAATGGAGGAATTCTATCAATCGGTATCCACAAACATCTAAAGGTATCCAACATTAAGCAAGCTCTAATACTAACACACATTTATATATACTTACGCCCTCACTGAAGTACACTAAGCTCACGGTCATGTGAACAAGTTTCAGATGACTTTTGTGTTTTGTGACACATTATCATGCCATTATACTGTGGGTGTAGACTGTGGTCATAAAGGGAGGTGCATGTGGTTAGCAAAATACGCAGACAGATGGAAGCATTCAAACATTGCTTGATTGATATTAAGCCGTCCAAGGTGTGAGACCCATCACTCACCAGCAGCTGCCTGAACTGTTAACACATGACAGGTTGGGTTCCGTGGATTATTGGGTACATGCTGCTCAGGCCAAATCTTTGTGTTGCAGCAGAAAATGAGATTCACTATTGATGACGCTTACAGCATATCTGCTCCAAGGTTTGATGTGTTGTTAATTCTGAGATGCTTTTCAGTTTAACGTGATTGTACAGAGTAGGTATTTGTGTACCCAAAGCCTTCATGTCAGCTCAAACCAGTCCTCTTCCGACTTCTTTTATCAGTGAGAAGGTTCTTCCTGTAGAAATATTGCATAAGCTTGGGACTTTATGTATAATGCGACAATCGTTTCGTGCCCCTTCACTATTACGAATTGGCAATAACATTGTCTGTTTGCTTTTAGGGGGGCAAACAAGGGGGCATGGGCAAAAATATGTAACATCATCTACATCAGTACAACTAGGGGGAAGGATATGCCACATTTTGCCTAAGTACATGGTCAAAAACAGCTGCAAAACTGAAGTAGGCCTCATTATAAAATAACATCTCAGTTGCAAAGGAAATTTCTGCGTTATCATCTCCCCTCATACTGGAGTTAAATAAAAAAAAAAACAAAAAAAAAATCTAGATGTGCATGTGCTTGCAGTGGAGCTTGCAGTGGAGCTTGCATTGCTTGCAACAGCTATGGAGAACAGCAATTCTAAAATACTCAAACTTGCTAGTCTTTTTCCCATTTTGCTTTTTGACTGAAGCTCTTGACCTTTTATAGGCAGGATTTTATGCATTGCGTTACTAACACATTATTGGCTGACTGGATACTGTAACTGCATGAATAAGCAGGTGTACAGATTCTCATGTTGTGAAGTGGTGGGTGAGTATACAGGCCAAATATTTAATGGCTTATTCCTCAAAAGCCAGATTTTAGGCACAAGGACCAAAACTCCTTCCAAAAACAAATTAATCATGAGCTGAGCCAGGTCATTTTTCCAGAAATGATTTGTGCATCACATGATTTGCATAAAAATGGAATTCTAAAGGTTTCTGCACTCTCAGTAATCAATGGACCAAACTTTGCTTTTCCTTGTTGCTGTGGTGGTACCATGAAGGGTGCCTGTCATAGACCTATTATATGGAACAATAAAAATGCTAAATATGCATACTAAATGTTCACTATTTGCTTCTTTGATTGTATAACCCTAGTGACAATGAAACGTTTAGTACCATTATTTCTAAGTGCGTGTTAAACACTTTATTTTCGGCTAGCCTATTTACTAAAATGTGAGTGAAGCTGATTGCTCTGATTACATTTGCAAAACTGATTGTGCTGCAGATTGTGTGGGCCTGTTTACTGTTAGCTTAAGGGAATCAGTATCTGTCCTACAGATTATAATCTTCCATATGGCAAGTATGTCACAATACAAAGTCAAGCAGGAGACACCTGACCAGTCAGCCAGTTCATGGCAGGACTCAAAAGGATAGGTAAAGCTAAATCTATCGTCGTTTCCCTTTTCAAACCACATCCAAATTCAAAACACAAACATTATAAGAACATTTCTCTACTTTGTTCTTTATAGTCACTGATTACCAAAACTCAGCAAAACACACATGGTCTAAAATATTGCAAACCCATATACACACACAAGATGTGATGCACTGTGTGTATTGACACCTTTCAATCATAGGATTAGCTTTTTCAGCCGTTTGTGCTACCATACTGTAGCTCATCTAATGGATCAGACCAGATGGGCCATCCTTCACTCCACTTGTGAATCAGTGAGCCTTGGGCACCCCCCTAAACCTTTCCAGGGATTCACTGATTGCCTCCTCTTGGACAAATTTTCATAAGTTTTAATCACTGCATCCTGGGAATACCCCACAATACCTGCAGTTTTGGGAATACCCTGACCTAGTCATCTAGCAATCATAATTCAAATCAAACAGATCCTTACAAATCACCCATTTTTCCTGTTTTAAAAACATTAGTTCTGAGAGTAAACTGTTTACTTGCTGCATAATATTTCCCACCTATTGATAGGTGCCAGTGTAAAGAGATAATAAATCTTATTCACCTTAAGCGGTATTATATACTACTACATGAAGTAGACAACATAGTACGAGTAAAGTTTCTATTGCGCCACTTTCGTATGACAGGTAATGATGATATTAGTTGTTCAGTGTGTAATGTGTGGCAGCCTGCAAAATCCTTCAAATTCTGACTACAATTTTCACTATCAGCACAATCGGACGTTATCTGATTATCCCTAAAAGTGAAACTGGATACATACTGCAATTTAAGATCCATGGATAAACTGCTCCCCTACCATTACATTGGTACCATAAATTACATCATCAAGCTTTTCCTAATCACTAAGGGGTCAAATTCACTTCATCTGACCCATCACACTGCCATGTGGTGCAGCAAATTCTCTTGACTACATTATTAATGTAACTTTCTCTGCTGTCATGTGCACATAATGTACTGAGCATACTGTATAAGCACACTTCTCTGTTTTGATCCTGATGATTGGATGGATGAAAGACAGTGAGTACATTTACAGTACATGCACAGTTATGTCGGTCAATGGTTATAGCTTGACAAGGCCATTTAATTGGACGACTGTCCTTGATCCAGTATACAAGGAGGTAGGAAAATCGATTTATGTTTGTATACAAGAAGTATGCGGCTTTTATTCCCTTGATTACAAACTTAATTTCTGGCAAAATCTTAGGCAGAACCAATTTTGAGGTTTCCTGAAAAATTCCCAAACAAAGCTAATGCTGGATGTGCAGCCTCACAGATTGCCCCCCAAGTGCTCCCTCTATATAAGAGATATTATAATGTTTGACTTTACAGTGACGTCTGGTATCCAGTTATCCAGTAGAGGGTTGGTTTTCTTCAAAGAAAGGGTTTCCTCTCAAACTTTCTTCCTTATGTCATCTAAGGGAGTATTCCCTTGCCATTGTTTCATCAGGCTTGCTCAACAGGTATTCAACTCCATATCTGAAAGCTGCTTTGTGCCAAATCTTACAGCATCTTGTCAGTTCAATACAAGGTTAGTCCACCCAGCTGAATAGCCAAGTCAGGTGTGCTGTTACAAAGCCACATTTCTGTGAAAATTAAAAAGCAGCAGCCCCTCAATCTGAGCTTGGTAGCTTATCCTAGTCAGAGATAATCCATTTTGTTATCAAGTGAATAGACATTGGCACTGTGCTTAGGTTAGCCTTTAGCCTAATTTGGATATCAGCCCACTTCCCACGCTTGTTTCTGCACACGCCACAGGATTTCCGGGTCCTTGGGTCTGTCCCCTGGCATATGCTGAGGCTACTTAGTAACACTAATGCTTTAGATGTCATTAAAACTATGTTTCATTTCCCGATGACCATAATCATACACACAAGGCTGTAAGACATTGATTTTTGGGAGGTACATGGTGGTTGGGAATCCAGTACTACTTTCAACATTGATTTTTTAAAATATTCATTCAATACAGAAGCAGAAGGTATGTCGCACTACGGCTTATGTTGAGCACATAATTGTTAGATAATTAATATTTATATTCAATAAAATAATAATGAAATTCAATGAATCTAATTCAACTCAACTTAAAAAATTAAAATGTAATTATAAAAAACGCCAGACTGTTGAGTTTGCAAGCAGCAACTCACCTAGTGAACGACAGATAATATTTGTTTAGTTGGACCTAAAATCCAAAACTAATAAGAATTTGAAATTTGAAATGAATTTTGAAATTTAAATTTTTTCAAAATGAAATTTGTTCTTAATTAAATAATATACTGTTTGTTCATTTACAATCATCTAGACAAGCAAGGTCAAAAGCTCATAGGATACTTTGTGTTTCTTAAACTTTTACATTTAGATATCCCATTCTTGTGTACACTGTAATAAAAACACATTCCTTAGGTATGATTGCTAAGGTGCCTCTGTGCCGCTGATGTTTGTAGGACAGTGAAGGCAATAACAGCAGTGCCCTTAACACATGAAATTCATACTCTGAGTTTTATATATAAAATGCTTCACAGTGACATTGTTTTAATAATTGTCACATTTATTCCTATCCAGATTCACATTTTCTCTCAAAGATCTCGTATTGACATTAACAGTAAATGGTACTTCAGATTTTATGTATATATATATATATATATATTTTGTAACTTTGTTGGAATCTGTTTTATAGGTTCCTTTTGTAAAAATTATTTAAGGTCACGGAGCGGTCGTATAAGCATTTCACTGCATATCGTACTGTGTATGACTGTGTATGACTGTGTATGTGACAAATAAAATTTGAATTTGAATTTGATGGGAGAGTCAGCCTGTTGTGTAAAGCCTTACTCAGTACATCCCAAAGATTCAAGGGTTATGATCTAGACTTTGTCTCAACACAATTTGAGCCGGATGAATTCTTAGAACATGTCTGTGCCATAAGGGGGAAAAAAGTATATAGCAAAACCTGGTCATTCTGTAAAGTATTCAAGTAGTCAGCTGACCTTATTTTTTTGAGCACAGATCATTAATCACAACAGCGAATAACATACACCCCTCACTCTGAAAACAGGGTGAATCTGGATTCATCAGTCCTCTTTTCAATTCTCCAATCTATTCTTTATGCTCCCTAGCAAACTGAAGCCGTTTTCCCATTCAGTCTCACCGATTTGTGATTTTCTTAAGGCTACTCAGCTGTTTAGTCCCAATACCTTGAGTTCTCTTTGCACTGTGAGTGTGAAAAAGCTCTCATTTTCACTATTACACATAGCCATGTGTTCTACTGTTGTATTTTTATTTCACTTAATCACAGAGTTTAAGTGATCTCCCATCATGCTTATTCAGGATGTTTTTCTGACGACATTTCTTCCTCAAAGATGATGGTTCACCACTATCCTTCCAGGTTGTTAATAATTTTAGTAGTTTCATGTCCCTAGTTGAAAAGTATTCTTTGCTTAAGTTAGACCGATAATTTGACCTTTCTGAAACAGAGCAACATCTACAATAGGCAGCTCTTACCTATTTGCTTAGTTAAATCCTGATGATGACGTGTATATGTACACACACAAGCAGTCCATTTTACCAGGAAACCCAACACTAGTTCCTATGAGGACAATTATGATTATCAGTCCAACAACTCTAGAGAATCTAGAAAAAGCAAAGGTAGGACCATATAATCTTATTCATCACCCCTACCAGACATCGATAATGGCCTCCCACAAGAGTTGACAGGCAGGTTTAAAATGTTAATTGGATAGAAGGAAATACTTTCATCTGACTTTGAGGAATGATTATTCTCTGTGATGGAGGATGTTGGACAGGTTACTATAAATAAACACTATACAATTAGCATCTAATGACACATTTCTGAGTAAAAGCCAGAGTGATACTGTAGGATTCAGGATATTTTTAACCTAATTTGGTGACTTGCTAAGACCCCGCACTCCAGTAGCTAGCTCCCCTACCACATGACAACTACCGGGCACATGCTGCATCACATACTTTGAGGAAAACACCATCTACCTATCCTTCTCTACATCCATGATACCCACAAATTGGCTCCTGTCACTCTAATAACCTGGCTAGAGAGAGTGAGAGAGAGAAAGAGACAGAGAGAATTCAAACTCACGCTCTCCTGATAAAAAGGCAAATGCTTGCACCACATTGGAGTCCCAAAAAGTTTACTTTGTTTTATTGAACTTTTTTTCAGTCTAGACAAATATTAATCTAATTCTTAAGAGTATTCAACAGCTTGATCAAGGGCCCAGCTGTCCATGGGAATAATTTCCAGCAACGCATGAAAGCAGGTCCTTTCACTAATGAGCTGTCAATGAATATGAAAATAGAAGTGCAACAATCATGATGGAGGTAGTAAATTAATCTTACCATGGCTGTAATTAATAGGTCAGAATTATGCAATCATCATCCTAAAAAAAGCACCAGAGTAATAAGTTACAATACAATTCTCAAAGCCATGTCTTAAAGTGTCATGTCTTAAATCTTTGTACTTCACAGCAACATTTGGTTCTTCAAAGTATTCACACGCACTGCAGCATCAGCTGTGTTATAACCTAGATCAATAAGGAAGAAATGCGAGCCTCATAGCAAGGGCTGAAATGCGAGGCTGTCATATGGCAGTGCCTTTGGCAGCGAGTTGACAACCTCAAGGCAAGTGTGTCTCAGCATGCAACACAGACAATGTCTTACATATCTGACTGCAAAAGAATTCTAATTCCAACAGGTGAAAAGATTCAGCTCACCTGAGGCAACATGCAATCAAACATGTTGTGAAGATTCTTTTGCATCTTCACTGTCCGATGTGTTCTTCTTAAAGGAGTGAACTAGTTAAATGAAGAATTCTGGGAGAAGCCAGTCCACTGTAGAGGTGTGGTGACAGGTACTGCCTAGTGCACTGAAAGACAAAATTTCCCTGAATGCTTTGGAATGTCAAATCTCACAATACCGCATGTCCAATAGTGCCAAACCTTCTGGCAGGTAAATGGACACTTGTCTTACCACACCCCAAGCCATGATTTCCTCCAAGCTTTTTTTTCCCCTCCCCTCTCCCGCTTTATGCTGCCGACTTCGAACGTGCTTTCTGACCCTGTCTGATTAAAGGATCTTGAAGGAAGTGGTATAAGTTGCCAAAAAATCTTTCTCTCCCTTCTCTGATCTGTTCAAACACTACGTGTATGCGTTTTGGCACTACAATAAGAGGAAGGACAGAAAGGCACACTGAAGGCTTTATCTGCTGGATGGAACAATGTTCAAGGGAGTTTCCCGGGCTCAGAGCATAGACAGGGCTTGGTGACAGTTGCTGTTTGGAGGTATCTGGTTGCTTCTAGAGCTTATCCTCCCTCTTGCTTTCTCGCTGCTGCGTTTGTTTGTCGTAGCCGGGCCCTCAGTGTGTTATGTAATGTTTAGAAAGGAATTAAAGGTACAGTGTGTGCATTTTTTTTCCAGGGTGACCAGGATGCAGAAACTCTAACAGGCAATTAAGAAGCTAAAACATTAAGCTGGAACCAACTTAATCTGTAATCTTAAACATTATAATGTAATTAAAAGAACAGTGTTTTTTTTGTGAAATAAAAAATAAAAACAATTATTTGCACCATGATGTGGAAAACATTACACAAAGCTTGTTAAGAAGCAAAAACACGGAGCTGAAAAAAAAACTTGCTATAAAATATCTAAACATGCTCACTAGTAGATAACCCCATTACCTTAAAAGTACCGTAAACAAATGGTTCTTACCAGGAACTAAGAAAATTATAGTTTGGAATCTACCAAGCTCATTTATCAAATGCTTAATGCCATCCCTGATAAAGTTTATCTTCCTTACTTTACTAAGTTCCCATGTCATCTTTAATCTTTGAACAATCAAATGGCAAACACAAAATCCCAACAAGAGCATGCAAGCACACACACGTCATGGGCATGATGAACAATCCAGGCAGATTAATGAAAATTACCAGCTGTCATTCCTATGTACATCAGAGACCAAAGCTCTTAGCACACCACCCACAGGTTAATACACTTCTGTGGCCCGCCTCATCCATAAAGCACCACACAGTCCTGTTGTCCATAGTGCCACCACGTCCAACCAGGCTGTGGCAATGACTGCAAAAACAGCTGCAGTGCGGGCCAGTAGCATTTATGCAAACCCATGTCCTACCTGCAGACAGAGCCGCACGAGGCACTACGGCTATCCTAACAGACCGCTCATCTTTGTTCTTCTATAACATGTTTCTGTTATAATCCCAGAACGCACTATGGGTTAAAAGAAACCTCAAACTGGTCGGAAGTCTAAAACAGCAAGGAAGCTTCTAGAAACTCCTAAGGAGGGAGGAGAGAATTTCTCTGCTTTGCTTCTGAAAAACAAAAAAAAAACAAAGATGTGGATGCCGTAGCGAGGCTCTAAAAGTCCGCAAAACAAACAGGTAAAGTGAGAAGAAAAAAAAAAGACACCATCCAAAGAAATCAAGGTGCAAGCATTCTGTCGCTCTAAACAGGAAACTCAGTGGTCAGCCAGCAGAGGAAGAGGGGAGCTGATAAACACCAGAGCAACAGGCACAGATCATCTGCGTCACACTTCTCACTCTCTTTCTCACGCAGCACTATGACTGGCAACACGAAAAAAAAGAAAAAAAAAAACAACAACAACAACCCGTATGCTCTTATAAAACCATCCATAAGATATTCATATAATCTCACTAACTCCGCTATATGACTTATTAGATAAACCACATTACATAACATCCCATCCCAAATCTAATTATATTCTCCAAGAGAAATTGGAGAAGAAAAAAAAAAAAAAACATACACACAATATTTAATTCTCCATCTAACCATTAAACACAAAACTGTAAATAATAACATTACCTTGTGGCCAATACGTGGCCGTACTCCACCTGTTTGTTTGAGCTTGCCCAATAGAATTCCTTCTTCAAAGGCGCTTCGGAATTCTGATTGGACGAGAGAGCTGTCGCTCAGCTGCCTGACGTGGCTGCTTACAGAGGTCTAGTGCATGTGAACTGGCCAGCAGCCAGGGCACAGTCACCAAGAGAGCAAGGTAAACAATTTCTCTCTCGCTCTTTCTTTCTCTCTTCCTGATCTGCTGGCGTGACATTTAGAGTCTTTTCAGCGCAGTCCCATTTTCTCGATCCATCCTTGTATTTCGGGGAGAGAGGAAGAGACAGAGACAGACAGTGAAGGAACTGATAAAAGGAAAATGTACATCATGCACTGGTGTCTCAAGGCAGCAGATATGGCTGAGTCACATGCGCTGCTTCCAGTGGCTATGCAGAAATGAGTGCAGTTGAGGGACATGCTAACAGGATGAGCCGCAGTCCAATTCGGACAAAACCGCCCCGATTAACCAGCACATTCTGACTGGCTGCGTGTGCCAGGAGATCACAAGTATAGTTCTTGTTCGCAATGCTCTCACATTTAACCCATTACAACATGCCCACAGAACATCATTTAGCTTGTACCCGGGTCCTAAATGCCACAGCCTCAAATGTGTATGATTTGCAAGACAAGGCCAAATGCAGTATGAAGTGCCTCTTCCTCAACAGGCTTGTACCATCACTGGGATGAGAGCTCATACTAAGACTCGGAAGAGCCTACACACCTACAACAGACTTACACAGTGCTCAAGGTCTAAGCACTCATTTCCTCGTTGGTCCAAATACTGTTGAAATAATGTTGAGTATTGCGGTACTATTTTTAAACATCATCATCTCTCTTTGTGAAGGATGTCCATCATCTTTCTCCTTGAATATAGGAACCTTCCAGAACCTTCCTGTCTTTAACCCTTCACCTGCCCACCTGCTTACTAATACGCTTTCGACGCAATCACGTATACACATAAATATATATAAATATATATATAGACATAAGAAAAAGTATGTCAGCTTCCTCCGCATCGGTGTTGGAACCCAGAGCTGCGATTCCGTAGTGCGGACTCGGGCGTCAGATGCAGTGAGAGAAAAGGGTGGCTGAGAATGAGGATGGAGAGGAAAAAGAGTAGGATGAGAGGCGAACGAGTAGACAGAGGGCTGAGGCTCACTCACGGCCGCGCTTGGGCAGGAGAAAAGCATGCGACTCGGACTCCTGTCCTCCTAGCTGCTGCTTTCCTCTCGATGTGAAAAAGTGACGTAGCAACTAATCCAAAAATCTTGCCCTCACTGTCTCCCTGTCTCTCTCTCTCTCCTGCTCTCTGTCACCCTCCCTTCTTTCACAATCACTCCTCCCTCTGCTGCTTACTCTATTTTCATTGGCTTTTAACAGCAGAATAACTTGTTTTTTTTTTTTGTTTTTTTTTTTACTGATTCACATCCATACAAATAGATGTCAAAGACTTGCGAGCAAACAATTGAATATCTGCTGCAAACGCTCATGCTCCCACAATGCCTTTCTTCCATGCTCTATGTCTCTTTCTCCCTCACTGTTTCTCTCTCTGGTGCACACAGTGTGACGCAGCATTTAATTCTCCAGGCTGTTCTCTCCTCTCTGTTATGGCTACACAAGCCATTCTTCACGGGGAAACTCAACCCAGCATCACAACAGCTCGCTGCTACAGTGTCGGAAATGAGAAAGTTGAAAAGAGAGAGTGAGAGCAATCGCTTGTTTACAATTAAACAGACGGCCATCTCCCTCTCTCGCTCTCTTTTTCCTTCTTTTCCTTCATGTCCTCCTCTTCCCTCTGCCCTCTTTTAATTGGGTCTCTGCCCATCTAGCTCCCGCTTTCTCTTCTTCCCTCTCTTCCTCCTGTACTCCAGTGTCTCATCTTGTTGTGTGATTACACACTCACGTCTCGGTGAACTGAGATGACTGCGCTTGCCCGATCACCTGACAACCCACAGCTTTTAAAGGCACATAGCTAAGCTGAGCAACTGTTACATAACAGCTAGGCTGCTCTGTTTATGCTGTTCCCTCTCTTGGGTCACATCTTTGAAGGGCAGACACAATCTGTTAATATCAGAACTGCCATTTGTCATTAATAACTACGTAAGAGCAGACAGACAAGATGGAAATCCTAGCAATTAAAGCGGGAATAAAAGTCGACAAAACACTCGCATTAGCAATCTTAATCAGAGGGAAATAAACTAGTGCAAAATGCAAACGTGCCAGAAACAAGTCCTCTCTGTAGGGTAACAACAACAGCAAAACGCAGTGTGACTCCAGTTTTCAAGTATGTGCCTGAAAAACAGGAAATAGATGTGTATTAAACAAAAACTGACATGGAAGATATTGGCTTTTGAAATTCTGCCGCAGGCAGTGAAACAGAGGGCCACCGAGAATCACCAGAGAGGCTCCACTACCATGGGACATCCTATGAACATTTTATAGACTTCTTCCCCTCCTGAGGCTTAACTGTTGCATGGCAAGGTACTGCATAAGGATAGCAAATTAAACAAATATATACTGTATATGTAACAGATTCACAGCAATGTTTTCCTGAGTTAATGTCTGGATTACACAAACAATATGGTGTGATTAGTCGCATGATTTACCAGTTATGGCATCATGGTGGCCTTGTGGTTACCAATGTTCAGGGTTGGAGGTTCAAGTCTCACCTCTGGGCTGTTTGCATGGTTCTTGTTAGGTTTTTTCTCTGAATAATCTGGTTTCCCCTCACTGTCCAGGCTGTTTATAGGTTGACTACAGTTCAAAACTGCCCACATAGTATGACCGGGTGTTGTGAGTGTGAGTCTGACTGTTTCCAGAGATTGAGTCCCTCAGCAAAGTAACTTCCCCTAAAACAATGACCGCTGAAGTTATGGGTCATTCCGGCCAACCATTTCTTAGGTGATGTCAACTTGAATGGATGGATGGATGAAGAGTTAATTCACAGTTTGTAATGTATTATAATTCAGTGGTATAAATCATAATGAAAACAAACCCCTCCCAACTCAGCAGCTGACACCTTTTGGCATGACTACATTTCCCAGCATGCTACTACTCTCTGTGACATTACGCTCACAGAGGAGGCACAGCTAGGTGAGTGACTATGGTAAGCAGCAGGAAGATCACACACCAATAAGCCTCTTAGGGTTCAGTTTAAGATGGGCACTGCAAGCAGCACATCAAGGGCTCATTAGCACAATGGCAGAAGTTATTTCTCAATTCACTGATGTGACAGTGTTGCAGGAAGCATTGCCAAAAGTATGCTGTGTGCTGGAGCAGGAGCTAGGGCGCTGTATATCAGAGAACATTAAAACTCTGCCTCTGCTTCTAGTGTTGACCTTTGTTGTGATTTATTTATGTGATGCCTAAAAGAGACTGATTAAACAAAACTGTTTAAAAAATAAATCATTTCTGCTTTATAAACCCAGCCTCATAAATCAGCTACATACATAGTTTAAGGGGCAGAAGAAGCTTTTAGAGTTTGAGATGAGACATACAGTATATGCAGATCAGGTATCATTATCACAACAGACACTGAAGTGATTAATATTGATTATCTCGTTACAATGGCACCTGGAAGTGAGTGGGATATATTAGGCAGCAAGTGATCATTTTGTCCCGTATGTTAATGTGTTTGAAGAAGAAAAATGGGCAAGCATGAAGAATTGAGCAACTCTGACTCTGATGTCCAAATTGGCTAGACGACTTGGTCAGAGAAAACTGCAGGTCTTGTGAGATGTTCTTGGTCTGTAGTGGTAAGAAACTACCAAAACTGACCTGAACAAGGATAACCAGTGACAGGGTCATGGGCAGCTTAGGCCCATTGATGCGCATAGGAAGTGAATGCTGGTCCGTGTAGGTTGTGTAAGTCCAATAGGAGAGCTGCTGTATCTCAAACTGATGAAAAAGTTAATTCCGGTTCTGATAGAAAGGTGTTAGAACACACAGTGCGTCTCAGTTTGTTGTGTATGGAACCGCAAAGCCACAGACCAGTCAAGGTACTCATGCTGACGCATGTCCTCCATCAAACGTGACTACAGTGGGTATGAAAGCATCAGAACACAGTGCAATGGAAGGAGGTGGTCAGATGAACTAGGATAAAAAAGACAAGCCAATGGAGGCTGCGTGATCCTTTGGGCAGTGTTCTGCTGGGAAACCTCAAGTCCTTGGATCCCATTCATGTGGATGTTACTTTGACGCGTACCACTTACCTAAACATTGGTGCTGACCAATTCCTTGATGACAGTGGGAGCCTCTTACAGCAGGACAATGTGCTTTAACACTGAATTTTTTTTTTAATGGTTTGAGAAACACAACAACGATTTTATATTGTTCACTTGGCTAGAAAGTTCTCCAGATTTCAGTTCAATCGAGCAAAAATGTCTGAACCATGGAGGATCCACTTTGCAACTTACAGAACTTATGGTATCTGGCTCCAAGACATTAGCAACAGATCCTTTATCATACCTTCAGTGGTCTAGTGGAGTTCGTGCCTCAATGGATCAGGGCTGTTTGGTGGCAAAAGGGGGGCCTATACAATATTACGTTT
The DNA here is from genome assembly GCA_013621035.1 of Clarias magur. NCBI lineage: Eukaryota > Metazoa > Chordata > Actinopteri > Siluriformes > Clariidae > Clarias > Clarias magur. The sequence goes on from QNUK01000098.1 coordinate 1,598,837, forward strand.
GTGGTCATACTTTTATGGCTAATTGGAATATATGTTCAATTAAACTAGTTAATTATAAAACAGCAAAAAATAGGAGGATTTCCAAAATCACATTCATGCCAGTTGACAATAAAAAGGATGATATCATAAATGACTAGATGGAGTAGGTTTGAAATTATGGGGAGGAAACCCGCCATGCATGAGGCATTAAACCCTCGAACCCAAAGGTGCTGCCTTACTAAGCTTGAACTAATTTTAAATATTATGCTACTTGATAAAATTTGACTATAATAAAACTGAGATGAACTGACAGAACTGTTTTCAATCAGTCTGATGGATGAACAGTACCAAAACACTGTTTCTGAAAAGTGGCTGTCATAACCCCCTAATTCATCCAATCATTTACTCTGCATGTGTTGGGTGACAGCGAGCCAGCAGATAAACACACAAATAAACCATGTTCGCTCTGATACTGTAAAGCAAGACTCATGTCTGGAGGCTCACCATCCATATGAGAACATCCGTGCACCTCCTTTTTTATGCAGTTATGTAGTCAGCCAGTCATGTTGCAGCAGCACAGTGCATCAGGTAATGTTCACATCAAACATCAAAATGGAGAATATTAGTTGCCAGCAACAATAAGCGGGCCCAAGCACCCGTATTTAAAGGGGACATAGCTATATCCTTATGAAATAATTCTAGAAAAGTGGTGAATTTCATGTGTAGAGCTTCAAAAAGCCCCAGATGCTGAAAAAGCATCACAATATGAGGTCACTCAATATAATGCCCCACAGAAAGTTATTAACCACATTTCACAATCCCTCTACAATTTTACATAGTCAATGTCTTGGGATCACAAGACACCCTGTTTGGTGTCGAGCGCATAAATTTCCTAGGAAGAGTGTATTGAATTCCAATGGGTTCGTTTTGCAAACAACCCAAAATAACTGATTTGCTGTTGAGTTGAGCCCCGTTCTTCAGCTCTATAAGCTCTAAATGCGTACTAGGTTTCGAGCGCATACATGCAAGTGTGTATGAGCTATGCAGCAAAATCTTGTGAGAGACTCACAGACATGCAAATGTCAACCTGTAACTTTTTATGAGTTTGTGAGCATGTTAAGACCCACAAAAAGCCCAGAATGGTGGGAAAAATAAATAAATAAAATCAATAAATGAATATTTATACATATACAGTGGAACCTTGGATTACGAGCATAATTCGTTCCGGAAGTGGGCTCGTATTCCAAAACACTCTTAAACCAAATCATCATTTCCCATAAGAAATAATGAAAACTCTAATTATTTGTTCCACAGCCCCCAAAAATAAATACATAAAAATAATTAATACAATCTATAAAATGAAAATAAAAAATTAATCTGTACTTTATCTTTAAAAAAAGTACAAATAAAAATAAAGGTGAGAGAGTGACGCGCGGTGTCAAAATAAGAGTCGCCTGCGTGATACATGATACTCGGCGCTCGTAAACTAATACTTGCTTGGTTTCCGAATAAAAAATTATTAAAAATCTTTGCTCGGTTTGCGGAACACTCGTAAACCACGTTACTCGCAATCCGAGGTTCCACTGTATATATATTTGTATGTATATATATATTCCAACATGTCTGCCAATTTTAATTTTTTAAGCATGGTATGACCCCCTCAAAAATCTCCAGATGGTAAAAAAAAAAAATCCTTAGGAAAACAATAGGGCCCCACACATTATGACAACATAAAGCTGATGCCATAGTGCTGATGCTTAATAGCAATCCTTAAGAAAACAATAGGGCGATTCACACATTATGACAACATAAGGCTGATGTCATAGTGCTTCGGCCCTAATATAATAGTGTGACCTCTGTGACTGTGTGGCATGGTTATGGTGGCAGATAGGCTGGTTTGAGTACTTCAAAGACTGCTGATCTCCATAAGTGTCACTGAATTTCACAGGATGATGAGGAAAAACCAGGACTGGTACTCAGTACTGTTTTTTCCCCCCATGCTATATGGTATAAACTTTCGAGAGTTTTGTGTGGCATAATTGGTCTTTCGGCTGCTCCCGTTGAGGGGTTGCCACAGCAGACCATCTGATCCGCACAACAACTTGGCACAGGTTTTATGCTGGATGCCCTTTCTGATGAAACCCTCTCATTTTATCCGGGCTTGGGACCAGCACTGCATCCAGCGGCAGGGGTTTGGATATTAGGTGGGAATCAAACCCGGGCTTCCACATGGCAGTCGAGAAAACTACTACTGAGCCACCAATGCAATTGTGTCAATCAGATATCAAAACTTAAAAGGCAAATAATATCACATAAATTTGAACATAGCTAAAATAAGCACAAGGGTTGTATGATTAATTGCCTTAATGAACTTTTGACAGATGCAATGTTGATCAGGAGACATTTCTGAAACGCTGGTGAGAAGCAGTGTAACTACAGATAAGCAGAATAAAGGCTGGACCTAAAAGAGGTGTTGACATAGGATTAGTTAATGAAAAACTGTGTAATTGTGTAATTCGTTTTCCGCACAGAGGGAGCAGTGATATGAAAGATATCCAAATGACGAGCCAAGCCCATCATGTGGTTCCATCACAGCCCATAGAGACAAGAAACAATGGACGCTTCCTTCAAGAAGGTTTAATCCAACACACCGATTCAGGATGGGAAATTTCCTGTCCATCTGAAATAACAAACATCTATAATAATGAGGTCACACATGGACCATTTTTTCCTCTATTAAGTGCCTTGTCAATAATAAAACCTCATTACAAGCATGTTATTTCCCCTTTTCCAGTGGGTCATTTCCCACTCTGTGCTGTTTTTTTGTGTATGTCATGGTACTGTAGCTAATGAGGCATGTTAACCCAGGTCCTTCCTTTCTGCTATTTCTATACTCGGTCATTCAGCAGGAGGTGACAAGCCCAGTTAATTTTAGCTGTGTCATCTCTCTTGTGAGTTCCACTTCCTGCAGCTCAATTCGTCAGCAGTAGAGGAGCCTCGGGGCCTGGTGAAAAAAAGGCAGTTCTTTGCTGCCTCACTAAAAGCCCAGGCCCCTTATGACGCACATGAGCTGCCTCTGCCTCTGTCATTCACAAAAGCCATGGAACATTACAGTTTTAATCAATGCTTAAAAAAAAAAAATGGAACAGTTGCAAATTGTGTCGATTCAGCTTATTCGTCTTAAAATACTAAAATGATTCAGCTGGAGACAAAAAAATAGCAGAGTCAACAAGTTCATACTGCAAAGCTGAACTGCTCTGCACTTCAGCATTATAAAATAGCTACTACTACAACCATCAAATCTTAGCTCTGATCAAATCAAAGTTATCTACATTCTGAAACAATTTCAGATTTCCTTTCACATTTCAATTTCCTGACTAGCATATTTCAAAACTATTTTATCCCAGAAATGCTAAAACAAATAATAATAATAATAATAATAATAATAATAATAATAATAATAATAAGCCATATGCATTAGGGTTAGATTGGTAAAATTTAATATATGACTGCTATCAATACTACCTTGTATTATGTGTATTACAAGCATGTGTGTGAGCGTGCACGCACGCACAGGTTGTTTGTGTAGACGAAGCTGAACATTCTTAAAGAAATAAAAGTGTGCCCATGCTTTGTCATAATCCATAATAGTTTTCAAGCCACAGACTGATGAAAAGATTTCAATTACATACCATACTGCTTATAAAGAAGAAAAAAGAAGATTACAGAATGAAAAACCTCACCACAAACCTATCTCTGAAAGATGCAAAAAACTTTTCTTACTGTAGCTCATTTTGTTAGTGCCCTTCTTGATTCATCTCCTTACTTAAATGTCAGCTCTTTGTGTAACAGTAATTAATGTTTGTGCACTCAGCTGCATGGATCAATCGCAGACATATCCTATGAAAAGAAACTTTGAAGGAAAATCTTACTGATAATCAATGAGGTATTGCAATTAACCTGCTTTATTAATTTGAGGATTCGTTTCGGATATAAATTGTGCATGATTAGAGCACACTTACCCTGTGCGTCTAGGAGCATGTTCCACTCTTCGTTAACTGTAAAACATGAAATGCATTAAAGAAATGCACATGGTCTACAAATGAATATATCAGCTACAGAGAAACATTATGCAAAACAAGTACTTACAATAAACTAAATTCCTAAAGGGTGATTATGGTGAATAATTAACATCCTGTTTTGGCCTTATGTTAATTTCTAATGTTATTAATCTGAATTTTTCACTTTTTCTTTTAACACCTATTTTATATAGAATTTGTATTTACATTTCATTTCTCTGCTCTAGCCTTTTCCCCAAACGCATCTTCAATATTTTGCTGAGGAGATAAGAAGTGTAGTGTACTGACATCTGACATTACTGAGGGCAACAATGTTAAACTATTACTATTACTTTCCTAAAAACTACTAATAGCTGTCCAAATTATAGAATTATTAAATTCCATTCTTGTGGAATCATTCCAATTCTAATTCAATTAGTATTCATGTCCTTTTTGGACATCCCCACCTGTTTTTCAACAATAGCACAGAAAATAAAAATGCACAGACCTGGGAAAATGACTGATGAGTGCAACTGTCCCATCAGCCCTGAAAAAAAGGAAGAAGGCATTTAGACATGTAATGCATGCCAACAACATTTTTAGCTTATTTAGTTTTGAACATTTTCTCTCAGATCGGGATATGTATTAAATCGTTATACTTACAGAATTGCAATGTGAATTGAATCTGCACCTAAGTATCGTTATATCATATCAGGTGATTCCCATCCCTACTGCCAGAGGTCACAAATTACCTTCCATTTAAGTTTGAGGACTGAGAGGGATATTTTTTCCTTTCCTTTAATTCAAGGAACACTTTTTATTTTTCAAACCTGATATTGTCCTGACATTGTGAATGGTCTTGTTGCAGGTTTGGTACACAATAGAGAATTTGTCAACATTCATAAAACTACAAGGACAAACTATTTCAGTCTCAGCTTACACCAAGCATAAAATATTTTGAGAATGTATTCTCTCATGGGCAATACTATAAACATCAATTTTTTAGCCTTTAAAACAAGGACTTATAATCCAGTTTAACAACATATACATCCTTAAAAAATAATGTATGGAACATAGGGGGAAAATTAAGCAACATCTCCATCCAAAATACTTTTCATTCTTTTTCCATATTATGAAAGCATACTTGTACATTTAGACAAGAGACTTTGTTTGTTTGACCAATTATTACCCAAACAGCGTACGTAGACTTTGTAGAAAGGGTTAATAAAAAATATAAAAAAGCTGATCAACTGTAATGTAATAAGTGATATTATTTCAAGTTGAACCCCACATACATGTCTGCCTCTCTTTCTGCATGGCAGATCTCTCTGCCTAACTTATTCATGTAAAGAAATACAATTTTCTAAGGTTGCGTCTTGTTCTCATCATCTTACTCCTTGTTGTACTTCTTTCATCGTTAGCCAAATACACTCCCTGTTCAGTAAGAGTGAATCAAAAATAAGAAACCGAAAAATGTTTAGTCTTAAAACGACATTACCATGTTAAAATTCACTTACACGCCTCCAGCACGGTTATTTCAGCAACGAATATATTAACTAATCAAAGTAAAAACATTCAGTTTAATTTTTTTAAATTAATACAGAATCTATTGGTGCAGGTGTTTGTTTACATTGAGCAAGTAGCTTATTAGTAGGTTTAAAATAGATTATTAAATCCAGCACATAACATCGCTATACTCAGAATTTAGATTTCACTTATGGTGCAGGTTAAACCAAGTACTGAAAATGTTTCTTTCAATTCTGTCAAGACAGTTTTGCATGATCGGGTGACATAATCTGGCTGGACAGACAGACAGATTTTTTTCTTCTTCTGTTTTTGTGTCCTTCAATTTATGAAACGTAAAGATAGCATTCATTAAAAGAGCAAGTTCGGACCAATGTACAGACAAAATATTTTATTTACATAGATAACTTCCCCTGACTTGCTTTAGCACAGTATACTTCTGTTAAAGAATACAGGTCTTGGTTGTATTTCTTCAGGGAGGCCGTGTTGTCTCTCATCCCTGCTGTCTTCTTGGTGTTTACCGGCAGGTTGGCATCACCTATTTCATGCTTCTTTTTTTTTTTTTTAATCACATGAAAGATGACGTAACAGAATGTGTGTCAGAGGTTACGCACAACAGCGACACCTAGCGTCGAGCTGCTCTTCATTCCAGCTTTGTTTACATCGGAAATACTGTACAAGGTGCGCACTTGGCTAACAATTTGGCCTGGACTGAGCATTTAACAAACTCGGGGTGTATCGGCATGCAATCTCTGTAGGATTAAATAAACATAATACGGTGAAAAGAAATCAATAAATACATAAATATAATGCGAACTTGTCACAAAAAAAAAGTCCAGACATATACGTTACATAAACCGAATATAGTCTACATATGTAAGAAATAAGATATCTTTATTATTGAGGATTTAGCCGAGGTTTCTTTATTTGATGAATAGATAATGGGAAGATTTGAGAGAAATGCGTGTTAAATGGTCCAGTGAGGAGAGGAGAAGGAGAAATAGGAACTGCGTAACACGCCATCAGAGGCGCGACAACCCGACACACACACACACACACACCTATGTCGCAGCGGCAAACCCGGCTTGTTTTTCCCGCAAACCTGAAAAAAAAAATAAGGGAAACGTAAAAACTTACTCATTATAGAAACCACCCCCCCTCCCCCCTCAGGAAGACCAGTATAGCGCGTGCACTGCGCTGCATTAGGATTTCTGCGCTGACTCTGATGCGGCAGATGGCTGTAGACTGGACACAAGACAAACTATTTAACACTAATACCATAACCATACATACCATAACTTATATTAAACGTCTTGCTTCTTTTAAATCCACTCATAATAACATGCAGGTTACTGCGCTGGCAAACTTCATTCACATGTGACACTACAGCGCACTGTCTCCAGAGACAGAGATAAATAACACAGCGTTTTGTCTCGCACAGCGGCGGCAACACTCACCTGATGACCAGGATGATTTGTGTTTTACACGTTACCGTCGCGCTTTCCGTCCAGCGTTTCCGAGATGACCGAGACACCTTGTGCGAGCGCATCAGAATTTCCACAGCGCCACATTTGAACCCCGCCCCGGTTTCACACACCCCCAGCTTCCCATTCGTCGCCGCCTTTTCTCGTCATCGCAATCACATGCTTTGGACGCGTGTTTACAAACAGTCGATTGGATCACGTGTCGCGGAGCCATTTTGGCATGTTTGTGAGTCCAACAAGACGCGGATGACACAGCTGTGGTTTCTGCACTACGCTAAAGTCCATGCTAATACACTAAATGACATTACATGAATTATTATATTATTTCTGTTTTTTATTTTTGTAAATATGCACATTAATATTTTTATCAGATAAAAAGAAACACATTAGCTAAATACAATTTCATACTTTTGTCCACAACTTTTTTATTTATTTAAATATTTCAATGATCTTAATTGTCACTCAGATGAAACTTGACCAATTTAGATTTCATATGAAAAGACAATCTTGAAAAAGTGTTATTATTCTAAAAAGCAAAATTGTTAAGATATTGCACCATGAATTTGAAATGGTTATGGACACTACAGATTTTTTACTTATTAAGCTTTTATCAAAAATAAATTTAAGCAACAATTTCTGCAGGACGTTTTCTAGAAGCTTACACCAAGTGTAATATCAATACTTGTAAAGAAATACAATAATTAGCATTTTATGTTATTATTGTTTAAAGCGAGACAGTATAACTCTGAGGAATTGCCATTTTTGGGGCACATATAAATTCATCTCTCCAAAACAGTTGAAGTAAGCAACTTGAAATTTTTAGGGAAACAAGATTGGTGACTTCCATGTTGCATAACCTTCAGCACTGACTTTTTCTGTATTATATGTAAAATGTACCAATATTGTGTTTTGGCAAATAGCATTTTAAATAATAGGCCTTGCCACAAAGCAGCTTCTGCAAAGCAGCAAATCTACTTGTAACTCTGTACACTGTAGATCCCGAGCTCCTAAAGGAAAAGTATGGAAGAAAATTTGCATCATAACTATTAAATTTTTTTTTTTAAAGAAAAAACGTCATTATGAAATTTCAGTGTCTTGATTTCAATAAACAATTAATTTAATATTCTCAAATTAAGACAGAAAAATAAAATGCCTAATATTCAAAGTATATCCAATGTGTCCAATTTCATGAAGCTCATTTCAGATTCAGAAATTAAACTAAATTCTGCCTTTGATTTTTCTATCTGAATTTGATAATATTAAATTAAATGTATATTGAAGACTTTACAAGACTGCAAGTTTACTTGCATACAATAGTACTTTTTGTTTCCCTCACAATATTTTTAAAATCTTAATTTCCTTTTTCAAATTCAAATTTGTCACATACACAGTCATACACAGTACAATATGCAGTGAAATGCTTATACGACCGCCCCGTGACCTTAATCTTTTTTTATTTACAAGAAAATAAGGAAATAAATAGTGAATAGTGAAATAGAATGGAAATATAGGAGTTAAAGTATAAAACAAGATGCCAGCAGAAGTTTCAAAAATATATAGGAAATCTGAAATATAAAATATAACAACTTAACTTACAAACTTATAACAACAAACTTACAAACTTAAGTCTGTACAAATATTGAGGTAGTATTTGACGAAAAATGCAGAGGTGTTTTAGTCCAGTGTATTGGTTTGATTGAGAGACCGTATCGCCTGCGGGAAGAAGCTCCTCCTCAGTCTCTCTGTATTGGCCTTGAGGGAGCGGAAGCGCATTCCAGACCGCAACAGAGAGAACAGTCCATTGCTGGGGTGGCTGAGGTCCTTCATGATCTTCCTGGCCTTGGTCCAGCACCGCTTGCTGTAGATAGAGTGCAGGTCAGGGAGCTCAGTTCGGGTGATGCGCTCAGCTGATCGCACCACCCTCTGAAGGGCTTGTCTGACCTGCATGGTGCTGTTCCCGAACCAGGTTGCAATGTTTCCCGTCAGGATGCTCTCTATGGTGCAGGAGTAAAAGATTCTGAGCACCTTAGAGGGCAGTCTAAAGTCTCTCAGGCATCTGAGGTGGTAGAGACGCTGTCGGGCCTTTTTCACCACGGTGTTGATGTGACAGGACCATGACAGGTCCTGCGTGATGTGAACACTGAGGTACTTGAAGCTGTCCACTCTCTCCACTGGGCTCTCGTTGATGACGGGGGCCTTTTGGATCCAGCTTATTGATAATTAAATAAAACTATATAAACAAAAGTAGGCCGCACAGTGGCTCAGTGGTTAGCACTGTTGCCAGGTTCCAGGTTCAATGCCTGCCATGGGTTTGTGAGGACGAAGTTTGCATGCTCTCCCAGTGCTTGGTGCGTTTCCTCCAGGTGTGCCAGTGTCCTGTTTCTCCCACAGTCCAAAGATGCAGAGATTAGGCTTAGGCATTCACAAATTGCCTCGTGCCCTAAGGCTACCCTGTATATAGGACAAAGTGGTATAAATCAGCCACCCTGTATACACGATAAAGTGGTATAGACGTGGTGAGCAAACAAAAGTATGTGCACACCTGACCACCACACCTGCATGAGCTTGTTGGATGTGCCTTTCCAAAACAACGAGCATTGCAATAGAGTTGAACCCCACTTCCCCACTATTCCAGAGTCCAGTCTTTTGAAATTTTATTTTATTGGAAGTACTATTTTATTTTATAGTAGACAATAAAGTCCAAGCCAAAAAAAAACTTCCTCAGACCATTATCCCTCCAAACTTGACAGCATATTGCGGTAGTGTTATCCTAGCACCTGCCAAACCCAGATTTGTCTATCATATACCTAGAGAGTGTAGAATGATTTATCACTCCAGAGAAAATGCTTCTACTTCTCCAGAGTACAGTGGTGGAAAGCTTTACACCATTCCAAATTTCAGCATTTTGATTATCGGCTTGTGTGCAGCTGCTTGACCACAGAAACTCATGTTTTTTTTATGTTGCTTCCAGAAGCTATCTGGAACAGTAGTAAGTGAGTGATGCAACAGCGAGTATCTAATTTTAACACACTATACTGTACACTTACACTATACACTCTATTGAGTAACTGCATCTCAAAGATTTAAAGTTCTCTTGTTTAAAATGGACTTAGCCCTAGGGTTGATTCCCAATGACACCCCAAAACCCAACCACTGGATGCATGCAGGGAATCCTTAGTGCTGGTTTTAAGCTTGGACAGAACTGGATGTACGTATCAGAAAGGGCATCTTACATAAATACCTAGTTGTATGTATGAATCGAGTGGTCCACTGTGGTGACTGAAACTTTAGTGTTTGCTCACGAATTATACTAAACCATGTGTATATCCTGACCATTGTATATCCTGATGGTTTAGTCCAGCTTAAAAGTAAAATTTGGTAAGTGTATTCATTTTGGTGTATGACACTGCTGGGTGCATGAGACAACAATCTAATGCACAGAAGGAATAAAGCAAGGCTGTCAGGGGAAACCAAAATTGTTGCAGAGGAACAACATTTTGTGAGGTAACTACCTCAACTAAACGAATTAACTAACTCAAAATTATTGCAAAAGGATGCAACAAAAATATATTTTTTAAGGATAGCAAAACTATTCAGTCAGAGAACTCATAACTGTTGCAAGGGAATACAAAATTATTGTGAATTAAGGCGAAAGTATTAAAAACAGAAATCTCATTGTGATGCTTTAGGGCTTCAGTAAGATCTCTGTTAAGCAATCCAGAGAGAAAAACTCAATGTTTCCATGAGACATTTAAGGAAGAAACCAAACTCAAAACAGAGCCCTTCCCTAGGGGCAAAATTATTTTTCATTTGTTAAAAGAAAAGAAATGAAAAGAAAAGAAAAGAGAAGAAAATGCATCACAGCAGGTAGTGTTGCCTCCTCACAACATCTGGGCCCCTGCTATGGATTCTGTGTGAGTTCTGTGTGGGTGGCTTCCATTTAATGACAATCCACAATTGATCCACCATGACCAGGAAAAAGTGGTAAATGGAATTGAATGTGAATAAATAAAAAATCAATAAACATTTATTACAACATAAGGCCACATTGCATCATATATATATATGAGAAATATACTAATTTCCAAAAGTAAGTCAATACCTAACAATCACACCTACTGTACATCTGTTTGTCCAAAGGTGGAAGCACACAATCGGATGGCTTTAGATGCCATAACATTAGTATTTCCCTTACCTGATATTAATGGTCCTAGCTCAAATCTGAGGAATGATAATGCACTGTGCATGAAGCAAGCTCTAATAAACATGGTTTGCCAAGTTGGGGTGGAAGAAGAAGAGGCCTGGACTTAACCTCAAGATTTTTGGGGTTGATCGGAACCTTTACTGCATATAATATAATGTACTGTATGTATGCTGAATTTTTCTTATCTTTCCTGTTGTGGGTGCTGAGTTTTCTGCATGTTTTCTCTTTAGAAATGCTTGCACTGTACCATAACTGAGCTATCTCAGGCTCATTAATAGGGACAATAAAGATACAGTAATTCAGTAACAAAATCATTTGTAATGCTATGATGTCACGTGACTTTTTGGAATTATTTAAAACTGTTAAAATAAAATTACACAAACAATTATTTTATTCATGTATTGTAATAATAGTATTTGTAATGATTAAATTTCAGACTTTTCTCAAAAAATTATTTTTTCTCAAAAAAAAAAAAATGTTTGTCTGCCCACCTGGTGGGAACCACTGATACAATGTAAACAGAGTCCATCAAACATACTGTACAGTGAAACCTCGGATTGCGAGTAACACGGTTTGCATGCGTTCTGCAAGACGAACAATGTTTTTTATTAAATTCTGATTTGAAAAACGAGCAAGTCTTGGTTTACAAATACCGAGTATCGTGTAGCACGCATGCGCTTCTTGTTTTGACGCTGAGCGTTACATGATCACAACTGAGCCAATGGTTTCTCTCTCTCTCTTGCATTGCGAAATTGTGCGTAATCGTCTCTCCTGCTGGGTCTTAGTGATCGTCTCTCACCGGTATAATCAACATCCATGTTTACTATAAGACTGTGACCACGTATGTGCGCATAAAACATCTTTTATTTTGAGTCTATGCGTGTGTACAGCACACGTGTACTGTACTGTTTATTATAACATATGTGTGTATGCGCGTATAGAGCAAAAGCAAGTCTCATTAGAGAAGTTAAAGATCTATTTTCTCTCTTTGTATCAGCCTGAGGCGGCACGGTGGTGTTAGCACTGTCGCCTTGCACCGCCAGGGTCCGGGTTTGATCCACGGCCAGGCTCGATTCCCGTCTCTGTGTGCATGGAGTTTGCATGTTCTCCCCGTGCTTGGTGGGTTTCCTCCGGGTACTCCGGTTTCCTCCCACAGTCCAAAGACATGTAGGTTAGGCTAATTGCCGTTCCCAAATTGCCCGCAGTGTGTGAATGAGTGAGTGTATGTGTGTGTGTGTCTGTGCCCTGCAATGGATTGGCACCCTGTCCAGGGTGTACACTGCCATGTGCCCTAAGTCTCCTGGGACAGGCTCCAAGCCCCCCATAGCAGTATAGATGATGAGTGAGTGAATGAGTGTATCAGCCTGCACTTTGTGTCTGTGTGCGCGCACGTCATTGGACACCGAGCCTCTTCACACACACACACACACACACACACACACACACACACACACACACACACACACACACACACACACACACACACAATCTCTCTCTCTAATGCGACTGCTCTGTCGCGATTCTCTTCAAAGGTAAAGTGCAGGTTAATTTGTTTTATTTTTACTTTATATTTTGTATTGATTATTTTCATATATTTATTTTTTTGGGCTGTGGAATGAATCGTTTGAGTTTCCATTATTTCTTATGGGACAATTCACTTTGGCTTACGAGTATATACGAGCCAGCTTCCGGAATGAATTATGTTCGTAATCCACTTCCTTTTGTATTCATTTTAACTGTTGCAATGTAGTGAAGATTAGCAATTTGACATATTATATCAAAGAATGCCATTCTATAACACAACACTATTTGCTTGCTTTCACAAACATAGACAACAGCTAACTAAGTATTATATTATCTTTTCAGCTCATTTCTTGAATGGTTCAGCAATGCCCATTCTTTCTTCATTGTTTCGTAGCTGGCTACGAAAAATTCAACAAAATTGAATTTTGTTAATAAGCTGCTTCCAAGCAGTGGCAGTGTTTCTGGCATTGTGGAGGGAGAGTCTCTGGTTTTGCAGATCTTTCTCAATCTGCTTGTTTCACATGTTCTACAGTGCGGTTCATTCGATCTTCCACTGTGCAGATCATACTCTACAGAGTAATCGGTAAGGCAGTCGACTTTCGACCATTCTGCTGACATGTCCAAACCATCGCAGTTGTCGTTGCTGGATCAGTTCTTCTATTGTTAGATGTTGTTCACATCTTATTCTGATGTTTTCATTGTGGATACATTTGTGAAGCGAAACTGGTAGAATCTGACGCAGGAATTTTATCTGAAAAACTTCGAGCTTGTTCAGATTTGATCTGAGCAGAGCCCATGTTTCTCATCCATAGAGGAGCATTAGTATTAATAGATTAGATTAGATATTAAATTTATTATTTGTATTAAAACATTAGATCATGCTTCTGAAGAGGTGGGTTTTTGTCTTGATGGAGATGTTTCCAGATGTCACGGCTGCTTGTCCATTCTACCATGGATCTCCGATGTTGCCTCTCTTCTTCTTTCATATACCGGTGATCCTAGATTTTTGAATTCCTGAACTTGTTCGCTTTGTGTACAGTTGAGGTAGACAGTGCATGGTCATTGATTTTTAAACCATGTGACTGGGCGATCTGAGCAATATCATTCAGAATGTTTATTGCCTCATTGTCGTCATTGGTAATGATGGCACTATCATCAGCAAACATAGTAGTTGAACGCTGACTTAAAGGAGACATTTTTTTCTCTGGTGGCTTGATGCGAGGTGGTTCGTGGTTGTACAGTTCTTTAATTAAGCTTCTATTGGTTTTAAACGTGGGACCCCGGTTTCCGGTTCTGGTCACCTCTGGAGTGTAGCCACCCTCCTCATTTTATAGTCAGGCTTAGGACTGTCCTTATACAGTTGAGGAGCAACTATACTCCTTTTTCTAGTTTTGCTACTGCTTTTTCTTCAACACCCGAACAACAAAAATACAAAAAAGAAAATGTACAAGGAAAAGAACAGTAGCTTAATTAAGTAAACTCAGAATTAACTTAGCCCAAAAACATCATTGTTTAATAATTGAAGCTAGGTTTGTGTGAAGTAACTATATATTCACTGGCGTCCACATTCTTAATTTATTTGTCCTCGTTATTACTGTTCATGAATATGTCACCTCTTCTAGACTTTTATACATTCACCAGTAGATGGCGAGCGAGTAGCAGCACACAGATGGGCCTGTGACGACTGAGGATGGGCAATACCACAAATCTTCACAGGGGTGAGGGGAATAGTCAGTTTCAAAACAACTCCTGATCTTTACAATTCAATGGATAATCTCAAGGTATTTATATATTTTGTGAATGCCAGAAAATATTAAAAGTGATGATGGAGGGAATTTATTTTAATAATTTAAGGCATGATCAACCACACGACCAGTTACGCATAGGAAGACTAACTCATGTAATCTCAACTTCAATTGAAATAATCAGCACGGAGTTCTGCACATTCATGCAGTCCCCTCAAAAAGTAATGTAATGATAACCCCTACTCTTATTTTTATCATACACTGAAAATATGTGGGTTGTATATTAAAAATGAGACACCAGTTCAGATTTTCAGCTTTCATTCCTGATATTTACATCTAAATGTGTTAAATAACTTAAAATATATGATAGCTTGTTACAACCCAGATTTTTTACAAGTGGTCAGAATTATTCCACAGTTGATTCACAGGTGTTTCTTGTTGCCCACATGTGCCCTGTTAGATACTCACTCACTCATCATCTATATCGCTTAATCCTGTATTCGGGGTACCTGGACCCTGGAGGTGCAAGGCGACAGTGCTAACCACCACCTTGCCGCCTCTGCTAGATACTGCAGATTGTAAAAACAATTGACGGCTCCGAATGTCTACTCTTGGTTTAAGCTCTGAGCTTTCCCTTTGAAGACTGTTGTTAAAAACTATAAATCAACACAAGACAAGAGCTATCTATGGCAAAGAAGTAAGACATTATGAAGCTTAAAACATTCAGTCAGACCCACTGGGCATGGCTAATGCATCAATTTGAAATGTTCTGAGCTACTGGTGTACTAACAGCCAGACATGAAGCAGATGTGAAGGAAAATAACAGCAGCTGATGACAGAACAATTGTGAGAGCTGTGAGAATACCCAGAAACAACAGTCAATGTCATCACCAACAAACTCCATAATGTATCACTATGATGCAGACCACTCACAGGTAGTAAGAATTTGAAGCCAAATATTAATCTCAACCTCTAAGTGTTTGAAAGGGGTGAAGAAAGAATGAATTCATAAATGTATGTAAAGATTACAGTATGTCTGCCTGTTAACACATCCAAGATATTTGGAAGGAACGTCTTCCTGAAGAAATATCCCAAAAAAACAATGCAACACAACAAAGGACTTCATCAAGGGGAAAATAGTTAAGTTTTTAGATTACCCAACTCATTAACCAGACCTTAAACCAAACGAGTTTATATTTCTAATCCAGAAAAGGAAACTGAAGGGAGAAACCCTCCTAAACAAACAACTATGATAAGCTGTGATATAAGCCAAGAAATGTATCACAAATCAAGAATTTGTGAGGTCTACAGATCATGGTTTTGTCCTGTTTACCTCCACGAGATGGAGCCACTGTGTGTGTGTGTGTGTGTGTGTGGGATGGGGGGTTGCTGGAAGTCTCATCCAATTAGTGAACACTAACTAGACACACCTGGTCCTCATCACTCTTGCACAGCAGTCTGGGAGCAACAAACTCTTGCATGTTCCAGTTAACAGTTCTTCGTATAAAGAAATGCTGCAGGGCTTTGATCACCCTGTAGGCAGTCATGGGGCTGTTAAACAACTGCTTTGTCTTCACTGGGAGAATTGTTGTGGATTAAGCAATCTCTTTTCCACATCCTCGCAGTGGAGAAGAAGTGGACCAGGAGGCCCTCATTGCAGCTGCTCAGTGTGGCCTTTCAGACAGAGTCATGGATGGCCTTATTTCTAGTGAAGCAGCTGCTAATCTTGAGTCAACCATAGAACTAGCTTTGCATCTGGATAATAATTTTCTGAAGCACCAGATGCAAGGAGTTTAATGCAACTGCCTTTCCCCTTTTGAAAGCATCCCCATGTCATGTCTAGAAGCCACTTTTGCTGTATGCAGCTCTTGCATGGATGGATGGATGGATGGATAGAATCCTATAGGGGGGGTCTATTCTCTCCAAAGATGAGAGGTCCTGGACTACTACTGCTTATACTTCTGGGAGAGGAGCCAAGATATTGTGCAGGCCCTCATTAAAGGCCCTGGACTTGCCATTAGTCAAGAAGCTTCACATCCCTAAAGTTGACTTGGTCCCCATGGCAATGGTCAGTATGATGGATTGTAGACCCTTTATCAGGGGCAATGTCCACCTTCTAACTGATCCCTTTTGCCTGAGAATTTGAGAATAACACAATTTAATTATACAGTTTTATCTGAACAATAATTAATTTTCTATCATGTTTGGTTTTTCCCTCACGACCCACACTCTGACTGGTCAGACAGTTTGGTAATTGAATAGAGCCTTCTTTGTCATTCTATATTGATTTTTAAACCTTCTGTTCCCAAGATCTTAGGTTCTCTTGAGTCCCTCCATTTTATCTAGACTTGAAAAAAACATCTTTAATAAAGAGCCACATCATTACCACCCCATTACCCTTTCAGATTCATCCTTTAAAGATGATAATTTGACCCTCCATTTCTCCTGTTGGAACTGGCTTCTTCTGTATCTACAAGATAGGTGTAGCCCCCGTCCCTGTATAGATTACTGTGGACTTAATGCTCTTACTGGGAGAAACTTTTATCCACTCCCCTGAATGTTCAGTGCTTGAACTGCTTCAAGTATCCATTTCCTTCTCAAAGGTGGACCTTGGTAATGTCTAACACCTAGTTTGCTTCAGGAAGTAGAAATCCACATTAAACATATCCACTGGTCACTATGAATACCTCACTATGCATTTTGGGCTGACAATGCTCTTACAGTCTTTAAGGCACTCATAAATGATGTGATCCATGACTGGTCGACCAGTCTGTTTTATCTACGTAGACTATTTTTTCATCTTCTCCAGGTCTCTGCAAAACAAAACAAAATGATGTTCTGTGGCTTTAAAAATATATACCTGTTTATTAGTAGCTATTTAGAAAAATGTTGAGACTGTGCTCCTACCATGGTTTTTGGTTAAAGCTTATGCACAGTAATTCAAAGACTAGAATGCTTGGGATATACAGTATCAATGTGACACAAAAAGTACTTTTAAATAAAATGTCAAACTACTTCTATGCTTTTTGTATTTTCAACATTGTAACAGCTTCATTAGGCTGGGGATACCATGTAAATGGGTGGTAACCTAATCAGAATTTTTGATTGACCACAAAAAAACAAAAACAAAAATTGGCTGCAAAACATTTCATCCTCAAGGGCAACAACATTCCTCAACTTGCCAAGCAGTTGCAACCTACCTTGAGTTACTCCTCAAACCTTATGTACAATATCATATTTTCGTCGACCTACAAGCATAGCTCAACTTGATTCCAGCCATCAAGACACAAGGAAGAAATTCATCATAGCTCATGGCTCCTGGCTTCACATGTAGCTCAAAGACACATCTTCAATAAAAGCTAGGCTAGATCTGTATCTACTGTAGCATATAATAAGCATTAGATATATACAGCTTATTAAAACATGTACTGTATTTAATTTGGTGTATGCTATTCTATTTTCTGTCTTATTGAGATAAAAAAAAAAAAAAACAAGTACACTCCGAATTTTAAGCAATATTCTGTTCTCATTAACATGATTTTGGTGTCCATTATTGGTTGTTCAATTAAATATGATTACACTAGTGTTATGGGTCATTTAAAATGCAAAAGATGACTCAATTTGAGAACTTCATCTGTTATGATTGAAATAAATGCTGTGGAAGAAGGAAAGTGATGCAAGAAAACTAAACATTCGTAAAAGCCCTTCCATGAGAAAATTGTATGTGGGGTAAATAACACACCCAAAAACTCATCAAACGCATCGAATCTGGTACAACAAAGAGAAGTTTGCAAATGTATTTATTTATTATAAATATAGAGATATGGGTCTCTTACTAAATCTAAACCTTTTGTGACCATAATAATTAATTATGCATGCCTCTTTTTGGATGTCCATAACACAACTATTTGAAGAAATGTAAAAAAAAAAAAATTTTTTAATGTGTGATGTTACTTATGAATATTCCAGTACGCTTTTAAATTTACAGTCATTTTATTTTGCTGGGAAATTGTGCATCAGGTTTTGAGGGTGCGTTTCGGTCTTGGACTAATTTTCCTCAGAGAGCTGTACAGCCAGTAACACAAGCTCAGGATTAAACTGGGAATCCTAAAATTTTAAGGTGGCAATGCTACTAATGATGCCACTATACCACCTAATTATTAAATACCAATAAAGCTTAAATGATTCAACTTCTTTTGAAGGGAATGCACATAGTACCGACTGGACTCTTCTGACCATCAAAAGGCATGTGCTATTACCGAAGATGTTTAAGTAAAGTATTTCTGACCAGTATTTCATCAAATCCCTCATGGGTCAGTTCTACAAGTTGAGCACAAATAGTTTAGTTTCCTTGTCAAGTAAGAAAAAATCCAGTCAGTGATATAACAGACACTGCCATGTCTGCTGCAATCTGCTTGGTAGCTGAAATGTCATATGTTCCATGAATAAATGATGCGCATAGATACAACTGATTTGATTCATAATGTTGGGAAAGCACAAACCTTATGAATTACGTAAATGGAATTGGGAGCAGTGCTAGACTAGGCTGAAGTGACGTTTGACTTCAGGGTGTTGCAGTGAACAGGAAATGAAAGCACATTGCATCATAGTGAAAATGTGGGAGAGACGATGTTTTCCAGATTCCTCTGGCTCCCATGTCTGATGCACGCACACTTGGCTGTACTTTCTGTTAGTTTAATGACATCAGACATTTTGTACTTTAAAAGCGGAACAGGAATGGAGAAAGCCTTGCAGCAATCCTAAATTATACTCTTGGGCAACAGTATTATGACAACCGCTAAAAGCTCAAATTCACAATTCTATTGAATTAAAATATACTGTAATATAAATACCTAATTCTAATTATCAATGTAGTGCAGGATTATATTAAACTATAATTAAAGCATAACATGTTTTCTTCTAGATATAGGTATGAAATACTCTTGCATTTTCAGTGCATAAAATAAGAGAAACTCAGTAGCCCAAAGTATCCAACCATCCAGATAAGAAGCTGCAATGAATGATTTTATAAGATAATGATCTCATAAGGAAATAAGAAAATATGTAAGATTTACTAAAAAAAAAAGGATGAAACATGAAGTGAAAATGTGTAAATGGATATCTATTAAAATAGATATATCAAATTTTACACACAATGAAACTGAAAGCCAGCAGGTGTCACACAGAACCTTGTGTGCATGTATATTTCAAGGATCAGTGTGTGTGTGTGTGTGTGTGTGTGCATGCAGCCAAATCTACTGACATGTACATATACCTTAAGATCACTTATGACTGATACATTTGCAAAATTAATAGTTTGGAGGGACTGAATTTTCTTCTTTAATGTGTCACTAGGGACATTAGGAACACCTGTGTAAGAGTGCGCATGACTTTATGTTTGTGTGTGAAATCTAACATTTCTCCACTATATGGATAACTGTAAGGATACTATACAATTGTTTACGCTTAAAGGCTTAAAGGCTTAAAGACTATTTAGACATTACTTATATTTATATCTTATATAAATACCTCGAACTGCGAGTAACGTGGTTTCGAGAAACTGAGCAAAGATTTTTAAATAAATTTTTAATCGGAAACCGAGCAAGTATTAGTTTACGAGCGCCAAGTATCATGTATCACGCATGCGACTCTTATTTTGACACCGAGCATCACTCTTGCGCTGCGGAATTAAAGTGCAGATTAATTTGTTTTATTTTTATTTTATAGATTGTATTAATAATTTTTATGTATTTAATTTTTGGGGCTGTGGAATTAATGATTTGAGTTTTCATTTTCACCAGGTTCTTCAACACTCCTGCCAGCCAAAAGCTGGTATCTGAGGCTACAGATGGCAGCCTCTTGTCAGCTCAACCCGTCCGGCAATTCCCATCTAAAATCTATCATCACCAAGTAGTGATATATAGATATTTAATATTGGATCTTTCTCCAGAACCTTATGTGCACTACTGTATACAGTGGGGATGTCTGTTTTGTTTTCATTGCAAATCAAAAATTAACATTAGTCATTGGAATATTTAAATACTGTATTTCAATCGAAGAAAGAATGATTTTTATCTTGAAGACTGAATATAAAAAACTACAATGTTTCTAGATCCCTATTTAAATGTAAGCACATTTATGATATTGCTGATTTTAACTGATTTGTACAGAAGATTAGATTTACCTCATGTCTAATCATTTCTATTAAATCTTGCTTTCAGACAAGACTGATGTACCTGGCAAATTCATTTTATAGCAATGACTATAAATGAGCACACAAAATGCTCACTGCTGTGTGTTATTGTGCTCCAAAATTAATTATTGCGCCATTTAGAGTTAGTTTATAAGAATTATTTTTATTTTAAGCAATATAAAATGATGGGTTGTGCAATTATAGGAAAATAATAAATTCGGACACAAAGCAGAGCTACTGTTACTACTCTCAATTTGATTATTTGCTAATATCAGAACTAAAATGGATGGTAGGATTTTGTGGAAGCCAAGCCATAGTGCACAATGTCTTTAAGAAAGGTGGCCAGCAAAATATTTTCTAAAGTGAAATATTAAGTGTCTATTTTTTATGCAAGTTGTTGTCATTAATCTAATTTGTAATGGTTAATTACAGTTAATTGCAGTTAATTAACTGTAAATAACATTTTTAACATTTTCTCTAACGGTCTCAGAATTTTGGACCACACATATTGTATAAGGATGAATCTAAAACCTTACATTATAGCAGTGCATTATATAAAGAAAACCAAATAGTATATAATAAATCTAATATGAAATGGTCTATTGTACTGACTAAAATATTATGCTATAGCCTTACCTAATTTTCTTACTCTAATTTAAATGCCTGTAGAACCTTGGCTATAACAGTGAAGATGCTTCTTGACTGTCTAGCATTTTCTAACACCAATTCCAAAGTCATTCTATCTTATGCAGTGACTCACATGAGTAAATATCAGGTTATGACTTTTGCCTAATCAAACTGAATTACTCAAACTGAATTACAGGTTTTGTGGAACTGTGCATAGGGGTTAGCACTGTGGCCTTGCACCCCCATGTATGAGTGTTAGATTCAAACCTCTATAACTGTGCTTTGCATGTTCTCCCTGTGCTTGGTGGGTTTACTCCGGAAAAGTAGTTTACACAGTCCAAAAATCTAATTAGTGTTTCCAAACTGCCCGTAGTGTGTCAGTGTGTATGCTTGTGCCCTGTGATGGATTGGCACCCTGTTCAGGGTGTTCCCTACCTCATGCCCTGGGATAGGCCCCAGACCTTCCATGACCCTGTACAGGATCAGCAGTATAGATTCTGAGTGAGAGTGAATTACAACTTAGAAGTAGTTAGTGCATCCCTGTTATTTAGAAAGGGAGTACCTACTTGAGATAGCATTTGACCCATGGGAGAGGAAACCAGACCTCCAGACACTTTCCTGCTTACGTCTAAGGCTAGATATCTGACCTTTTCCTGAGTGCACAGATAAAGATTACATCAATATGAATCTGGAATGCTTGGTGTATACAGGAAGCTTGTAAAGAAATGTCATAAGAACAGTGGCACACTTAAGTGTGTTCAGCGATCCATGAAACTCTAATGAAGAATGTAACTGGCAAATTCATTTTATAGCAATGACTATATGACTATAAATGAGCACACCAAATGCTCACTGTTGTATGGTATTATGCTCCAAAAATTAATTCAGAGTTAGTTTATAAGAATTATTTTATTTTAATGTGATGGTTGTGCAATTATAGGAAAATAATAAATTTAGACACAAAGCAGAGGTACTGTTACTGCTCTCAAGTTGATTATTTGCTAATACCAGTTTGTATTTAAAAAAAAAATAGATAAATAAAAACCGCCCATCCATATCATTGTTTTTTAAACAGCAACATAGAACTTTTTTTTTTTATTAGACATGTTGTGATATATGTGCCTTACAATTCCCTGTGAGTAGGTTTTTATTATAGAAATTATTAAAAACTATTAAAAGGAGCATAAATAAAGCAACATGTACTATAATTTATAAACTGCTCTACTGTCAGATCCGTGCTCCTGTAGAAAATGAATCAACAGTAGAGTAGAAATAGGTATACAGGACAACTGAATAAAATATCAAGCCTCCATGATCACAGTACTACATAGAATATAGGGGCTATGCACATAGTGATACAGAGCAGTGTAAAACATGACTGTCTGCTGAAAGTCTGAGGCAAGGACAGACCTTATTATGTTATTTATTTGATGTCGTGACAACTAATGTGAAACATATGTAGATATGAGAGTAGGAAGTTGTTTATCTGGGCCTGTTGATGGTTCCTGGAAAGGGTTAAAGTAACATAAAACTAGTGTAGTGTTCACTGGGGGCATAAATATGAGATAACCTACAGGGAAAAAAAGCAAGAACTGAGATACACCTAGAATCATGTGTTGTGGTCAGTTTTTTTTTTCTTCTTCTTTTTTTTTTTTGCCCTGCACACCATCATGCAGTTTGACCAGTTAGACTAAGTTAGCGATATAATGAGTTCCAGTCACTATAAAAACATTTTAGCAGAAGAGTGTGTACCTCTCCCAGATGGCCAAATCTAAGCTGTTGTTGTCGTTCCAGAATGAAAATGACCCAAAGCACATGTCAAAATTCACAAAGAAAATGATTGCAGTGACACAAACTCAAGAATTTACAATCGCTCTTTTAGTCTCCAGAATTGAACTCAATTGAAGATGGTGTGATCTTGGTGTGATTACTAATTCCAATGATTCATTAGAATCTAATGTAGGCAAATAACATTACCAGGGTAGCATTCTTTTATCTCAGAAATATTGTCAAGATAAGGAATATATTGTCACTAAGCGATGCAGAAAAAAATTGCTCATACTTTTATTGCCTCTAGGTTAGATAATTGTAAGGCCTTACCATCTGGATGTTCAACTAGGTGAATAAACAAGTTCCGATTAGTCCAGAATGCAGCTTTGAGAGTCACATGAGCACATCACCCCTATCTTACCAACACTACATTTGCTTCAGTGAAATTTCACATTGATTTAAAAATAATACTATTGACCTATAAAGCACTAAATGGTCTGGTCTCATTGATAACTCGGGTTTGTTGACGGTGGAGTGACTGGTTGCTTTACATCCCAGGGACCCCCTCATGTCTGTCTTTCCTACTGGCTCTCCCTTTTATTGTAGTTCTGCTGACATAGTTAGTACTGCTAAAATCACTGCTAAAATTATACATTATGTTACTATACCTAATTTTTATTTCTCTTTCTATTCTTCTCCTATCTATTCTCTCCCTCTCACAACATTTACATTTATAGCATTTGGCAGATACCCTTATCCAGTGTCACTTACAGTACATCTTTTTATACTATTATACGTATTAAGGGTTAAATGTGTTGCTCAACAGTGGCAACACCTGCCAACAATTGGTGGTCCCAGAGTTTTGAACCTGGAACCTTCTGAGCAGTAGTCCAATGCCTTATGACTACATGTGTGTAACAAAGCTGAGCTGATTGTTAAATTGAATTCAATTGTACATCGTAATTATAATTATAATACTGAATTTTCTCTCTAATGCAGAAAAACTTTCCCAACTAAACTCACACTTGCTTTTGTTATTTACCTATCATAATATTTTAATCATACAATACTTGTTGTCCATGAATTGCGGTTTATTGACAGACATAATGTCTGGCCTTGACATGTGATATAGTACCCTCTATTTTTTTTAAGTACTGTAAATCTACTGCATTGTCCTTGTACTAGTTCAGTCTGGACAGCGAATGTCAGGTGTGATGATTCATATTCCACTACTGACAGTTACGATGATCGCTGACACAGAATCCGCTTCTGGAGGCAAAGGTATACCGATTATAATAAATATAGTATCATAACCTTATTATTTGTTTTAGTATCCATGATCCCTGGGGTAGGATTTATGTTTATACAGAGCATTTAAGTAAAAAAAAATAAAGAAGGATAAAATTATTTTCCCTGCTACTCCTGGGCTGAAGTGGATATCCATGTGATTCTAAACCTTTGGTTCCTTTATCACTCTCACTTATCATCTTTTACACCTTTACTCCTGCTTGCCATTTCACTGAAAACTCTCGCAGGGTGCTCTAAGCTCATCCAGCATTGTCTGAACCTTGACACATTCCTGTGTTTTTTACTTCCATACTATTCCTGTGGCAGTCTGTGAATGGTGAAAAAAAAAACACGACAGGTCTCACAGCTGCAACAACATCCACTTGCCCCCACCCTGTAAGGCAACTCCCTCCTGGTGTGTGAGCATGTGTGTATGTTTAATCCCTCACTCCTACTATGACCTTCATTTACACATGCAGCCCCATGTGCCCTCCTGGACACCAAGTATTATGGTTATCTGAAAGATTATCAGTGATTTCATTTCAGTAAAATCAATCAACCACTGTTTAGATTGCACACAATATAAACTATATCATACTGATCACATGTTTCATTACTGAAATCTCAAAATGTTTTATCAAGTCATCTTAAGCTGTTTCTTTTCATGTTCTTTTATTCCTGACAATAACAATACTAAATCTTCCCCATAAGGGATTTAAATGTTATTATTTTATGTCAGTGTAGGTTTCCTGTTACAGCTGTGGTGCTCTGGGGTCGATTCCCAGTCAGGGAACCAGTTCTTGCCACTGGGGGATTGGATGCGCCAATGTGCCCATACTGCCAACCCTGAGCCTGTATAAATCAGATAGCTGTGTTGTGTCAGTAAGACATCTGGTTTAAATTCTGTGTCACAACAAAGGTTACTGTATGTCAACATAACTGCCGTAAGTCCTTTTTTTTTGTGGCTAAAACCACTAGATCTATCGTTGTTATTCAAAAACATTATCTATTTCTGCACCAATAACCTTATAACCTCAAGCAGATTTTTGTGATGTGCTATTGTTGTTGCAAAGCGTGTCAAATTTATGTCAAAGGCTGGGGAAAATCCGGAAATCATTTGAGCATCCTGATTGCTAGGTAGAGATTCTTATCAATACCAAAATAGCAGCTAAAATCAATAATGATTTTCTTTCCATCTTCGGTGTAACCACACAAGATGTCATACAAGTAATTAACATATCTTTATTTTAATTAGAAACAGTAGAAAATGTATGGATGTAGTGTAAATCAATAAGGAAAAGATTGTGAACGCTGAACTGTTTTTCCCCACCCAGTTTCTGAAAGTGGAGAGATTTCTGTGGTTAATAATTCAGATAAAAACACACATGGATAGCTGATCCTGCTGAGGAGGTCCTACTGGGGTTTGTTACAAATCCCTTTACAATGATGTCATCGCTCATACAGGCCAGCTGTTTGCACTTAAGCTATATAGCCTTTTCAGATCTGCAAGCTATTTTATTATATTAGATTTTATTCTGAAAAAGCATGTGTCCTTTATGCTTTCCTCCCTCACATGAATATCATTTGATGCTAATTATTTAAAAATATTATATATAATATTATATTGTTAAAAGAATATTTCATACAATCTTAGTTTCCAAAACTTTATTCGAATTTCAAACTTACATCTAAACAAGTTTCTCAGCTTATAAGAATTGTAGTAGACAGAGCATAGACCCAGAACAGTGGAATGTTAAAACAGAAGAAGGATGAATTAAATTAAAGAACAGAGCATTAATAGTCACGGCTACCATGCAAAAACAACTGATAGTGTTAAACGTATTGCATTGGGAGTCTATGTACACATTAAGCCAGCTGCTGGATTCTGTTTATTGTTCATCTTTGGTTTAATTGGCAATTAACAAGCAATTATTTTATTAAAATAACATAAGTAGGACAGGTTTCAGGATAGAGCACTAGATTCAAGCTATGCAACTCCAGAGATATTACAAAAGAGTCCAATACTTGTGTAGGACTAATATACAATTAAGAAGTGTGTCTTGGTCCAATGAAAAGGTCACCTTCATTCGCCACCTTAACCTTTGTTTTACAGGGTCTTGAAGTCCGGTGTGAGCTGTGGTTTGCAGTGATGGAAAGGAGTTGTTATGCAGTGAAGCCCAGCACCAAAGAAGTGCTGTGCAATGACCATAACTCTCC
Organism: Clarias magur; assembly: GCA_013621035.1. NCBI lineage: Eukaryota > Metazoa > Chordata > Actinopteri > Siluriformes > Clariidae > Clarias > Clarias magur. Next base: position 1,625,449 of record QNUK01000098.1, read on the forward strand.
AAATCCTCACATTGTCAAATTGGTTTATAAACAAAAGTTTGGCAGTGCTGTTAACATGGGTACATATGCTAATATCAACACAACGAAATATGACATCACTCATACTGAAACCATAAAAATGCAATTCACACATGTACATAAAAAAATAAAAACAAGCAAACAGAGTTCCCACATGTTTGATCATTTGTTCAATAAATGACCCAGAGGAAAGTCTGCTCTTTGACAGAGAGCAATATGGAGGGTTAGGAATCTGTGGGACATGAACAGGGATTAACTCTGACCAAGTCATTATACACTTGTCGAAGCCAGCAATCAAACATATTTCAGGGCACCTACCCACAGCCAGTATTCAGCATCAGCTCAGAGAGACACTGCTCCTGCACTCTTCACATTATAATAGACTAACATTATATAATACTATATACTAGAGCAACATTGTTTCATATATTTAACAGCTGTTTTTACCATTACCCAAACAACTTTTTATATTTAACTTATGTAGGTGATATTCTTAAAAGCTTTAAGTGTGTGGATGTGTGGAGAGGATTAGGGATATAACCAGATGACAAGAAACCAGGGTGGGATTCCCAATAACGATGTTTTTTTTTTTTTTAGCGAATATTACTCAAACTTAAGAGGGATGCATGTCAAGAATGAGCCTATTTTGTGAGTGTTTTTCAAGCATGAAATTTAGTTTGTTGTTGGCTCCACCCACTCCGAATCGGTTCAGCATTTCGTACGATCAATACGGTCAAAAGTCGAACTTTTCATTTATAGTCTGGAGGTAAATTAACTAGTTGAATCAGCGACATTACACAGCAAAAATACATGCAGATATTTATAAATAGCTGACAATAGACATAATCAACTATTTACAACAAACACAGTTTTTCCTTTTTTCCCTTCCTTAATTAAATGATTGCCAGTTCCCACCCATCTCTTAGGACTTCCCATTCAAGTCGCAGCTGCCACCAAGGCAGTGCAGCTATCATGTGCAATGTTAGTTGGTGGTGTAACACACATAGAGGAAAAGAGCTGTCTGTCCCCTTCCAATAGTGTCAGTTCACCTTTGACTGGCTAGGATCACTGTAATTGATATAGAAGAGCATGTACAGTATGCTGCCACTTGACAAATTTAGAATAGAGCTGTCATTTACTTGACTTGAATGTATACATTGATTTTTACACAAATAAAATCTATTACTTTTACTTATACTTATTGGTTCCATGTGAATTGATTTACATGAACAGCTTAAAATGTAGTAATTTCTAACATGATTAATGAAGAAGAATGTATCGTAAATCCACACAGACACTGAATAGAGCTGTGATTTGAACATACTGCACTCGCACTCAGAAATGGGCAAACTACCCACCACACCACAGATGCTAATTAACCAAATAAACACTAGGGCAATAGATTACAGTCACTTCATAAATCTGTGTGCCTTTTTTGAGGTAGATCTGAATGCATCCTCAATAACAAAGTACTTAGTGAGAAACAAATTGGTCAGATTGCTTATTAATTTCCAAACAAGTTTATATTCTATGTTAGTTACAAAATGTTTCAACAGAAGCTTGTAAATTAAAGAACATTCTTATGAATAAGATAATGAAGTTCTTAATATTACCAATGCTTGGGGAAACCCACCCCTGGTCATCATTGTCTTAAGAGCCATTTCCACAATAATCTGTGCAATAACCCTCAGTATGTATTAACTGTATTGTGATAAAGAGCATCGGAAAAGGGAACCTGTGCATTTGTTTTATCAGTTCCCTAGTGTTGCTTGCAGGCCTGGGATAAGGAACTTCAACCCAGAGCCTGTGTAGTCGAGATGGATTCTCACAGCTCAGTGTCAGCTTTGGCGGTAGAGTGACCATTGGTGGCGGCTGGAGGATTTTGGATCTTCACGGCCTCTAGTGACTCGCCATTCAGGCTTGGCTTCTCTTGGTTCTCGGGTGGGTTCAGAGGAGCTACAGACACCAAAGTGTTCCCCTGGTTATCTTCATCAGCCATGCACGACTCATCTGCCTAGGGGAAGCACATACCAATCACTGGGTTAAAAATAATTGAACCACTTGCAATGAGCCCATGATAAATAAGGAGGTTTTTGAGTAGGTACATTTGTTAGTTTAACATCCTTTATATGAAGCACACATTGTTAGTACTACAGGGTGGGCCATTTATATGGATACACTTTAATAAAATGGGAATGGTTGGTGATATTAACGTCCTGTTTGTGGCACATTAGTATATGTGAGGGGGCAAACTTTTCAAGATGAGTGGTGACCATGGTGGCCATGTGTGTGTGTGATTTGTACTCACAAGTTTCATTCCACCACTGGCACTGGTGGGACAGTGGTTCCTCTTTATATAGAGTCCGATTAAAGCAGCAGCAAGGACTAACCCGCACACCAGTATGGGGACAAACACATTTTTGGAATTTCCCTGTGGAGGTGAACTCGTCTGACCCTCTTCATTCTGCATACAAAATTAAGATAAACAAATTAGCTACACGTATTCATAACAGTTATAGCAGCTTTTTGATGCTTTGCTGGTACTTATAACCATATACAGTATTACATCACAGGTTACTTTTAACCCACTGTAAGTATGCACTATGGTTATGTACATGCTTTAGGAGAACTGTTACTGATAGCGAGTTGAGCTCTTTTACTACTGTTATGGTCTCTTTGTAGTTTCTCTTAAAGTTTAAACACTAAGCACAAGCACTGGGAATGGAGCCTATCTAGAGGTCATTTATATTGCTTGGCAAAGCATTGAGCCTCATTTATCAAGCTGGATATGAGTGAATTTATTTAGAATAAATAATATTATGAGTGTGAATGCATCCTACTCCTGGTGCTCAGTGTGTGCCTGAGGTGTGAGCTGATTTTAAACTGGACATTTATATGCATTACTACACTTTTGTACGAGCTATATACAGTGAAGGTTAGATTATTTATTTTTTTAAAAGAAAATGCGCCCCCATTTATATTTACTTAAAATACCCATTTTCATGCTAGTTCACTAGGCCAGAGCCTATGAGTACAATTGAGAAAAAAATACTTTAGTATAATTAGCCTTAATTAAAGAACACTCACTCACTCACTCATCATCTGTACCGATTTATCCTGTATTCAGGGTCGCGGGGGGCCTGGAGCTTAACCCAGGAGGCTTAGGGCACAAGGAGGGGTAGACCCTGGACAGGGTGCCAATCCATCGCAGGGCACACACACACACACACACACACACACACACACACTCATTCACACACTATGGCCAATTTAGGAACACCAATTAGCCTAATATGCATGTCTTTGGACTGTGGAAGGAAACCGGAGTACCCGGAGACAACCCACCAAGAATGGGGAGAACATGCAAACTCCAAGCACACAGAGCCGAGAATCGAGCCTGGTAATTAAAGAACAAAGAATGGAAAATATGCCTCAGGATATAGTGCTGAATTTTTTATTATTAAATATTTTTACTAGCATAGTAGAGAGAGAATCAAATGAATTTCTACTTCTGGTTTTCACTTTTACCCTTAACATCAAATTTAAATAAATATTTTTTTTCCTGTCTTTCAACATTAAATATATGACAGGGACAATATGCTAGGGTACATGTTATGTACTAAATGTAATCAACTATAAAATATTGACATAATATTTGAAGTGCCATTGTGTTAACAGACTGGTTAATAAAAGTTGAGGGAGTCTGAGGCTGAATGATTCAATATGTCACATTTAGGAATGTGACATTCATGCATCTAGACTGCCATCACCATTCTACACAATGGCACTTCAAATGTGCCATACATTTATGTCTGAAAAAGGTTTACCTTAAGTAAGGAAAGAACGTGATGCAGATTTGGACATTATCACTGAAATGCCTCTGGGAGGATTTATGAATAACTCCTTCGTTTTGAAGTCATGAGGGTTGGGTATTATAGGTTTAGTGGAGATAGATTATAATTTACTCTTACTCTCTTTCTTCACTTTTACTCCCAGGACCACAATAAAAAAAAGTGGGCTAAGAAACAGTATGCATATGATACTACAAAGATTTCCAAAGCTTCAAAGCAAATTGATGTTCAACCACATACAGTATCACCTTAGTCTTTAGTCACTAGGAACTACAGTATAAACTACAGTTTGAGCATTTGTGACTTGCCTGGCTATGCATAATCATGTCTGTGTATGGAAATTTTGTGTACATTAATGACAGATTTGTGTTTGTTTCATTAAATATTTCTGTAAAATAATTGACATGTTTGAACTTATATAAATCTGTGCTTTGAGGTTGTTGGAGGTTGAAAAAAAGTCACAAAATCCAGGCAAACATAGGTGGGACTGAGATCTGAAAAGTGTGAAGGTCATAACCTATGGTTTAGATACATTTTTTACTGATAAATCAAATCATGTATCATGCCCTCTTGAACTCTCCTTGAATAAGGCAAGGTTTTCCTTCAAGAGTTCACTTGTTTTATGATAGAATTCAATTCAATTCAATTTTATTTGTATAGCACTTTTAACAATTGTCATTGTCGCAAGGCATCTTTACACAATCAAACGAATTATTTAGGAAATATATAGAAAATATATTTAAGAATTATATAGACTTTATCGATCATATATTGATTGCCATGATTCTTCCATTTGAAATAATAAGTGGTGCCAATCAAGGCCTTCAAAATGCCTCCTCCAGAGCAGATGTACTGTACCCTTTTTCCGGTTGTCACCTATCTGTACATGCAGTGATAAGTAATTCTACATGCATTCTCTTTATTGTTTAGCTTTATTGTTTAGAAGTTAATTCTCATGACATGGCCCGATATATTCTTATCATCAGAGCACTTTTAACCACATGCTTTTCCTAAAAAGGCACTATGCTTTTCTTCCTCTGATATTTTAAAATCTCGCTGTAGTAGTGTACGCAGCAGATGTTTAAGGAAAGGTTTCATTTAACATTCGAAAGGTTTCATTTTCATTCGGGGGCGGTGGTGGCTCAGAGGGCTAAGGCACTGAGTTACTGATCGGAAGATCGGCGGTTCGATTCCCAGCTCAGCCAGGTTGCCATTGTTGGGCCCTTGAGCAAGGCCCTTAACCCTAACTGCTCCAGGGGCGCTGTACCATGGCTGACCCTGCACTCTGACCCCAGTTACACTGGGATATGCGAAGAAGGAATTTCACTGTGCTGTAATGTATATGTGACAAAATAAAGGCTTTTTTTTATTTTATTTAACCATTCAAATACTTCACGAATCTGTGTGAAAGCGAAATCATTATAATGTAGGTCTATGTTTAATGTGAAACTCAAGATAATAATAGAGATCAGTTCTTATGCTTTTCTAGCAAGCAGATGTGACATTCCATATGAAGAGCCTCTGCCAGTCCTCTGCAAGGACACGTGTGGCTTTAAAAGTGGTCAAGGGAGGGCCCTATTCACGAACAAAACCAGTCAACATCTGTCACAATGAAAGTTATACTCAACTGGACTTATGTAATTGTTTCACAGTTTTCTACTATTATTCTTACCATCCCTACCAATGGGATGATGTTTTTTTTATTTTATTGTTTATTTTTACAGATTCCACATGTTATGCCACAGACCTTCACTCTGCTTCCTTTGCCTTGGTGGTTACAACCCAAGGCAATTGGGAGTGGAAGCACCTGTTCCTTCACTGGCTAAACTGTTGTGTGAAAAGATAATTTAGTGCTACCATAAATGGACAAGTGGCACAGGATCTCCATAGTCTGGTCCATATGCTAAATCACCCCAAACCGCCTTATCCCACACATTAATCTTCCTTAACTGCTGGTTCCTTCCTTTGCATTGTGCAAAGATGTAGATAAAGACTATTGCAACTGAAAACAACCCAGACTTACACCCATTTTAAATCACATGAGCATAAAACAATTAGTCTACTTCCTGTTTTAAAGTCTCACACTATACGGTTGGTGTTTAACATACATTTCTAGCTATGCATGTTCTAATGCTTGTATTCAAAGTGCTTTAGTGCGTCTTAAAAAAAACATAAAAGAATATGCATATGCATTGCACTATGCTATTAGGGTATTACATTAATAAAATATTAATTATTATACATACTGTATGATGACTTGTTATATCATGTTAAAATTCCATCTTAGCGTTACAATCCTAAAGTATATTATACACTGATATTGATCACTGATTACTGATTTTGACCCAGTCATCTAACTATCACAACTTGGCCCTTGTGAAACTTGCTCAAATCCTTATGCCAGCACATTAGTAAAACTTCACAACAACTTCAGTGGCAAAATATACACTTGCTGTCTTATATATCCTGCCCACTCCCAGGCGTCATTGTAAGATAATGAATGTCATTCACTTCACCTGTCAGCGGTCATAATGTTATGGCTGATTGGTGTACAGTATATAATTATATTGTATTGTGTTGTGTTGTATATAGTTGCATATAATTGCATTTAATTTAAGTTGCTAATTCTATAGGAAATATACATGGTTATGTCATTCACTCACTCACTCACTCATCGTCTATACCGCTTAATCCTGTGTACAGGTTCGCGGAGAGGCCTGGAGACTATCCCAGGAGACTTAGGCCACAAGGCGGGGTACACCCTGGTCATTCAATTAAAAAAAACACACACACACAGACACACACACACACAAAATAACCTCTAAGATGAAGTCTTTGCTGTCTCACTTAACATACTGAATGTTTTGACTGACACCCTCCATACTGCAGTATATATATACTTCACCATATTAACAATAGGTATTTTCTTTGTTAATAAACTGAGTTTTAAAATCCATGTATTATCTTTATATGATGTCATACATTCACCATACAAGTTCCTGTGAATACTATAAAAGCAATAAAATATTAGAACAGACACATTAATATCAACCAATTTAATTGTCTTAAACCAGGAACTACTGGTATAGAAAATAAATAACACCATTCTACTTTCAGAATTTAGCTGTGCTTGTGCAGCATTTAACAATGCCCAATGTGATGGTTAAGAGATGGAAAATTTACACAGCGATCAGAATCCTACTCATGTCTATTGCTTTGACGACTGGTTTGATGAAACTCAGTTGGTAACACTCCATACATAGGTAGCAGTGCAGAAGCTAAGCACAAATTAATAAGTAGTTCTTCATTTTGTATTCCCAATAATGCAAAAAAAAAAAAAAAACCACACATATATTTGGCTGGCTGGCCAAATAAAAACAACATTCTGTCCATTTGCTCCCTATGTCAGTTACAATTTAAACACCTGCGGGTACAAAATAGCTTTTGGATTATTTGGTAGGATATGTCCAGGAGGAAGGTAACACTGTTGATAAAGACATAGCTGTTTGTGATAAAAGGGTCAAAGTTAGCTAGCCATTTTGCTGGAGAATTCATTACATTAACATAACTGAATCGTTAATAGTAAACTCCTATTAACATAATTAACGAGTAATTAACTCATAGTTCTTAGCGAATAGTAATAAAATAAATGTCAATGAAGAACTACTCATTATTTTGCGTTATTCGCATGCAATTTAATACAGATTGCAGTTCAACACTCACAGCATTTATAGCAAAATATATATATATAAAAAACATATATTACTTTTATTTTTTCATGGATTTTAGTCATATATTGTGCATAATAGTGCATGTGCAACTCACTTACCACTTTTGAAATTTTGCCTTGTTGGATTTCATTGTTCAGTTCAACACTTTCCCCTGCATTGCCTTTGGCACGGGCTTTACTGGTGATGTGCACCACATTTTGAGTTGTAGTTGCATTAGAAGTAACTAGACTATCATGAGCTCGTTCAGTGGTAGTAGTTGTGTCTGTCTGTGATTCTCTGGATCCTTGGACTGTACTGTGATTCTGTAGCTCCTCTGACACCTGGACTGAACTGTCAGTATGATTGTTAACTTTATTAGCTGTAAGAAAAAAAAATTTAATATGGTTATGAATAAAGTTTCATATTAGATGATAGGGTACATGTTATGTACTAAATATATGTAGATTTTTGATTACCAATGAGAAAATGGGCTTAATCTTTGCTTTTCAAGCAAGACTACAGGCACATGACATGACAGACACAGAAACATAGAGGTTTAAACAGTTTTCACTCCTTAATTATTCATTCTCTCTCTGTTTCATGGGCAATTTACTGTACAGTCTCTCGCGTCCTCTGGTAACTCTAACCTCTGTGTCTCAAAATAACAACTAACTGTTACATAACAAAAAATTTTTATTGTTACATAATTGCCTAATTCCATATGTGTTATTTTATTGACACACACACACACACACACACACACACACACACACACACACACACACACACACACACACACACACACACACACACACACACCTGTATATAGTGCATCATTTGTATGAGCATAATAAAAGATAAAAGAAAGAGGACATATGTTTGGGAGAGTTCTTACCTTCAGTAGTTGTGAGGTTTTTGTCGGAGGTTGTGCTACTCAGGTCAGTTGAGGCTGTATGTAAAGTATATAAATATATTACAGTATAATATATATTTATATGTGTGCACACATATATACTCACATATACACATACATACATATATACACATATATATACACACACACACACACACACACACACACACACACACACACACACACACACACACACACACACACACACACATATATACAGTATAATATATACTTATTGCAGAAGCATAATCGCTAAAAATTTTGGAAAAATCTAACCTCTAACTCAAGCAAATTAAATAAAATACAAAAAAATCCATGACTACAAAAATAATTGTTTTTTATAAAATCAACTGTTCCACAAATATTGGCATCCCTAGCAATACCTATAAAATAAATGTAATTTAAACATTTTTGTATTTTTTTACTGTAGTTTATAAAGTTGATCAAGGTATCTAGAAACTTTTAATTAATAATTCATGAATTCCTGTTTCCCTGTTGTATAAATACATACTGTACATGTCAACAAACTGTTGGGGGACATGGGAGGAAAAATCTTTTTCTCACCTACAGTAAAATTACAAAACATAAACATCTGGAGTTTGCTGGGACTTTAACTGGAACTGTGTGCTGTGGTCATATACTAAGACTAGGATAGAGCTTTTTGACAACAAATGCTCTAAGTGTATCTAAACAGAAGATGAGTATGTGTAAAAACACCTCATGCCCACTGTGAAGTATGGTGGAGGATCTCTGGTGCTGCAGGCTTGTTTTTCATCCAAAGGTCCTGGAATTAACATCAGGGGTGCCAATAATTGTGGCACACATGGTTTCATGTAAAAATTTCTTAATGTGGGATTTTTCTAAATAATCGTGCTTCAATTAAAGGTTGGCTGTTTCTCTTTTTTGCATTGTTGTTTTAAATTGTTTAAATAAGAAATTAATTCATTAGAACCCTATGAATACATCTTAGCCAGAGCTGTCATTAATGGTGAGCAAGACTACACACACACACACACACACACACACACACACACCACACACACACACACACACACACCACACACACACCACACACACACACACACACACACACACACACACACACACACACACACCACACACACACACACACACACACACACACACACACACACACACACCTGTATATATATATATATATATATATATATATATATATATATATATATATATATATATATATGCATTATTTGAATGAGCATACTAAAAGATTGGTAAAAGATAAAAGAAAGGAGACATGTGTTTAGGAGAGTTCTTACCCACAGTAGTTGCAGTAGTAGGAGTACTCCACAGTAGTGTGGCGACTGTGCTATTCAGGACAGTTGAGTTTTCATTGATTGTGTTCTCAGAAACTTTGGTGAAACTTGTAATTGTACTTGTACTTGTAGAGAATTCTGTAGACTCTCCCTGGCAAGCTAAAAAAAATGCTGATTATGTAAAGCTGAAACAAACCATAATGTTCCAATCATGAATACAAATGCAAGACTATAATTTGAAAGGTTTGTGACAGAATCTGCTATGCAATTATAATAATGATTTTAACAAAATTGTGAAATCTGGGGATACAAAGCTTTGTCATCTGTTATCCGTCTCAAAGTCACACCATAAAATAATATATTGGAATGTTTCTAAATGTTGGTTTCCAGGTAAAAATGCTAAAACTTCCTTCTCAGCAATTTTTCTAGGTAACAGTCATGCTCACGCTCATGTGATATACTGTGTTGGTCATTTACAGTTGCATGATACGTATTGATCGATACAGGTTAGTTAATGCAGTTCAAACATTAATAAAGTGTTAGTCAGTTTACTAGCATGTGTGTGTGTGTGTGTGTGTGTGTGTGTGTGTGTGTGTGTGTGTGTGTGTGTGTGTGTGTGTTCATATATACCAATAATACCAATTTCTTTACAATGTTATTAAATGAATAAAATCAAAAATAATTTTCATAAACTTAGCTCATCTTTTTTTAACCTTAGAAATGTCACATGGAGCCTCACATGTCACCCATGTTTGTTACGAAGATAATATACTACAATACAATAACACAATCTAATACTGCATATATTTATTTTATCCCATACCCAATCCTCTATCTCAGCACAACTTTTTATATGTTAATCAACATAGAAATTTCACAGGAAAATAACAGCAACACACACAAGGCGTCTGTAAACGGAGCAGTCTAATGAGGTATAGCACTTTTAATGCCCCCCATGGTGTTTCTTTCACAAGGGTGCGATGTTCCCTTTGTGAAAGAAAAGAAGGGACCCTCAGTAATGTGTAGGCTAATGTGTAACATTCTCATTTACATTAACATCAACATTAACTTGAAAAAAGTTGTGACCTTTTAGCTTTGCCAATGCGCCAACAACAAAGGAGATTATCCTGTTCAGTTCAAACTGCACGACTGAGAAAACTAATTTATGTATCAACATTTTTCAAAATAAAGGACGGATTTCCACTTAGTAAATTACTCAATGTATCAAAAACAATTTTTTTCAAAGACTGGTAAAAAAAAAAGTAGAAATTACATTTAAAACCATTAAATAGAATTATTTTCAAACTGATTGTCATTTACAGAAGTCTTCATGCACAATACGGTGATAAAACTCATACTTTTTTGATTTAAAAAAAATTGAATGAAGCAAATGTTTTAATGAAGGTTATACATCTGTGAATGATGATCCCAGCCAAAAGTGGAGCCCACTGCAGCCATTCCAATAAACATTTAGCGAGTAGAATGCCTAATCCTTAAAAATGGGTAACTTGTTGGCAAAGTGCAGAAGAGATGCATCTGTCTATGAGAACTGTGTTGACAAAATCATTCACAAACACCAATTGCACAGTGCCACATCCCAAGTACACACTCCAAGCCATTTCCACATGCTTGGGCCATTAGAGGAGTTTCTGGGAGGCCATCATTTCAGATGTGAAGCAGGCAGACCAATCATGTCTAAGAAAACTTTCTTCCTTTGTGGTCTTTATTTTGTCAACTATTTTCAATCTTAGTCCCGGGATAAATGTCACTGTTAGTTTTTAACATATTTAGTCAATCTTATCCTATTTTTGTTTAGTCAAGTTTTAGTTGACTTAAAGTCTGAACGTTTTAGCAATATGATTGTTATTAATTAAACCTACAGTCACACTAGTCTAGCCAAAAACATTTTCAAAAGTTTTTCACAGCATAATTATCTTAACATTTAAAATCCTTTTATCTGATGTTTTCAGCTAATTATATTAATATCCATCACATTGATTAACCATCACAACAACTGCTGAATGTCCATATTTTTTTAATTTACAAAATAAGAGGAGCAGTTCATTTTTTCATTTTTTCTTTTTCAATATATATTTACACACTTGGACTGTTGTAGGGAAAGCTCCTATAGGTCACAATCATTTGCTAACCTTTGCTATTAGCTTAATGTCTTTGGCAACGGTTTAACTATAATATATCTCACAACATAATTATGTTAACATGTGGTAACATAATTAGCACAAAGGGGCCGTAAAACTGGTGATTTTAATGGTAATGCCTTGATGCGCCTCTTCAGGTTTGTGGTATTTTTTCCCAGCAATTGTGTGCCCACACTGTTTCTGATATTACTACACAACATCTTTTTTTTCCCTCCGGTTCAATATGAAGAAAATGGGCCCAAATATCGTCTCTTCTATTTGACCCGAGTAATACTGCTGTGATGACGTAGAGTTAAAGATGACTGAGCTTGTAACATCCTGTCACTGCGCGTGCAAACTACTCCTGATATGCCGCGTGCCGTGACCTGGGAAACACAGCTGCTCAGGCCATAATGAATGAACAGCGTATCGCAGCGGATTGTGACAAAAATTAGTTGTTGGCGAAAATAACGACAGATGTTTTATTATTACCACATTTTAGTCTCGTCTTTTTTCGTCAACAATATTGCATGCTGATTTCCTCACTGCTTAAGCTGCCAAGCTGCTTAAACCATGTTCTCAATGATACATACAATAATGAGGAGTACATGTTAATAAAAGAAATGCAACAAATGTGACATTTGCCATCATTTGTAATTTTAAACCAATAATTAGTGATTATATCTAAATATATACATATATTTAATGAATACATCAATAGGTCATAAGCAATGTTAACTCTAAAAGTAAGAGCCTTGTTGAGGACATTCCTGATGGCATTCCATAATACTCAAACTCATTGTCACCTAAGCTTCAGAATGTTGACTGGGACACATGCTTGGTGCCTCTTATTAATATCAGAGAACATACTGTCACACCCATAGCTATGCAGCTCTTTAAATATATACTAAGAGGATAAATTTGGCTTAACATGGGTGAGTCCATAATAAGTGCATATATTAACCCAAACTGATAAAAAAAAAATCTTTGAGTAAATGTTAAAGCATTTAAAAAAATATAAATAATGTCACAAAAGTCAAAGAATATGTTTACTATATTGAGCATAGAAAATCCCTTTATTTTATTTTCATATACCACATTAAGTTTACCAAAATGTATTTAATAAACCAGAAAGAAAGTTTTTTTTTAAAACATGAATTGTGTGATACTGGCTGGACTGGACCAAATTCCCACTGTTCCCAACACAGCACAGTAATTCATGTGGAAGCTTCCAGAAGCTGGCATGTTTATTGAAGCTATAACTTTTTTTAGAAGAATGTGCAAACACTTGTGACAAACAAATGAGTGCTTCTGTTACCTTATAAGTCCACAGCACATTAATGTTAGTCAGAGTGTAGTGTGATGCATTATTAAAAAAATGTAACAGCATATACTTAAAGCCAGATTTGCCAAATTAAAGTGAAAAACAACTTCAGGCAATACGAGTTGCCATAAGAGCTTCAATGTGCTTTGTTGTCAATTTTGTAGATCTATAAATGTGTATTAGAGGGATGAATAATATTTCTCCAAAAGTGCGTCCATCGCATGTGCAACATGGTCCACAGGTTGACTATGAGGACTAGAAGATATGATTAATATCATATTCATACTCATTGGATCATTCTGCTGCACTGTGGATGAGATCAGGCTCATCCTAGAAGAGGCTGCTCCCATGACAATAGAAATGTTACATCATAGGAAGGTGATGAATCCAAACAGCTACATACTTTGAGTCATGTTCTCTACTAAAGGAAAAAGTGAATTCAAGAAAAAACGTTACTCAACCTTCTGTTTTCCTTTTAATTAGTCAGCAAGTTATACATCTAAAATAGCATGTTTTTATTGAAATGCCTTTAAAAAAAACACCAAAGCCCTCACAATTTGCAATCTTTATGTTCTGTGGTGAATGAAATAATCATACTCTATTTCAAAACTTTAAAAAACAAAAAAACTCACAATGAATGAGATGCAAATGGAGGTGATACTACAAAGTGAGCTAGTTGCAGTTAACTTTGTCACGTTAAAATATGTTAAAATATAGTTAACTGTATAATAATAATAATAATAATAATAATAATAATAATAATAATAATAATAATGCAATTTTATCATGTTGAAGGACAAAAGTATTAAGCTTAGTTCAGTTTGACATGTCTCCCAACCAGTACTTGCGCCACTATATGCTATGAAATGTCAACACAAGTTGTTTCTAATTAAGATTGAGTTTGTTTTTGTTGTTGTCAACTTATCTATTTAAAAATCTGGTGATATTATAAAGTCAGCCATAATACAGGAGAGATCATTCTGCAAGTACAAGCAGAACTGTACTCCCTATAGTGTACATTGTTCCAGGTCTAATATGTGACATAATGACATGACCTAACGAGCCTCACTGCTCTTCAGAAGCCCCGAGAGATGTAACAGATGAATGTGTTTTCCAGATTGGAAGCAGCACACAGATGGAGCCAGTGTAGTGAGGAAAATTTTTACTTGTTCCACCCATGTTATTATACTGTATGTCCTGCCTAAGACATGAAGAAGCACTGAAATGATTCCCAGGAATGTACAACAATCCCAGAGGAATTTAAAATGATGTCTGATATCATGTCATAATAATGACAACTCGGTGAAACAATTCTGATAAAAACATGTTCTCAGTCCTCATAAAAGTTCATTTAAACTTTCTATGGTTATAATTAAACTTCTATTAATAAACTGATTGAAATGTCAGGTTATTGCCCACAATCAAATATAAATCATAAACATATAATTAAAAAAACAGTAACATCCATATGTGGATTTCCCATTTATAACCAATATTATAACCAATACTATACTATGTAGGCCACCACTTTTGTAGTCGTTCTCTTTCTTCGGCAGTGGTAGAAATTAGCTTCTAATCATCTCTAATCTCGCTCTACCTAACATTCCTTTGGTGTCCAATTTCAATCGTTTAATTGTTAAGGCCAAACAAACAAATGACCTAGACAGAGAGGATTAAAGGTCATTGTGAGAGAATCATTGAGAATACTAGTCTTGTAATAAGCTCTATGTTTTACTCAGAGAGAGCTAAACATGTGGCATCTGGTAGGGAGGGGTTTCTCTACAGCGGCAGATGTGAAGGTCTCTATGGAGCTTTTCTCCTCCTTGTGTACTCTGCACTAAAATCCTGGACTTGGCCCTAAGCCTGGGGCTCACACAGCTGCTCCACCCAGGATCTGAGAAAGAACATCAGCTTTCCCCATCCTTGCTGTCAACCCCTACTTCCAGATGTTTGTGCAGCAGTCCAGCAGCTTTCCTTTGTCCCATTAGAAACCAGTGGTTTAAGATCCTAGCTCAAATTCCACAAAGTAAGATTACATTTCTCTACAATGACTTTTTTGCCTGAAATCTTAGCCATCCCTGGACCTGTACAGGTTAACTGTGATGGTTTAAAGTCTACAATCCAATTATTTTTTAAGAAAATAAAAACAGAGTAAAGGAATTCAATTACCATTGGGCAAGGAATGTTATCTCAGTCCCTTGAGAAGTCAAACCAGCTATGACATCAATGCTTTTAAGGTATGTAAAGACCAGGCCTTGTGGGACTGAACTGGGTCGCTACCCACAACCCTCTAAATTTAAATGTATTGTCTTAAAACCTTTACAAAGCACATACAGTTAAGTATATGTAAGCACTGAGTGTTTAGAATATATTGTTACGATATGTTTAAACCAAATGCCAGCCTTCCTAAAATGGAGCGCAAGATGTGTGAAGGTTGTTTTTGTGTGTGTGTGTGTGTGTGTGTGTGTGTGTGTGTGTGTGTGTGTGTGTGTGTGTGTGTGCGCGCGCGCATGTGTGCTCTCATTAAAATAATCCACATTTGCTCCTTGAACCCCCTTCCTATGCAGGACTCCATTTATAATCCAGATATGGGCTTACTCCTGGTCAGGATACTAGCTACAACGCCCAACACCCCATACCCCATTACTCGTAACAACATACATTTGTGCATGAAATGGATCCAAGCCCTTTGGTTTCTGGCATATGTATACAGATTCCTGCATGGATCAGCTAACTGGATATCTAAAACTGCAAGCTTAACCAACACAATGCTTTTTTTTTTACAACAAAAGAAAACGGGGATTGGGGTTTACACCCTCCCTCGTTTTGGCTAACCGTAACAAATCCCCTTGGTTCATTAAACTGGTGGTTATTGAAGGAAAGGCAGCCATGAGAAAGCCCCGGTGCTTTCAGAGACAGGAAAAGGATGCAATCTTATGTTTTCAATTAGCAAGCATTAGATCAAATCGCCTCTGTGTTGTTTGCTCAGCATTAGCTACCTGGGGAAATTAGTGCAGGAGTTAAAGGGCTTTTACATGTTTATTCCTTATGCATACATGCATGTACCAACATTGTTTAATCACCTCTCTTTATTAACAATAGTGATGCAGTCATTAGGAAGGAAAAATAATCTTATGATGAGCACAAAAAAATACAGCTATATGATTTGCTATATGATTAGTATATTTATTCCTGTGCTTTTAATATTCCTCATTTCTTATTCCATTAGCTGAATAAAATGCGTTAAATCGTTACTCTAAAGTCCCCCTGCTGTTTTGGTGCAAACACTGCACGATGGCTTGCGATTTTCTATTGCTAGTAGAGTTGTGAGTATCTTTGGGCTAATTACACTCTAATGTTTTGACCTGAGTCTTTGGATGTGCCTGCTGCCAGAGTTTCTCATTCAAAATGAATGTGCAGTCAGTGTTGTGAGAAAGCGCGTGTTCTCCTAAATGCTTAGCAACTGTAAAATTGTATCGTTATGCCAACAAAGAAGGGAACAAAGGCAGTTACTGGGAGAGGAGAAATGAGTACAGATGCATGTTTTCTCTTATTACCACATGCTGTTGTTTTAAACAAACAAAAATGACAATATGGCTTCTTAGTAAGATCGGCGCCCTTGATATTTCTGATTCTCCAGCGTTGTGTGTTTTGTTGCTAGGAGTGTGATGCTGTTTGTTTTGTTGTATAAAAATACAGAACTCATCAGCAATCTACTTCTCATCCCGTGTTCTAATAATGTTCCAATTATAATTAATAATATCTGAGGTGGCACAGTGGGTTGACATGCTGCCTAATAGCTGAAGGGTCTCCGATTCAATTCTGCACATTGCTTAGTGTGGAGTTTTGAATGCTCTCTTTATATCGACTTATGTTTACTCCACATTCTTCCTTAAGAAAAAATATGCCAATAAACTCAAAATTCAATGTGCATGAATGTATGTCATAATGTATGTGCTGTCCTGCACTCTCTCCAGCGTGTCTTTGCACCTCATGGTGAATGCTCATTGGATAGAATTAAGCTCCACCCAACCACTGATTCATTAGTGATGGTGACAGAATAAATTGCTTTATCATAAGGTCATCACCCCATATCACTAATTACTCTATATCTTGATTTCCTACGTAGGTTCTTTGAGATAAAGCACACGCAAAGAAAAGAGGTCACTTTTACATAACAGTTTTGTAACTGAAAGTACGTGATGTTAAGTGTACTTTGCCAAAACAGTTTGAGACTGCAGAAATGAATAGCTGAAGGCCATGAGAAAGTGACTGGCAATTTTTGGCTCATATTTATATTGGCTAGGGACTTGACTGTCTGTCAAAGGGAATGTTCCAGATGCGAGGCAGAGTGATAAAGGGCTACATAATTATCTTGCTGTTGCTCATGGGATGGTTTTTGTATTGAAATTTACCATCTGTCTTGCTTTTATTACAGAAAGGTGACACAATAACGTACATGGACACTTGGAGCCAAAAACGTCTCTTCGTCTTGTGCCAAGATCGTGTGCGCTTGTACGCGATGGCAAAAAAAGCTTGTGAAAGCCAACATCTGCTCCAGTAAACTTCAGCAAAACTGGTTGCTTGGGTGTGGATTAAGTACTGTGCTCCTCAAACTTCTGCAGACTGGCCCAGCTGTTGCCAAGCGTGTTGTGTATGTAATTGGAGATCTGAACTGGACTTTTCTCAACATGTGTTGCAATAACAACATTAGTAATGGAAACACACTTCTTCCTGATCACACTGGGTGTGGACATGATCTTCAGAAGCTGACTATGCCAAAATAATAAGCACACCAAAACTACAACACACTGTATATTCAAAGGAAGTAAATAGAAATTGAAACAATACACACAAAACAACTTTACGTTCTATGCTACAAATATATTTTAATAGAAATTGTTATGAATTTCGACCTACTGTTATTTTACTGTATATAGTTTGTATAGAAAGAAAGTGAGCAAAATGAGCTATATCTAAAAAGAGCATGATGGGAAAAAGCACATGGTCACTCACAAACAATCAGAGGAAACAAGCAAGTGACTCAAAACAGACGAGACAAAGCATGGTTTTGTCCTGACTTCAGGGTCTACTCCTTGAAAAAATTAATTGTACATGCAAGTATGAGTACATTTTAATTGTTCACACTTTCTGCCTCCAATTTTGAGATCATTTCATGTTCCTCTCTCTCTTATAACTGAATAAACAGAGCAGGGAGCTAATGCCTCTCTGTGTTCAAAGAGTTTTGTCCAAGAAATAATGAAACTGCTATTTATACTTATTTGTTATTTTTAAAATAAATTATAAATGACAAATTTAGATAATTCAGCAACGGAGTGACTGACACGCCCTTCCTCTCCTGCCATCTTCTTTATGATGCATGTAAACTTTAAAGAACCTTGTTGCTGTCCTGAAATTCAGCAATCTTTCCATGTTTCACTGCAAAGTGAATATTGACCACCCCCAAGCAGAATCCCTCACATTCGTGTCAATTACACAAAGGTGTCAACAATGTAACACACTGGTGGGAATGATCATGTGTGTTAGTCCGTGTTTCAGGAGAGGGCGGGGCAGTGCAAATTGTTTATCGATTAATTAAAAAAAACATTGTTTAACTGCTGTGGCATAAATACATTTAGTCTGAAGTGTCTTGAAGAACTAATGTGTAAAAATGTGTAAAATGACGTGACATGGATGACCTCTGATTGAAAAGCCAGATTGTGTAATTGTTTCCTTTTTATCCCAAATATCGAATTTGTGCATGCCTTATAAGCATGTTTGTGCTACCTTTTCCCTACTAATGGCACAATAATGGTGTGTTTCTTTGAACGTTTTGTTGCAAAGTCTACTTTACTGGTAAAGGCTACCTCCTGCTTCCACCAAGTTGTTCCATTGGACAAGAAAAAAAAAAAGAAGAAAAAGAAATGGGCCCTAACATTAAGAACAGTGTCCAAGTCAGACCTCACCCTGCAATTACCAGTAGCACTGCTCGCTGTCCCGCTCTCACCTTCAATAGGAATGGGCAGAGTGGGAGAGGCTAGACATGAGTCTACACACTAGAGAGCATGCCTGCTATCAACTTGAAGTATTTTAATACAACCAATCAACAGGCATGCAGTCGCTTGCTCAGTTACAAAACATACACACAACCTCATCCATTACAGTGGCTGGTAAGATAAACACTCATTTCCTTTGGATGAGCATAAAGTAAACACAGGAACAACCACATCCTTTGTGCCAGAACAACAGACAGGATAAGACGTTTTCCTTTTGATATGGCTTGTTAATAACAGCAGAAAATGGCTGCATACTGCGTACTGTCTTCTATATTTCCATCACGCACACACACACACACACACCCTCTTTTTCTACACACGGCTCCACCCAGTCCATGAGTAAGATAAACTCCATAATTATGTTCAACGGCAAGTTTCCACTCTGAGCCAGCCCTCTTTGTTTCAACTTCCCGCTACTTTTTCAAAACCAGCCTACTCCTGTTAAATATTTACTAGGTACGTCTTTTTACTAATGTATAGTACAGTATGTTTGACAGTACTATGTAAGGTTTAAGATCATCCAAATGAAAAAAAAAATTTAACTTGGATGTTTTTTAATCAGCCACTCTGGCTGAATTCTACTCTTCTACTTATTTTTGCTTTACCTGAATAAATATAATAGCTGAAAATGCATAAAAGCAATAGATAAATTGTTAAAAAAAAAAAAAAAAAAAACTAAATAAAAAAAATCAGAAACTTGAGCCACAAAAGGAAATGCCATGATCAGAAACAGATGCAAAATTTCAAACAAGTGGGAATATAAAAAAAAATAATAAAAAATTTAAATAATCATCAGTATGTTAGTTAGTGAATTGTTACTCAGGTACTTACTGTGAAACAGCAGAACACAGAAGACTAAAGTTAGAGCCATCCTTCTCCACATCTCATTCATTCTCCTCATGGCCATCCGCTTTGTGAGCATGCTGCTTTGCGTGAGTGTGTGAGAGAGCGTGTGTTAGAGTGCTGGCGGAGAGCTTAGGGGTTTCCTGTGAGTGAATATGTTCTGCACAGGACGCACTGGCAGGATAAAGCATGGTTTGTGCTCTGGTGGTTTTATACGGCCCCACCACCGCCCCCTTTCCTCCTTTCCTCTCTCTCTCGCTCTCTCGCTCATGTTCTCTCATGATACACATCCAGTTTCTCGCTGGTTTGTGTAAGGTCTGCCCTGACCATCACCTTATTTTTGTGAGATTTACAATAAAAAGTGCTATAGGTGAATTAAAAGTTTTGGTGTTGGAATGTACAGTATGCCCTTTGTTGTTATATTGGATTTCTTCCATGAATCATTATACCATCATTACATCATTATACACTCATTGTCACCATATCTTCTCACCAGACCCCAAGTCTCCATGCATCTAGAACTCACTCATGAAGAAAATAAAACTTAGACAATCATTTATTAACCATGCTATCAAAATCTATTCTTTCTTTCTTTCGTTCTTTCTTCCTCTTACTTTTTTAATCTTTCATATCAGTTTTTTTGTTTTTCAAAAGACACACCTGTTCAAAAGAGGAAATGCTGTCTGGCTTATTTTTTATATTGTGTGTATATGAATTTAAAACTGTACCTTGAGACATTTTAAACTCTTTTTCCCCCTTATTTTTAATCATTATCCCTGGAACACAAGACTGCACAGATGGAAAATGCGTATTCCAATTAGTCCCCATAAAACCACTGTTTGTTTCCCCCAACACAGGATAGTGATTTTTCACAGTGTGTGTGTGTGTGTGTGTGTGTGTGTGTGTGTGTGTGTGTGTGTGTGCGCGCGCGCATGCTTGTATGTTTTGGGGGAGGGTGGGGGTGTCTGGGGTCCCAGCTAGAGAGCATCTGGAAACAGGGCTGTGCTTTATGTTTTCTTGGAGATCACTCACAAAGTGGCTTGTTAAACGGTTTGGCCAGATGAGTACAATAGGAGCCTATAGTCTAGCACACAAGTTTCTCTTTTTTCCCCCTTTTCTTATATGTTTAGACACAATAATCAGATCTCCTACCAATGAGGAGGCCAGCTTGTAATAACACTCACACAATCTTATTCCCCCGAATAACACTTATTTGTTTGCATACTGTACCTATCCTAATCTACCTGGTTGTCCGTCATAATGACATCATCATAACCTTACCAATTAATAGTTATCAAATACACAGTTCAGGAAAAGTGATGCCCATTAAAACATTACAGAATATGATAGAAGCTACAAAGTCCTTAAGTTATTAGTTAGTTTCTCATGCTTTGAGTTCTGAGCGTGGATGTTCCCACATGATGTGCTTAAGGGTGATGCTTGAATCACAAGGCTTGCCATTGCCTTCATGGAATGAGCATGTCCTTTGGGCAGAGTTTTCAGAAATTGAAAAAATTTGCATAGTAAAAGTTTGCATAATTTAAGCTTGAATGCATTCTTTTTATTGATTGTCTACCATGAAGAAAAATTTTACATTTTGTCAAAACAATAATGCCTAACCTGCACCAAGCAGAAAAAAACAACTATGAGATTTGAAATTATTGTATCAGTTGAAAAACCTTCCATGACATTGTTCAAATCTTACAATCTGGAGACTGCCAACTTCATTGAAAAGAATGTGGTAAAAAAAATAAAATAAATGAAACTAATGAAAGTTTTGTGAAAGCTGCATCGTCACAAAGTCAATAGCAGAAATCAAAGCTATGTTTAATAGTTAAAGTAAGATCACTTCCACACATACATTTTAATGAGATCTCACAGGATTGGGTTTAAATAGCTGTGTGACCATAGCACAACCACTTGTTAGAGAAACTAATCTGAAAAAAGCCTTCAGTGTGCTAATGGGGGATACCGATTGGACGTTTGAGCAATTGGAATGTGATCCACATTAAGAGCAATGAGTGAATCAGGGTGAGAAGGATAAGAAGAGAAGCGCATGAAGCAATGGACCCATCATGCACAGTGCCCACTGTACAAGCCTCTGGAGGCAGTGTTATGATATAGGTCTAGGCTCAGCAAAGTTGTTTCTCCGCTCCATTTAGAAGTCTGTTTGAGCAAGTCTCAGTGTATCCTTTAAAATTGCAATAAAACAGTAAAGTACCATTTCAGGTTCAGAAAGGTTTTCACATTCCATGTTGCCAGTTTCCTAGGGAATTATCTATCTCAAAAAAATCAAATTCAAATTTTATTTGTCACATACACGGTCATACACAGTACGATATGCAGTGAAATGCTTATAATGCTATCTATCTATCTATCTATCTATCTATCTATCTATCTATCTATCTATCTATGATATCATATATGAGTGTATATACTGTAAGGGATATGATATGCAATATACGGTATGTATGCAAAGTGTATAATATGCAAGGTGTGTCAAAAAATTGTAATCCTTTGGTGGTTTTTCTTTCTTTCTTTCTTTCTTTCTTTTTTATCGTTGTACATTAATTTTGAAGACATCCAAACTTGAAGGAACATTTATTGAAGTATGTAGTAAACAAGAAAGTGTTAAGCACCACAGAAGATGTTATAGATTTTAGATGATCTAAAGTCTAATATGACTGGCGGTAAGTCCGACCTCAGATTGCAATTATATACCAGTAATGCCAATAAAATTACATGACACTAAAATATGGGATTCCACAAGGGTCATTTTTAAGACCTCTGCTGTTCTCCATATACATGCTTCCCATGGGTAACATCATTAGAAGACATGGGATTAGTTTCCATTGCTATGCTGATGATAGCCAGTTATACATCTCATCAAAACCAGATGAAATGTGTGTCCAAGATATAAAAGATTGGATGACCGATAATTGTCTCTCACTAAATTCAGACAAGTCAGAAATATTACTTATTGGTTCAAAAACCAGTACACAAAAGCTTTAACAATTCAGCTTGCATTTAGAAGGATGTACAGTACTTTTACTACCAGCTCGACAGTGAAAGACATCATCATATTAGACAGCAAATTGTCCCTTGGAAATTATATTTCCAATAGTACAAAAACAGCCTTTTTCACCATAGAAATATTACCAAGCTTAGGAACATTTTATCTGTATACCTGCAGAAAAGCTATTTAAAGTAAATAGCTTTAATAACTAAGTTAATAGCTCCAACCCTAACCCAGATCAGGAAAATATGATCATATAACCCCAATATGATAGTCCATACTGTAAGTCACTAGACTGGCTACCTGTTAAGTTTAGAATTTATTACAAACTTACACTGTAAAAAAAATGGTACATTTTACAGTAAAAAAACTGGCAGCTGTGGTTACTGTAAAAAATACGGTAGCAATGTTTTTGGTTCTACGGGATCGCACTCATTATGCTGCATATTTTACGGATTTTATTTGTTCTTTTTTCGAGGCCTGGCCGGGAATCAAACCAAGACCCTGGAGGTGCAAGGCGACAGTGCTAACCACTACATTACCATGCTTGCTACATAAGTGTAAAAAAAGTGTAAAATTTACTCTTTGTTTTTTTTACAGTGCAATAACGGTGCTACCGTATTTTTTATGGTAAAATTCTGGTAACCACAAATTCTTTTTTACAGTGTACATACAGGTCCCACATATCTAGCCAGTCTTCTGACATGTTACAATCTGCCATGTTCCTTAAGGTTTACAAAACTCTATATTTCTGGTAGTTCCCAGAATATCAAAATCTACAAAAGGGAGTAGAGTGTTTTCATATTTAGCTCCTAAGCCTTGGAATAGCCTTCCTGACAGTATTCGGGGTTCAGACACACTCTCCCAGTTTAAAAGTAGACTGAAAACACATCCCTTTAACCTGGCATATACATAATTCATCCTGTGACCTCATACTGCAGTACATATAAATGTACACTCTCATCTAGTGCTGCTAATATAATGAACGGCAACTATGCTAATTTTATTCCACCTGTTATTTCTTTTTCTACCCACCCCGAGGCACCTGGAGATTGTGCCAGCTCCAGTAGACAGAGGCCAACCCTGCGAGGATCTTGAGGCATCAGGAGGTTCACCTGCAGCTGGATTTTGCTGGTTTGGAGCTACACATGCTGCTTCTGAGCTCCCAGTGATTCAGACTCCTCTGCCCTCCGCACCAGTCTGACTCATCCTGGAGCCAAACTGAACTCCATGTTAACTTAGACATCTTCTGTTAATGTTGAACTTCCAGCTGCCTTTATGCAGTATGTCTGCATAAAAGTCCTGCTATCTGTTATGACCCAAATGAGGATGGGTTACCTGTTGAGTCTGGTTCCTCTCAAGATTCCTTCCTATTACTAAGGAGTTTTTCCTTGCTACCGTCACCATCACCCTTGGCTTGCTCATCAGGGACATCTAATCATTATGATCTATACACATTTTTCTCACTCATACACATTTCATAATTTTCTTTTGATTTTGTGAAGCTGCTTTGAGAAATGACCATTGTTAAAAGCACTGTATAAATAAAATTGAATTGAATTGAATTGAATAAATTATCTATATTTAGCTTTGATGACAGCTAGGCACATGCTCCTGGCATCCTCTCATTATATTCACAAGATTGTCACCTGGGCTGGTTTCTTGCCTTCCTAATGTGCTTCAGACTATCAGTTGTCTTTTGCAAGGAAAAGGTACAGAGATATTACTGCTGCTACAACTACTGTGCAAATCCACGGTATAGCACAAAAACACTCAAGTAAATAGAAAAACAGTCCATTATTACTTTAAGAAATGAAGGTAAGTTAATCTGAAAAATATTAAGAACTTTAAATGTATCCCAAAGTGCAGTCACCAAAACCATTAAACACTATGAAGAAACTGGCTCTCATGAGGACTGTCCCTCAAGGAAAGAAAGACCAAGTGCTACATCTGCTGAAGAGGCTACAGTAATTTTATTAGAATGACCAGTCTTAGAAATTTATAGCACCTCTGATTACAGCACACATAAATTCTGCCCAAAGTTTAAGCAGCAGACATATTTTAAAATCTACTGGTTAGAGTAGACTGCATGAGTCAGGCCTCCATGGTCGAATTGCAGCAAAGAAAAAATTGCTTCAGAAGAACAACAAGCAGAAAATATTTGCTTGGGCAAAAAAAAGAGGAATGGACATTAGACTAGTAGAAAACTGATTCAATTTGTATAGCGCTTTTAACAATTGCCATCATCGTAAAGCAGCTTTGCACAATCGAAAGCATTATTTAAGTTTGTATGAAATGTGAATGTGTATGAATCAAAATGGTCAGATAGTCCCTGATGAGCAAGCCGAAGGCGACAGTGGCAAGAAAAAATGAGGAGTCTAAATTTGAGATTTTTGGGTTTAATTGTAGTGTAATTTTTTTAGACGTCAAGGGGTGAAACAGACAGTTCCTGAATGTGTGCTTCTTACTGTGAAGCATGGAGGTAAGTGCTTTGTCGGTGACACTGCTGTTGGCTTAGTCAAAATTTAGGACACACTTACAGTAACCAGCATGGCGACCACAGGATTTTGCAGTGACATGTCATCCTATCTGGTTTGCACTTTGTGGGACCAGCCTTTGTTATCCAACAGGACAATAACTTCAAACACACCTCTAGGTTATGTAAGAGCTATTTATCCAAGAACGAGAATGATGTAGTGCTGCGTCAGATGACCTGGCCTCTACAATCACCGAAAAAACATTTAAGGTGAGTACCTCATGAGGCTGACTAAGAGAATTTTAAGATTGTGCACAGCTGTCATCAAAGCAAGAGGTGGCTACTGTAAATAATTGAAAAATATAAAACTTATTCTGGGTTTTTCACATGATTTTGTGGCCCACAAAATTGTATTTTTGTTCTGTCATCATTTTAATGTCTTCAATATTAATATACAATGTTAAAAAGAAAACACTGAATAAGAACATGTGTCCAAACTTTTGATTGGCAATGTACATACAAGTAGTATGGTTACGCTTCTATACACTGTAAGTAATCAAATTGTAGGTCATCTTTTCCAGCAGGGGGACATTAGGGACACCATAGCCATCAGAGGTAGATATTGTATGAAATGCTACCCACCCACATGGGGTGGGGTTAAACAGTTTAATAGAGCAGTTGCATGAGCTGGAAAGAAGTTTTGAAATTCATGTTCCCAAAAAAGCACGATCTGATGTACAGTATAAAAGCCCTCAACTTCACAAGACCCCATCACTTACTTACAAATGAATGTGTAGTTAAAATTCCAACAAAACATTGCCAGATGCAAGAAGAACAATCTTATTCATGATTTGCACTATGCCTTTGGGCACCACATCACACACACAATTATTTTTGAAGTTCACAGGAAATGAATGTATCGTTTGTCTAAATGGCAGACGGTAATAGGAGATTTGAGTTTTGGGAAGACTGGGAGAGGGAGATGGTAGCACTGTATCATCTTGTCTTTGAGGCCTGTTCAACAGAATTAAATTAATGCCGGTAGTTTTGTCAGTTTGTTTACATACTAAAGTTTATGTGCATATGTTCACACTGACACATACATAATCACACACATGTACATTATTACCTTAACCTAAGTGATAACTAGGATTCAGTGAATACTTTGTTTTAATTAAAAATAAAACAACAAAGCATTAACACTCCCTTGGTTATGCACATTATTGTCGGGATGTGTAATTCCACAAGGGGTTAAATACAAGTGCACACATGACTTTAATTACAACTGAAAAGGAATATCTTTTGTCAGAGGATAGTTCAAGGATTCATATTTACAGAAAAAAATATATTCTATACAATTTATTATACAGTATAATATATGCTCTGCATCATACCATATGTATAATTTTCTTT
The DNA here is from genome assembly GCA_013621035.1 of Clarias magur. Taxonomy (NCBI): domain Eukaryota; kingdom Metazoa; phylum Chordata; class Actinopteri; order Siluriformes; family Clariidae; genus Clarias; species Clarias magur. The sequence goes on from QNUK01000098.1 coordinate 1,652,502, forward strand.
TGGAATATTTATCCTGATTTATCCCTTTTTACTTTAACTTCAGTAAGGAAGCGGAAGGTGGAGAAGAAACATGGAGATTGTTTGTAGATGCACTCCCACTAAACTTCTGCATCTGTTCGATCTCCATAATTAAGGATTACATATTTGAACAGAGAACAAGGATGTGCTGTTTGTAGTAGAAAATAAAAACCCCGAAGGAGCAATAAAGAGAATGAAATACAGCGTAAACTTTGACCCTTTAAGGAACTTGGGATTTCGGGTTTGATTTGGTGTTGAAAATTGCAAGGATCGGTGTACAGGTTTCTAGTGGCAACTTGAAACCATCCAAAATAAAGACTCTTTAATATATTTAACAGAATAATGAATAACAAATGCTTAGTTGTAAATATTTAATAGGCAGTTACAGACTTACCACACACGTGAACAATAACTGAAACATTGTTATGTTGCCAGACTTTGGCATCCAAATCTCTCAAACAGCAGCACGCCCATATGGCCTTAATATTTAGTTCCAGAAAATGACTTAGACATCATACAGGTATTTGCTGAGCTAGCCTCCTGACCGTACAAGCAAAAGGGTCTATCACCTGCCATGTGGCAGACCCGTCAGTGCCAGATCATAAGATTGATTCCCTGCCAATGCCCAAATCTATGCCATGCCACTGAGCAGTGCTGGTTCCAAACCCGGATAGAATTGGAGGGTTTCATAAAACCTGTTGTGTGCATCAGATGATCTGCTGTGGCGACCCCTTGAAGGTAGACTAACAACAACATTTTTAGTAACTGCTTTCTCGTTGTCAGAGTGGATTTGGGCCCCTCCCTGGAACATTGGTGTGTGAGGTGGGGATGCACCTGGCATCGGCCACTAGTGAGCACTCATTTCTACCTGCCAGGGGTGCTATAGTAAGAAACCACACGAGAAAGCTGATCCCTTTCTTCTTCTTGTGTTAACATCCATATCTTTGTAAGTAATAGATTGCTTTCACCACCTTGTGGACGAGGTTTAATCACCTCCACAGTTACATAAAAGAGTGTGTTGTAATTAATGAAGAAGCACTGTCATTTGCATTCATATACTTGTGTAACCATGTTTCAGGCATACGACTATAAAATCAGCATTACTTAGAGGCGATTACAAAGTGATATCATGGAATCTATGTATATTTGAAATGTCAGTAACAGCAACTTCCACCATTACCCCATTGCTCTCTTTTCTCTATTACGGTCCTGTAGCTGCCAATCTCAGAATACTAATTATTATTTACAACACCACAGCAGTCAAGCGCCTACCAACCTAAAGGCAGTGATTACAGCCTGCACTGTACATGTTCACTTTGATCCAGAAGCATGGCTGGACTCCACCTGCCAAACCCTTCGGACGTAAGATCGGCACATCGAGTCTCTCTCTCTCTGCAATAAAATGTAATAAATAAATGAATACATAAATAAAGATAACCTTGAGGTTAACAATGTCTCTCAAATATAGTATTAAATTAATGGGAGCCTTATATCCTGGTTCTGGAGGATATAATTTTTGACAGAAATGACAAAACAGTTTGTTAGGGCGGGTAACAAATGCCGTAAATTAAGCAAGAAAGAATGCCAGTAAATACGCTCCATATTTGGACAACTGATTTAAAGGTTGGAGGTGTAATTGGAGGAAAAATATGCAGCACACAGTCATTAGAGTGCAGCCGGGGTTCATGTTAAATAAATGTCCTGTAAACCCATGTCAGGAAAACGTGTGCCAGGAAGCTCCTAATTCTCAACCTGTAACTGAACCTACTGTAAATGCCAACCTACTTGGTTCCGGGTATTCATCATGTGTGTGTGCTTTAAAAAGCACGATGTGTAGTTTCCTCAGTTATTTATCGTAATCACAAAAGAATGTGTGTTTAGGCAGTGGAACTCTCGAAACTATTTAGATTTCACACTCATACTCACACACACACACACACACACACACACACACACACACACACACACACACACACACACACACACACACACACACACACACACACACACACAATAGAATGCACTGCTTTCCTCCTTTCTTGAGATATTTGTAAAATAAAATTAATCAGTCAAAGATAGTCCACCAGATATATAAAAAAGGAAAACAGTCATTGAACATGAAATAGAGGAGCAGGATTACATCTACATCTCTTGGAGTAATAACTGTCAGCATGATTGATTTGTTGGTACTGTGTAGCTATTTTATTTTCTATGATTTTCTTTTATGCTTTACATCACTTAAAGCTTAAAGGTTTTGTTTTCTTTTTACTGACTTTTATTATTTTTGGATTCTGTATCTGAGTGCCCTGACCTGATATGTGACCATAAAATAAGTAGATAAACATTTATATAGGGAGAGAGATAAATGCCACATGTTCTCATGTCTTCCAGACTCTTTGATCATACAGTTAGCCAAGACTCTCTGAATACTTCATGGTATTTTAAAAGTGATGTAGAACTTGTTATGTACGAAATATACAAAAGATTGCTGTAAAGGTCTTTCATTGTATACTTCCTACAGTGATTGATATGTTTTTTAACCCAAATAAATGCAATGAGTAGCTTTTCAATTATTACACAATCAAGTCAGAAGACGCATCCCGGGATCATTCAAAAATGCTCCAATTCACCATAAAAATTAAATAAAATTAGCATAAAATTAGAATTTGGAGCGATGGAAAAAAGTTATGTGGTGATGGTCATGTCTGGATAAGAAGGGAAGCACCTGAAGCAATGCACCTGTACACGGTGCCCACTGTACAAACCTCTGGATCTGAAGGCTCAGCTACAGTATGTTATACAGTATGGCAATAACATGCAATCAGCTTATGTATGCGTATGTACTGAATGAGCAGATTATTCAATGTTTCTTTTTTCTTTTTTTTTTGATGGCATGGGCATTTTTCAAGACAACTATACCAAGATTCATTGGACTCACATTGTGAAAGAGATGATTCTGGGCGCATTTTCACACAAAAATTTGCCATCACAGAATCCTGAGCTAAACACCATTGAAAGTATTCAAGATGTTCTGGAGAAGACGTTATGGAGTTGCGTTTCAATTCTCCCGTCATCAATTCAAGATTTTATCCAAAGAAATAATACTGCTATAGCAGAATTATATTTGTCATGTTGCATAAGGCTGTCAAAACAAAGTCTTTTTTTTTTTTTTTTGGCCAGGCAGTGTATTTGGAAGCTTTTACACATTTAGTTATATAGGTGGGGAGACAAGTTGCGTGACAAGAATGAAAGAGGACTCAGATTACACTCTTGTATTTCTACCTCTAAAGAATTCATCTACTGTCTCTAGATTTATCCTTAAAGTGACATTAGCAATGGTATAACTATTAAAAGTATTAACATTAAGAAATATTAAGATGAATAGTGTAAGGGAATTGGTCTTGTGTGATTGTGACTATACCTACTGTAACTGTTATCTCTCTCTCTTTTTCTGTCAAACTACACATGCTGCTTCTGAGCTGCCAGTGATCCAGATCCCCTCTGCCCTCCGGACCAGTCTGACTCATGGTCATGACCCTGTAGTGAAACAGAAATAAAACCTATGTCATGTTGAATGTGCAGCTTGGATGGTCCACTTAACGCCTCTTAACGGGAGCAACAACAACAACAACAACCGTATTAAAAGCATTTGTTTTTCCGTAGTTACTCCTGAATATTGAATTGCATGCCTCAAAAATTGCCCCTTGGTTTTGTAATTTATTGCTAAGAGGCAGCAATGAAGGGCAGACTTGATGATCATAGCTTCTTTAGAGCTTTTTAAAATTTATGTATGGATTTGGCAGACACCCTGTTAGGAGTGATTTACTGTACAGAAGTGCTTTGAAGTCTTTATTAAAAAGTACATTCTGACACAGACTATGAGTACTATCAATCTAAAACAAACACTTATTATAACTTAAAAATAAATAAATACCTATGTTATTTTTCCCTGACACGAGTATATTCATCCAGCTTTTCTTTACTTTATTCCTTGGTAACAGTTTTCCATTAATTGTCATTATTGTAACAGAAACGCCAGTGAAATCAAATACTCAATTTAAAGTTTACACTTTATTTAATAAAACACAAATGTCTCGTTCACTATCTCCCCAAAACCATATTTATCAGGCCTCCTTCTTTGTTTTCTTCTACCCTTATTGTCTGCAGGCTGCACCAGAGTCCATGCAGATGTTTTACTTTAGCAGCTGTCTCAAGTGGGAAAAGTTCCGAATGCTAATAAACCGAACCCCACCACACCCTACAGAGCACACATAGCCCCAAATGTCTGCGAGACGAAATATACCTCATATTTATCAGATTTATGGGCCAGTATGAACCCAAGAACATCAGCGTACTGCAGTTAACACACATGAACGCACAAACGCAGGCATGAATAACACAATGCTTAAATATTTTCGCAAGAACTGATAAGAATATAATTACAAAAACAATGACTGTAGAAAGCATATCAATGAATGACTTCATAAAAAGAAGCAATCTAATATTCAGGAAATATTTAATGTTTTGTTTTTTTTCTGTTTCACGTGCTTTTGCCTTTAGGAGTCAGGCTTTAGAAGGAGGATGTCACTGTTAATTCAAAGCATGGTCATGAGTTACACACAATCACTCAGAACCAGTCTGCACAATTTATTTCAATTTTCTCCTCATTCCTTCGTGCCTCAGAAATGCACCCTTAACAATATGGTCCTAGTTTCACGTCTTGGCAGAGATTATAAAGAGATACAGTAATTACAGGATTTCTGAAAGATTAGCATGAACTACAGAGCGTGTTCAGACGGACAGACAAAGATACCCAGACGCTTGTCCTGTGCTGTACGGTGCTGTGCCATGCCAGCTTGTAGCAACAATGTAAATAACACATTTACCCTGCACAAATAACTCTGTTTTACAGCTGGTTATCGGCAGGGAAAGTCAATTTGTTTAGAAAAACTGTCCAAAAGTTCACGCCTACACATGGAAACTGTAGATCTAGGTTGTAGCTCCCTCTATTGAAAAATCTGTCACCCTGTGTGGACATGTTTCTGAATGATGTTCAGTATCTCAGCAATTGCACCATTATAGTGTTTAGATTGATTTTTCCCCCTCCCCAGATATTTAATAACTCATAAATCTCTTAAATTAATCCATTAAGAGAAAGCACAGCTGGTATTTCTGGGGGGCAGAATAGGTTTCACAAAAGACGGATTTAAAACATGTTAAAATGAAACAGAAACAAGGAATTGCTTCTATTTTTGTTTTTTGTTCAACTTTTTTTTTCTTTCCTTTCCTTTTTTTTTTTTTTAGAAAGCTCATATTGTTTTTATTCTGTGCAGGGAAAACAGAAATGCTTGTTATTCATGAAAGTAACTGTGAGTACCCAGATGGGCCAGTCAGTCTAAAACAGACAGATGTGAAAAACAATTCAGTAATGGAACAGAATAAGACATGTTTATGAAGGTTACATAATCAGCATGAAGATGAATGTCATGAAATATTGTATTTTTCAGTGATAGCATTTTCCTCCCCTGGGGTTTTATGAATGTACAACAGCTTTAATAAAAGAAAAGAAATCAGCCATAACATTATGACCACCTGACTAATATTGAGCAGGTCGTCCTTTCTGCAACTAAAACAGTAATGCACTGTGTGTACTGATGCCTTTCTATGTTGCCCAGCATTAACCGTTTCAGGAATTTGACTTTAAGTAGCTCTTCTTCTCAATCAGACTACATAAGCCAGCCTTCTCTCCTCATGTGCATCAGTGAGCCTTGGCTGCTCAAGATCCTGCCAAAGGTACACTGGCTTTCCTACCTTGAACCACTTTTGGCAGATCCTACATCCCTCCACTGCATCCCCTTAATTTTCAAGGATATCACTGAATATTTACCAATATAATATTTTATTTCACTCACTGAATAGTTAGAGTAACAACTGCAGTGGCCTCCTCAGCTGGGATCATCATTCACAGACATACAGCCTTCCATAAAAATGTTTGCATCATTCAAATGTTTTGCTGTGGCTAAGAGTCTCATCACTTCACTGTGCTTGAAATCTTCTGTAGAGACAATCAGTAGTCAAAAGTCAATTTGACTTCTTCTTCCACAAGACATGTCGACATCAGACCTCCTGGTGTGACTTAAACCTTGATTTGAACAGTGCATTGCCGTGGACTGAAAGGCTGCCATCTACAAAAAAGTCCCTGCTCTACAACTGACAACTTCTAGCTCAACTAATGTTTACAGCTGACTACACGGACAAAGAAAGAGCCTTCTAGAGGAAAAGCTTAAGGGACTGGGTGATCGCAACTTTGGCGGTTTAAGCCCCAGGATTGGAAAGCTGCCATTGCCACTTGAACCCTTGAGCGAGGGCTTTAATGTGTTCCTGCTTACTAACTGGGATATGTGAAAAAATCATTTCACTGTGTTGTGAAGCACAAGTGACAAATAATTGAACACTCATTTTATTTATTTATTTATTTATTTAGTCTAGACGAATATACACGTAAATGGCTGGAACCCTTTTATCTAACTGGAAAATGCTAATCCGCTTCTTGTCATCAGTCTGTCTCTGGGTCACACGTACATTACATGTTAATGACTTTTTATATACCTGACACAGGGCACCTTGGCCAAAAGCTTAAATATGCTCTTTTTGCAGATAATAAACAGAAAACTTCAGACACATCTGTGCGTGCGTGTTTGTCCCTCTCCTTCGTTTCAGCTCGGACCTGTAACCATATCGAGGTGCCGCGGATGCATCAAGCAATAGAAATGCACAAACGTATTCTTCTTCGTTTAATACATTTGAACCATTCCCTGGCAGTTAAACTGATGCATTGCACTGCATAGTGGTAGACGGAATAATGAAATAGGACTACCTCAGAGGTTGAAGAAGTATTAAAGGAGGTTGTGGAATGGACACAGCAGGCTAACATTAAGGTTCTGAAGCCTCAGCTCTGTGGAAAATTTGTTGACCATGCTTAAATGTCAGATCCGTGCCAGGAAGCCAACAAATTTAATTGAACAGTGCCCATTCTGCCAAAAAGAGTGGTCAAATAACAAGCTAGCATCCAGATAATGGATACCAAAAGTGTTTTGCTAAAGGACATTTAGGCAGATATTAGATTTGCTGTATGTAGAATACTTCTAGTAAATCTATCTATTAAAAAAATAATGTTGTACAATCATTCTGCCCCAGTAAAGGACTCGTTCAAAAAAATTCTGTACTACCTTACCTTGTACCTTATTCTGTACTATACTACCTTGACATTCATGTTTATGGTGAGTGTATGTTCACTTGTAACCACAACTGTGCAGTCTAATTCTAACTGTACACACAATTGCGCAAGTTGGAGTCTTTCCAAAGAACCATTTGAAAGCTTCTGGATTTTAATATATTCACAAACAAGAGTTCTACCATAAAAGGAAAACAAAACAAATTCTTTTCTCAACATATTTTAGCTTGGAAGAAAGCATGCAAGGTCAACAGTGATGAAAAACCATGGGAGCATTTGAGGGCTGGGGAATTACTGAGTGACCCAAAGGTCTCGGTGCTCAGTTTTAAACTCTAATCAGTAGCCGGCAGCAGAGTGGTCACCAATGAGCCTTTCAATACTGTAACATAGTTCAACAGTTATTTGTGTAGCATTTTTAATGCTGGAAAAGCAGCTCGGATATAGAGTATTAGATGCCTAATATGTAAACTTCTGACATGGTAAGAGCAGAGGTGGAAAGTAACGAAATACATTTACTCGTGTCACAGTAATTGAGTAGTTTTTTTTGTTGCGTGAACTTCTACTTTTTAAAATTTGTCATTTTACTTTTACTTAAGTATGTTCAGTTTGAAGTATTGTACTTTGCTATACCTGAAATCATATTCGCTACTGACAAAAAATAAATAAATGATTAATTATAAAAAAAAAACAATAAAAAATAATGCAAAGGGGAAGGGAAGAAATTGCACCCCGGAAGCCAGTGCACTAACTGAATGATGGTCGGGGAGAACAAGCGCACTAAATTCACAAGAACGATGGAGACGGACAAAACAGAAGCCAGTGATGCAGACCCAGCTGAAAGCGAAATGCCATCAAATTCTTATAAAGCAAACCCCTGGCCATTGTAACAGTACTATGTTCTATACCACATTATGTTGCCGTTTTAAGAGTTGCCGCCCGTCCCCCAGTGTGTGCGTGAGAAAGAGAGAACGGAGTAGAAGCTCAGGTGTGCTGCTCACCCCCGAAACGCTCTATTCTTTTACCCTTTTCCTTACTTTTACTTTTTAACTAAAGGTTTTGTGCTGAACGTTATTCTTGGCTCTGAGCTCTTTTTTTCCCCCTCAGCTATCCGACGCAAAGCGTCACACCGTATTTAAGCGACCACTTTGATTTCAAGCACAAGAAAGGCAACAACTTTATTACGCGAAGGAGTTCCTTCAATTAAAACCAACTAGTTTGAGATTTATATCCGCTTGTCTTTTTTGATCTCCACTAGAATCCCCCCTACCCACCCCACCCCTGCTGTTAAAAAAAGTTTACTCTGAGTCAATTTTAATGAGCTACTTTTTTTACTTTTACTGAAGTAGATTTTTATAATGGTAACTTTACTTGTACTTCACTAAAATTTCACTGAAGTAACAGTTCTTGTACTTGAGTACAAACGTTAATTACTCCTTCCACCTCTGGGTAAGAGTAACCAGACACAAAAAAGAACTTGTTCTCTTCTTTGTGAATTATTGTATTTGTAGAAGTGTAAAGGCAAGCATAACCGAGTGTGTTGTATAGTGCATAAGTTCTGACATGAGTACTGGACAGTCCTTATGATGGATCAGTCACTTCTTTTTTTAGTCTGCACACACATCAGGAATGTTATTATTATGCAGGAAGCCACCACTAGATGGAACTCTGAGTCTTGCTATAGTTGATGAGCCCAACTCTGGCAGAGGACTTCGAACAGCACGATTACACAGCTTGGTGCGCCTTCTAGTGGATGGACTGGGAATGTTTTTTAAACAAGAAACACTCTAGACAATCATGGTTGCAGATCAAAACAAATCCTACCAAATAGCTTCCCCCAAATAAAGCCTTTTCCATTCAATATTACAAAATAGCCTGAATACACATTTAGAAGGATGACTGCCTCTGGGACTCTAAGCAATTCTGATATTGCAGATTCTGTTTCTCTCTCTCTCTCTCTCTCTCTCTCTCTCTCTCTCTGTATATATTAGCGTAGCACTGTGTGTGAACAGCTGTGTTTCAATGCGCATGCGAATTGAGGAGCGTGTGTCTGTCTGTCTGTCTCATTGTAGGCTTCCTCTGAAGTATTTGCTCTCGGCCTGGGCAAAGACTCACAGGTCCAGCCTATTAAATATTCATCCAGCTGCAACCCTTAAGCCTTTAATAATTCTCAGAGAAGTGTCCTGAAAGCAAGGTCTTACTACCCAAGACACGTTCCCACCTGGACAATGATTTCAGACGTGCAGACAGTGAGACTCAGAGAGAGAGAGAGAGAGAGAGAGAGAGAGAGAGGGAGAGAGGGAGAAAGTGAGAGAGACTGCAGAAAACAGATGGTCTGTATTTAAAGGAGCGGAAATGACATGTGCATGGGGACAGAGGGGCACGAACAACCTGTGTTTAGTTAAACTGATGTCTCTCAGTGTTAATGGGCTGGTCCATAAGGCTAGTGGTATAATTTGTTAGGAATTCTTTAAGTTGTAATCACTTTGTTAACCATTTATAATATGCCATGTCCAGTGATGATGGTATGGTAATGAACAGTAATTTTAATCCTATTTAGGATTATTTAACCAGGTGGCTTAGTCACTGTCACCTCAAGGTTAGGGTTTGAGTCTTGCCTCTGGTCTGTATTAGTGGGGACAGTCCAAAGACATGTGATATAGGTTAATTGGGATTGCATGTGGGAGTTTGTGTACAGGTTTGCGTATTGGCACAGAGGTTGGGGTTCTCAGCAGTGTAACTTCCCCTACAACATTAACCACTGCCGTAAAGTTATGGGCTATTCTGGTCAACTATTATCCAGCAATGTTGGGTTGAATGGATGGGTGGATGAATAGAATATTATTTTGGCATGATGTTATATTCAGCCATGAACCTTTGTATTTGTAAATTACTTGGCAGAATAAAAGTCTGGTACATATTAGAGCACTCACTCAGACCAAAGAATGTCTGCAGAATGTCAAATTCTTTACAGCACCAAATACTTTTTAAAGGCAGCACATTATTATTGTAAGCGGTTCATGAACAGCACAAATTCTGAAATTCCAGGATTTGTCAGAGAGGAAGTACAGACTGATTGAGTGATTGTTCCCTGTTGGAACTGATATAATAAAATATGATGGGGTGCCCTGTAATTGTAAAATAATCAAGAACAGGGCCGTGTGTTTCCAGTATGGTCCTGAATTGGATTATACTACAGCAATTTCCCAGTTCTTACATTCAAATTTTTTAAGGAGCAACACATTGTACTTTTCTTATCATGGTGGCTTAGTAGTTAGCACTGTCACCTCACACCTCCAGGGTTGGGAATTTGAATTAAACCTATGTGATAGGGGTTTGCATGTACACTTGGTGCTTGGAGAGTTTCAAAATGTTTTACCACATGTAAACAACTGGTGTCTTAATAAGTCTTTAAGCCCCAGCTTGACCAAGCTGCACCAGTTGGGCCCGTCCTCCGTGTATCATGGCTGATCTTGCATTCCGACCGCAACTTCCTAAGCGGGAATATGTGAATAAAAGAATTTCACTGTGTTGTTTTAAATCTGTTATTATTATAATTATAATTATAATTATAATAATAATAATATTTATTATTATGTTTTAATTTATAATTATTATTATTATTATCTGTGTTATTTTAATTTTCACTGTGTTCATTTAAATCTCCTGTCCTCTATCCTGAAGATGGTGGTTGAAAGCTTAAACCAGAACCTTACAGTAATAACACAAGACTTCTTACAGAAATGTTAAATAAACATTTAGACAGAAAATTAAATAAATAACTAATTGTTAACTAATTTATTATTATTTATATGTTTTAAACAAGTCCACATAAATTCCTACTGTAGTTACTACAGTATAGAAACTTATTAGAAGAGCAATTTAAAATATTAAACCTGTGATTTGCCTTGTAGACAACTACTTTTAGAGGAGCCTCTGACCAATTCAATTCTGCTGTATAATACTGAATATGTTTAAAAGATTATCTAATTGCTAATGTTCTTCATCATTATCATATGAAGAGAGCTAGAGGTAAGCTAACAGGCAAAACAATTATGCACATGAAGCAATGTGCATGAATGCTCGCCAACACTGGAGAGGAAAAAAATAATAGCTGGTAAAAAAAAAAATTGTATAACATTATTTTTTTAAACATACATTTCTATTTTTATAGTTTTAAAGCACTTATAATTGGCCACTTTGTTTGATATATGGAAATGTTTAATGTAATTTTGTCCATATCTGTCACTGAAGACAAAAGCCATATCATTTGCCCGCCAGGCAAATGATACCTTATCTTTAAAAATATCTTGAATAGAATCAGGTCTGTCCAGTATGTCCTATTACCTATTGAACCTAGTATGACTAATAGACCAAATGACTGGATGCAAGTTCAATAATGTTATTTTTGGTTTATTGGATGAGCAATGTTCATCCAATAAGACATCACAATAAACCTGTGGTTCAGTCTATAATTCTTTAGGCTAAGTAAGAAAACTTGTCAATATGCCATATGCCATTAATACAGAAGAGGAAATGGCCTCCACAAGAATATAGATTTTTTTTCTCAGAGTTCTCACTTTAGACTCAGATAAAACCCTTCTGTCAGAATTCTGAGAATTCCGTGGGGGAAAATGTCAGAACTTCCATATTTTTTTCTGGTTGCCCTAATCCTCTTTCATTCATTAATTTGTCATTACATGTCTTTATTAAATGCATTTGCCTTTTTTTAAAGCAGTTTAGCAGAAAACACTATCATGTACACTGATCTGTAGTCAAGCCAAAGGGAGTAGGAAAAGGATCAGTTGAGTATTAGCACACAAAATGGCTTACAGCATTCAACTGATATGCAATCAGTATTTAGCGTAACTTAAACCGATCACTATCTAAGTTCACTTATTCAAGCCTCACTAAACCCTTTCTTCTTTATATGTGATAAAGTCCAGCAGTGGTGAAGGTGATGTGCTGCTGCTTCTAAAGGCATGAGCCCAGTATGAATTAATCATTTTCATCATCTGCCAGGAGGAGGAACACATACATCAAGGCAATGACAAGCTAAACACAAATCCATTTTGGTAGATGTCTGTAAGTGTCTGCATACATTAACATTAAGCACAATATTGTGTACTGATTGGTTCTCCTTGTGCCACTGGGGCAGCTCTGGCCCCAAAGCATTTAAGATGTACTGTTGTGTCCAGGATGTTAGCAGCGGATCCTTCGGGTGCCTTGGGTTGTTAGATGGAGCCTACATGGATTGGATTTGTTTGTCCAGCGCATTCAATGGATGTTCGATCGGAGTGAATCTGTTGAATTTTGAGGCTGGATCAACAATCTTGAACTATTTGCCTGCTAAGCCCGATACGTAGCAGGCCGTGATGCATTGGGTGTTCTGACACCGTTCTATCATGGCCAGCATTGACTTTTTTTCAGCAAGTGGTGTTGTTCTATGTGCCCATGTGTGCCCACCATGTCACCAGTTAACTGGTATATAATTGATCAATGTTATTAAATTCACCTGGTTCTGTTATTAGTCTGTTCGCTATATATAAATGAACATTGCTATTTGGAGGATCTCGGCAACCGCTCACCGACAAGTTGCAGGAGTGAGCATTTCTCTGGGATAGCCGTGACAGGAACACAAATGAAAGTTTGCAGGTAAACTTACTGACCCTTGTTGTTTAATAGCATTAGGTTGATTGACAACTCTAATGATGTAGGCAGATGGAGAACTGCTGTAGGTCCACAACAACATGGGATACAACTGCAGGTAGGAGAAACAGTTGAGAATTCTACGTCTTCCCACACTCACAGCAAGCCGGAACTGTCCATCCAAGTCTAATTGTTCAAGGTGATTTACACTGGTCATGTAAAAAAAATAAAGGCATCCTGGATGCATCATACTGTAGATAAATAAATAAATAAATAGCATCTTAAACAGTAGTTTGGCAAGATTGATATTTCATAATGTTCATCCATTTAAATAGTATACAGTAGTTAGATGAAATAGGATGTCCACAAAGAAGTTAATTTCTTTTGCTTTATAACAGCTATAATTGGTCATTAATTGGTCATTAATAAATAATGAAGCTGAGAAATCAACGAGGCTCTGGGTTCTGAAAACATTCTTCAGTGTAATCTATATTCTTTTAACATTCATTTTAAGTAAATGTGTTTTTATGTAAACGCCATGGTGGCTTAGTGGTTAGCACTGTCGCCTTGCATCTCCATGGTCCGGGTTCAAGTTCTGCCTTGAGTTTGTTGGGTCTTGGTGCGTTTGCTCTGGAGCTCTGGTTTCCACCCACAGTCTAAAGACATGCCAATTAGGCTAATTGGCATTACCAAACTGCCCATAGTGTGTGAATGAGCATGTGTGTACAGTCAATGTGTGTGTGCCCTGTGATTGATTGGCACCCTGTCCAGGGTGTACCTTGCCTTGTGCCCTAAGTCTCCTCAGTCTACCCTGTATACAGGATAAAGTGGTATAGACGATGAGGGAGTGAGGGTTTTATGTGCTTATTATCACACTTTAGGTTTTTTGGAGCATCTATCATACAAATCTTGTTCCTATAGAAACAGTCACATATTAGAACATGATTTAATATCAGCCTGAACTTTAACAGACTGAACTACTATAGAGTCATGCTGTTTTGAAATGTGATTTTTACACCTTCTGGCCAATCACGTTTAAGAGTTTAACAGGCTATTGAAATTGAAAGGGTTTAAACAGCTGTCAGACCAGTTTTAGTGCTGCATGAATACAGTATATGGCCAGAAATATGTGGAGAGCTAACCATAACACCTGTATGTGCCCATTCCAAAACCATGGACCATAACACAGAGGTGTTCCCCCTTTGCTGTCACCCACTCTTCAGGAAGGGCTTTTAACTTGATTTTGGAAGCTGGCTGTGGGGATTTGCCCATTCAGCCATAAGAGCATTAGCAATGTTGGACACTGATGTTAAGTAAAAAGGCTTCGTTGGTGAAGCCGTGTTTTGGAATGAATTCTGTGCTCTAATTCAATTCATATCAAAGATATTCAGTGGTGTGGCACTCTGTGCAGGAAACTCAATGTCTTTTACACTCACCTTGACCAAACATATATTTATGGTTCTCAAGGTCAAGGACATGGCCATCTTGGAAAACGGGTCCAGAAAGATCCAACATTCAACACTGTCACAACAAATAACCCTGTCATATAACCTTGTTGTATAAGATTACGACAGCGGGTTAGTCAGTTTTCCTCGAATACAACGCCATATTTCCCCAAGACAGAAGAACCTCTTGCCAATTAGGACTTCTACAACATCATTAAATTGAAATATTTTGCAACACTATTCTTCATTATTATTATTTTTTAACAAATGCTTATTATCATTTACAGTATTTACACAAAAGTGTTGAAAAGTTGAGCCTGACTATTTCAATCTAAAAATAAAAACAAGTATAGGAAATTAGGGGCACAGTGGTTCATCACTTTTCGTGGTGAAAATTGCGAATGAGGAACAGATACTGTTACTTGCTTTTCTTTGCAGTAAGTTCTTTAAAACACTTGTGTGATATTAGTTCTTAGGTGCTGAGCTCACAAGGACTGACCTATTATTTTAAAAGGAGAGCAATCCTATGGTGAAAGAAAAATGGCAGACGTGTGTCCATGAAAAACATTTGTTGTCTGCCACATAGACACATTTTTAAGAACTAAAATAAAAAGGTTTTGTTTGCATTATAATGCAAATACACCTAGTCTATTCATTTGAAAGCGCCGCAGGTGGCCTGCAGCCTATTCTGGGGGCAATTGGTGGACTAGGCAGGGTACACCCTGGACAGGAGTGCAAAAGCATGCACACACTCACACACTTGCTCAAACACTACCGGCAATTTGGAAATGGCAATCTGCAAGTTGGAAGAAACTGGAGTACAACCAACCAAGCACAAGGAGAACACTCCGTGCACACAGACCCGAAGTGGAAACAAACAAATTTTTGGATAAAATCTTTGGGACGTAAAGGTCACGCAATTCAGAAAATCTACCTGGAATATGAGTGTGATGGTCCGGTGTCCACATACTGGTACTTCTGACGACGTGGTATATTCATCTCATGCTTGTACACGTGTTATAACGTCAGTTTTAATAATAAGATGTTCAAATACCGAAAGGGCCATTTATGAAAGTGTTTAATTTAGTCGAAAGGAACTGAAGCTTTTGTTTAATAATGAGTTGAAGATAATTAAATAAATCCTTCTCGAACCATTTTACCCTCACATACAGTACTGTACCTCCTTTTGCCTTGCTAACAGATTTCATTCAATCAGTTCTTGATTAAATTTTTTCCTGTAATGATTTCCTATTCTGTTTTTTCCCCCCTCACTTGGTCTCATTGACAGAATTTTTTAAATTAGATTTTTTCCTGTTTTTTAATCCCAGTCAGTCCTTCACATAGTATAACCTCTTCCATTCATCTTTTGATTTCTCTGTCCATTTATTTCCACTTTTCCAGCTCTTTCTTCATCTCCTCATTCTTGCACCATCCATTACATCTGTGACGCTTGTCCCTCCCCTCCATTTATCCCCCCACACACTATTTTCTATCTCTTTTTGACAGGTAGCACGGGAAAGCCGATCTAGGAGGGAAGGTGGGGTTTTAGCTCATTGTGTGTCATAAAACCAGATTTAGAGATGACAGGGGACAAAATCACAGTGATTGCTCTTAAACAGAGACAAGCGCAAGTAATTATGAAATGTGTATTAGTGTGTCAGAGTGACTGGACTATCTAGAAAAAGGCTGACCTCTTTTCCGAGGGATATTGCCAATTTCTTTTCAGGATAGAAGTGCACAGTTATATGATTTGTCTGATATCATTTCACAATCCACATGCACAGGAATCAATATTAATATTCAGAGTTTGATGTTAGCACTACATCTAACCAACATGATGTCCTGCCTTTCACAGTGAAAAATATATATATATATATTTCTTGAAATAAACCCTTTGCCAAATGGCATTAATTATTTTGGAATTTACATCCTAATCTGGCAAACATAATCCGTAACCTTTAGTTTGTCAAATCTCTGCCAGTTTCCAAAATGGCATTAAGTGCATTAAACCCCATGGGTATGAATTGGTCTCAGTGGTACAGGATTACATTCATACAGGGATTACCTCCTCTCGTCAATAACAATAGAGTTATGTTAATCTCTCTTGCTCTGTGTGTGTGTGTGTGTGTGTGTGTGTGTGTGTGTGTGTGTGTGTGTGTGTGTGTGTGTGTGTGTGTGTGTGTGTGCGCAATATAAAACGTGATTCAGCAATCCAGCAAATATAACAAAAGTATGTGGTTCTATAAGAGAATGTGAACTAGAATTATTTAAATACTAATATTAATATAATAAGCTTTATCCAAAATAAAAAAATTATAAATTTCTGGCTAAACCCCATAGTTATAGGCAGAGAATGACATTTGCACTAGGGGCAAATATTTTATAACTGATGTCAGTACAGTACACAGTCCAACTACTACACATCTTGTTATACATATACATACAATAGCCGAAGATAATAGTGACAAGTTTGACGTAAAGCCAAACAACACAGCAAATCAAAGAAGTTTCTGATCACTGAAGCAGGGGATTTGTTTTTTACATGAGTGCACACAACTGAAGCACACTGGCACTTAGTCTGTTAAAAGTGAAGTATCAGTTGGTTTAAAAGATATTGTAAGGCTTTCATTTTTTATGCAGTCTTTTAAAGCATTGAGCGTACACATGAACTAATATTGCTCTAACCTACAGTATGTACTGTAGTCCAACTAGGGACCATGAAGACCAACGATGACCATTGTATTTATTCCTATTTTATGACCCCTGGTCAACATTCTCTCACACACATTCATGTGAGAGGAAACTGGAGTACCCAGGGGAAACCAACCAAGCATGAGGAGAACATGCAAACTCCATGTACAGTACACAGACCCCAAGGCGGGAATTCAACCCGAACCCTGGAGGTGCAGGGCGACAGTGCTAATCACTACGTCATTGTATATAACAAACAGTGTCCTACTGTACCTAGTGTAGAAGTAAGCACCATCTTTGCATCTCGTGGTTTCATAATAAATTAATTTCTGAGCACTCAGATCATGTGACATTATGCGACTGCCCATGTGCCTCTGAGGTGATTGATGTATACTGTTTTTTTTATTAATAAACTAAATATATTGAAATATAATCTATACATATACTATATTTTATTACTTTATTATTATTATTATTATTATTATTATTATTATTACGTGTGATATATAGTAATTCATTTCTAGAAGAACACTAAAGTAGCCGTGCTGAATCTGGACTCGGGACAGAGAGCGCCCCTAGCGGTCAGTGGTACTACTACACAAAAGAACACATTAGAATGACCACGATGGTTATAACTTCAACAGAAAAGGAGAAAGCAGGCTGCATTAAAGAGACTTATGTTTTTAGACCTGTCAAAAAAATCTCAATTTTTAAAAAAGCATTACCATGTTACTTTCACCAGAACCTGTACCCGTTTTAGACTCACTACACTATAGTGTAGTACCATATTTCAGCCGCTGGGAGGGGCACTGCCTCTCCTAGGTCCAGGCGTCGCTTATGTCCGAAGCATGTGCATATTTTACTTCTTTTATTGGGTTAAATTAACCATTATTTTGCAAGTGCTCTCACAACTAGGGGAAAAAAAATCCATTACTGTTTAGTATGTGTGTGTGTGTGTGTGTGTGTGTGTGTGAAATATGTCTTCACCCATTGTTTCTGCGTGCCAGCTCATTTGGGTATTTTTTATTTTTTTTGGTTCTGCTGCCTCAGTTGTCTTTATAATGAGTTCTATTTCTTGTTTGTTATTGACCTACAGTTAGTGGTAATATAGCATTTATAATGCTAACTAGCTAGAGAAATCACATACGTTCCAAGGGATATGCAAAACAAGGTTAGAGCAGTGGATGCTTTACTTTATTCTATTTTTAGAAACAAATAAGTACAATTGACTTTACAGTGAAAGTATGCACTGCCACTAAAGTCTCTTACTCCAGCACAGGGTGAGATATTTATGTCAAGCTATTGCAGCTTATCCAATTATTGATACAGTGAGCTTACGAATGTCCAGATGGACTAAAAAAGACCTCTCGTGACCTGCTAATTAGACATAGACTTGGCTACTTGTATCGGCCACATGGACATGTATGAGACACAGAATATACTGGCTCAGAGAGAGAGAGAGAGAGAGAGAGAGAGAGAAATTGTGCAGATCATTTAAACATGTTTTTTTTTCCCACTCACAAGCCCGCTCAATGCACTGACCTGCGCTAGCAACGGCCATCTTTCCTTTTTTCGTGGCTTCATTTGTTTCACTCATTTCATATTCATGTGAGGACAGATTTTTAAAATGTATAAATCCTTTTTGCTACATCGATGGATATCATCACCTTAGCTAATGCTTCCTGTCCTAAATGCCTGAGCTTTAAGATATTTCCTGTATTGACTGAAAAACAGTGGCATCTATTGCAACGTCGTACAAATGGCTCCACCGAGGTATTTTGGCTGAGCAACCAATCAGTAGTCGTTACTTCATTCCACTGTAATATAATTTGTCTGAGAGGGCTCTTGAAAAAGTGTCTAGCTCTGTCTAATGGTAGACGCTGAAGACAAACTGCATCCCCAGCCTGCATTTGCACCATCGCTTATCTTGTTACGCCGTGTGCCCAAGTGTGAGCGTTCATTGATGGCAGGGCTTAAATTGCATGCTAGGATTAATCCTGGCTAAATGGGATAAATGGGCAGCCATTTTTGTTCCTAAGGGTTTTTTTAAGGGGGGCATTTTGCTGAAACAGTCAGATGAAACCTCAGATTTGGTAGTGATGCTAGATGAAATGTGATTTCTTTACATTTCTTTTCTGTAAATGTGGCTGTGGAGGAATTATAAACTCCAGCATTTAATAAAATGCTGACTGTAATAGATGTCTTTTTGTATTGTTTGTCAGTTGTGGAGAGTGGGGTCAGTTGTTACACTATAAACTACATCAGTAAGTAACATGCTGGTGACAGGGGTACACATGATCAGCATCGCCTGCAAAGGAAAGCAACATTTTCATCTACAAAAAGTTTTGAATTATGTGTTGGTTCTGTTGGCAAATGAAACACTGTAACTCTGTATATTCTGTAACTCTTTATCTCAGTATATATCATGCATACAGATTCCAGTGATTTTTAAAAATCTAAACATATAATCTATACACATAATAAAACTATAAAGTTGTCATGTCTGTACAGTGAAGATATTTGCAAAAAAAAATATTTGGAGGACATAAGATGAGTAATGAACCAATCAAAATGGTTTTGGGAATTTTTGTCTGTCTGTCTGTCTGTCTGTCTGTCTGTCTGTGCACGCATCATGTAAAAACTACTGAACATATTTTATTGAGGGTATATTTGGCTGAGCTTGAGGTAACGTGTACTGTAGACTTTGTACAAAAAATCATTACTTCATCTCAAAGTCTAACAGATGGTGCTGAACATTTTGTAATACAGGCTTATGTGTGTGTGCAATTGAAATCTACTTAAAAAAAACACAATCTCACACCATCGTGCAAAATCACGCAAATTTTAACGGTAACAAGGAAAAATTTTTGTTCAACAGATGTAGTTGTACATTTTTTAAAAACATGCTTATAAGTGTGCGGTTAAATTCTACATGAACAAAGTTGCAGGCAAATATTTCCAGCTTGTTTAATTTCCATTATTGCAACTTACTGATCATGAAAATCTAAAATCCAGAATCTTAAAATATTAGATAATTAAGGTCAGAAGCCAGAAATGTTTAATTTGTGAAAAGTATGTTCATTTATTCACACAATACCTGGTGGAGGAACACAAGTGATAGTACAGCAGGGCTGCATTCGATAAAAAGAGTTTCCGCAAACATACTACAGTTTATCAGACCGTTCACTTGTCATACACTCGCAAAGTGCTCTTGTGATTGAATTCACCTTGCCATACGACTATATCACTTTCATGTACTGTCCGTAGTGAATGATTCATATGTTGACAAGCAGTTATGAAATGAACTGAGAAACAATACAAGAGATTAATTTAACGGTTAATATTTTCTTATCTGTGTTAAATGTATTAATTAATTTTTATTTTAAAAAATAATCTTGGCAGCATTTGAAACTCATCCAGTGCAATTCTACAGTAAATAATGAGCGTGACAAATCGTCACAATTAGCTAATGTTAGTCAAGGAACATTCTCAAGTACCAAGAAAGGTAAATGGCCCAAAACTCCAAGCTCCGTGGGTTTCGTCTCACTCTCCTCTCCATCCGATGCACAGACTCTGAGTGGATCAGTGAAAGTTCTCAGGTATATTAATCCCAGCCCTTATGTTATTTAGCAATCTGACTGGATGAAAGGCATTCCATGAGTGGTGGTAATGGACAGTCACGACAATGAGACGTTTATGCATTCGACTGTGTCACAGTTGCTAATTAGACTGACTCTCGGACCCTGGGTACAGTAGGTGCCAAAATGTACTGCTTATTCAAAACAAGTCACAGACTTGTATTTTTATGTTTTTAAGACACTTAGTCTACTTAATAATTGCTCCTAAGTTGTTCTGAATTCTCTCTCTTTTATTTCCCCTTAAACTGAGCTAGAAAACTAAACTAACCAGCCTTTAACACAAGGCTGAATCCTGTGACCTTGAAGTGAAAGTAGCTGCTATTCTAAAGCGGAATAGGTGGAAATATAAAGAGAAACTTAAGACATTTACAGGACTGTCCACCACCTCCATGGTTTATTCTCCTCACCTTTTGTCTACATCCTACTACTTTCACCCGGTTTAATTACACAAACTGTCAGCTCCTCCAGTCGTGGTTAATGGGCTGTGCCCGCATGCCTACGTGTCTTCAGATTGTGCCCTTGTGCTTACGACCGCATCACAGCCATACTATACCCAGTACTATAGCACTCTATCTCACGGGATATTGCTTAAATATCAGATATTTTGGGCTGGTTCCTAAAGAGATCTATGTTTGTCTGGAACTCTACAGTGTGTATACACTGAGTAGCCAGGGTCCTTCTGTGCCAGCAGGGCAACCCTGGCCCCTCGGGATCCTCAGTCACAATGAGATCTGGGGTATTTGGAGACCACGAATGCCTTGCCTGCTCTACCCTATGCAGTACATGTCAGGCTGTGATGTAACTCAGTGTTCTGATACCTTTCTAGCATAGCCAGCTTGAACTTTTTCAGCAATTTATCCTACATTGGCTTTTCTGTGTGATCGGTCTAGACAGCCTAGCTTTAGTCCCCACAGACATGGATGATCCTTGGGCGTCCACAATCCTGTCACCACTTTTCTGGTATATAATTGATAATCAATGTTGTTCAATTCACCTGGCGGTGGTGTTTATGTTGTAGCTAAGTGTACAGTATATGAAAGTTGCAGTGTTAGCAAAGTGGGAACTGTGGTTTATCCGTGTTTATCCGGTCGTCTGTGGGATAAATAAAAAAAAAAATTAATAAAGTCAAAAAGTCCATTTTCTAACCAGTAAAATTTATTTATATATAACAACAGTACAAATTGAATCCTTGGCTTGCAAAATAGGTGTGCTTCATATTTACAATAGGTACACAATAATATATAACAAAACCTAAAGCAAATAAAAAAAAAAAAGACCAAACCTTTTTTTTTTTTTTTTAAATACTTTAACATTCTTACAGTTTTCACAACACTTTTATAAAACAACAATAACAGACAGCAATAAGTACTATTATCATCATGGTCATTATTATGTTTTTGTATTAACTATATTACAGACCTCCAGTGTCTAAAAAAGAAAACGCTCTATAAAGGTTTGTGTAAATGTAACGTATATCCAGGTAGCTTTCTGACTGCAGAGATCTCTCCCATTATTTATTTTTCTTCCTCCAGCGAAGGACTGGATTTGGTAATGTGAAGAGTGCATGAGTATAATTCTGTAGCATGCTTTTTGACCACCGACAGCAAGATGGTAGAGCTCATAAAGTGCACAAAACTGGACATTTGTGCCCAAAGTAGGAAAAGGCTGCACTCGATGGATCACTGCACATCAATTCTGTGGTTTCAAACTAACGTCTCATGCTCGGAATTTCTACTGTTTTGGATAAGACTGAGCGGAAAAATAAAAGAGCTCGCAGCACACCTTACAAGAAGCATTAAGGTACGGAGGGGACTGTATGATGCAACTGGTAAAATGAAACAGATATTTGTTATTCGGTTAGGTGTAATGTTTACAGATGTACTGTATATTTAATGTAACATACCTCTGTCGCTACTGCTGAAAGAGTTGGCATTATTCTGAATTGATTTAAAACCAGACCACAGTGTCATCACTAAAATTCCTAAGAACACTGCCTTGACAAAAAAAAAAAAGTCACTGTTTCAGAATGGTTAAATTTACTGGAAAATTACTGGAATTGGGTGAAAAACCCTGTATCACATTATTAAAACCTGGAATAGAGCCGAGCCATCGACCTCAAAGAAGAAATGTGGTCGGGAAAAAATGATCAATGGTGGTCGTAACAAAATTGACAGTAGGATGTTTTATAGTAGAAATAAAAGTATTTTGAAATACAGTATATGATGAGAACTCACAGGACTGGGACTAAACAGTTGTGTAGCTACACAAAAATCACATGCTAGTGAAGATGATCAGAAAAAACAAGGCTATGGAGCAGAAAGATTGGACTTTAGGTCAATGGAAAAAGTGTAATGTGTGACCCTATTACAGAGCGACGGGCCTGTAGGTGTGTGCCAGTCAGGTATCGTGCCCACTGTAGAAACCTCTGCCTCAGTGTTATTATGATCTGTGGTTGCTTTAGTTGGACAGGTCTAAGCTCTGCAACGTTATGTGGAAATAAAATGAAGTCAGCCAACGACCAGGAGTTTTTCTTCCCTGATGTCACCGGCACATTCCAGGACTCAAACTGTGATGGATGAGGATTCATTTTCACACATGGACTGACCACCACATTGTGTGCCATAATCAAAGGTAAGGGCACAGGAGTGAAATTATAGAAAGTGAGATTTTCTTTTCTTTCCCCTAGGCAGTGTATAATCATCTATAATTAACTGTTATCAACTTCAAGCAGAATGTCAAGCATCAGTGTTGTAGTTACTTTTGCTTTTGTGGAACCATTTGGTCTGGAGATTTCTTAGCTCACTCTTGAATGCTGTGCTACTGACACAATGATTCTTCTTTAAGACGACTTCTGGGAAATCTAAGCTCTTAAGTGTGACTGTGAAGTTTAGAAGAAGAAGAAAAAAAAAAAAAAAAAAAAAGGAAGAGCCAAACCGCTCTGTTTAATTACTCTGACCGTATCAACATTACCATTCCAATTGTAAAAAATGGGAGGAGCTAATAGTGTGAGATGCGGGAAAGATGGCTGGAGCTGGAATGGACTTGTCTGACAAATAAAAAATATAGGAAGACCTTTGAAGCAAGCTGCGCTTCTGTATCACCTGATGTCACTGGAATATGACACGTCTTATGTCAGTGTGAGTGTGTGTGAGAGTGTGTGTGAGTGCGTGTGCGGGTCTCAATGAATGAAATTCACATGCTCAAGTGCATTTTAAACGCCTATATATGACTATATACAAACGGCATTCCTGCTGTGTTTCTAACATGCTGCTGCTTGACAAATTAATTCCTTGTCAGTCATGTCAGTCGTCTTATTATTCCTCACTCCCTCCTATTTTTTGATGTGCGTTCCATGTATACTCTATTTTTTATTTTTTTTTATCTCCTGATCTTGGTGTGCACATGACTAGCTGAGATCAAAGCCACGCTTCAAAGCCATGGCAGGAAACTGAGAGTAAAGCCCCCCTATCTCTCTATCCCTCCACCCAATCTCTCTTTCTTTCACCTTTTCTCATTTCTATCCTTCCCAAACACTCAATGCAAGATGGCTAAGCAATAATAAAGCATTGCGGAATGTCGGTGCTCTTTTAACCTTCCGTTCGTCTTTTATTTTAATCGTCTTTTTTTAATTTTTTTTTTTTTATCAGTCTCAATATTTTCTTTATCTCTCTCAGACTAACTGAATTTGCCAACGCTGGGAGCAAGGAACAATACAGAAACAAAAAGGAATAAACAGACAAACAGAAAATGGGCTTTAAATCTGCTTATGAGGCTTTAAAAGTCAACACAGAGCGCACAGATTCGGTTTTAAAGCAGAACCAGGGATCGGATTGACCTTAATAAATAACTTCATAACATTTTTATACGGCTGAAAGACTCATGGAAGAAAATGATGACAATTCAGGGCCTACAGTACGTTTTGGTGTGGTATGCAAATAAGTTATCTTAAAGGCCACCCCTCCCCACACGCATACTGTACACACACACACACACACACCCTGTCACCACTTATGAAGTTGTCCATCGTTCAGAGCTTTAAAAAAAACAGCTCT
This sequence comes from Clarias magur, assembly GCA_013621035.1. Taxonomy (NCBI): domain Eukaryota; kingdom Metazoa; phylum Chordata; class Actinopteri; order Siluriformes; family Clariidae; genus Clarias; species Clarias magur. The sequence continues at coordinate 1,677,226 of QNUK01000098.1, forward strand.
ACCTAGAATCATGCATTATAAATTAAAGCTATGTCATAGTTTGTTCATGCATGCGGTTGACATTTTGTCATGATGCAGAAGGGAAGAAAAGAAATACACACACTCTCACACACACACGCGCACACACACACACACACACACACACACACACACACACACACACACGCAATCCCAATTCTTTTCAAACAGCACGAGGAGCTCACTATCTTTTCGTACCGGTTCTTGGCTTCAGTGGCCAGAGGAGATTTCTTTCTTTTTTCTTTTCCAGTTCTTCTCGAGTGCCACTCTGCTGTCACTGTTCAAGTTTTCAAGGGTTTCCTACCCTAATAAAGCATTAACCGTTTCTGACATTGATCATCAAGACCGACCTTTTGGCACTTTCTCATGACACAACGCGCCAGTTAGTTTAATGCTATGTGAATGTAAGCTTAGCAGGATGGGACGCTCGATCCTCAGTTTGCATCTGAGCCAGCCACATGCACCACTCAAGTAAAACCCTTGGCACTTGAAAATATGAACATATGGAAACAAAGACATTATTCTTCCTTTATGAGGTACTCTATAATGCATGCAAAATACACACACATTGGACCATAGGTAATAAGTAATACTGCCAGGTACTGAGGTTAACTGACCTCAAGTCAGTGCTCTCCTTCTAAGGAATGTTCCTCCACTTATTAGCTGATGTAAAGGGCTCTCGTCGCTGCTGTCTCATTAAAAATCATGTCAGGAATTTGTCCGAGTTGAAATCTGTGGTGTAGCATATTTTGAAAATGCGATTACGAATGAGGAAGTTGACACAGCGCATCAGATGCCCTTTTAGCCATTTTGCCATAGAAATCAGTTCAACTGACCTCTTCTTGTTTTTTTTTTTTGTTTGTTTTTTCCTTTCTAAAGTACAAACAAATGGACGAGATAGAGGAACGTTTGTACATTCACAAAGGCTTACGTGTAGAAAACAGGACGTACAGACAGAGATTGCAGGGAACTCTAATAAGGTTTAAGCCAGTCTCGTAGCGTTTTTGTTTTTTGTTTTTTTTCCCATGGAGGAAGTGCAGTCTTGAAAAAACACGAGAGCTGCATGGATGAACAGACATGCTGGTCAAATTTTGACCCTTTGAACATCAACAGTTCGATGAGCTTTTGGAAAAACGCAGCTCAAGGATCCTAAGAGAGTCCACGTTCTCGGATATACAAACGTTGCGATCACACATTATTTTGACGACTACCGATGTCACTATGCCTTTAACAATTTGGAGGCACAGGCTCTACAGGATAAATTAAATAGAAACAATAATCGTATAAAAATAAAATTTTGAAGTAAAACCCATCCGTTGGATATCGAGGCATAATATATCCAATCCGCTCTCTTCTGTTCTTCTAACATGCCACCAGAAAAAAAAAAATACAAAGAGGTATTGTAGCTGTAGTCCCATCACATCTGCCAGTCGTGGGTATAAAACCAACGAAGGACTAAAAGAATAAAAAACCAAACATGCATGATGCCGCTAAACGCTGCTGGAGCCAGCATAAAGTTTAGAGATCTTGAGTTGATTCCTTTTACAGATTGGAAGGCAAAAGTAGATGGACGTGCAGATTGATTTGCGGAGGTAACCGTTTTTGACCCTTTTCAAAAGAAAAAACATTTAAAAAGTTGTCAGAAAATCCTAAGTCAGCTGCATCCTGTTTCCACTTGAGTCGCAGGACCAGGCTTTGGGTAAAAGGATTCATGGCACAGAGAATCTGTCTTCTGTTGCTCTATCCGAGTGTGTGTGTGTGTCTCAGCTCTCCAGGGACATAGCAGCAATCAGTTGGTCCACCTTGTAGGCCAGCCTCTGCTTCCTAGCCTGCTCGTCCTGCTCCAGCGCCGCGGTGATCTAGACACACAAAAATAAAGCGCTTGTTAGCATGCAGACCGTGTCTCAGCCGATGCCAGAGAGTTTCATTACATGATCAAACAGCACTTAATTGCTCACTCTAAGGATAAAAAGCAAGCATCAGACAACAGTCCAAGCAAAGCGCCAGAGGTCAGTTAAGGAACATATTTACCAGCATGAAATATTTACAGTAGTCAATCTGCTTTCCTGATGACTTTTGGTTGTGTGTGTGTGTGTGTGTGTGTGGTCTGGAAAAGCCTTCACATTAGCTGTGTTTTACACGGTCAATAATATTCCATTAATCATCAGATTATGAGTCCAACCGTAATGAAAATGCATCATGTAGCCACCTGAATCAGAAGAGATTGACCTGATCAGGCCAGATGGGAATGAGAGGCATGATGCAAATCTTCGATTATCTGTTTATTAGGTAAATATTAGCCGTGGAAACACTGTATCTGATCGTTCCTCTCTTGCTGGAGTAAATAAATTAATTCTGCGCAAGGTTGTCCCATGTGGCGGTGACACACGATGTGAAAACGTCTGTGGAAAAAAATTGCTTCCATTCCTGATAGGTGAACAACTGTCTTCCATTAGCCTTTGCTTCAGACTCTAATCCATTCGGCCTCTGGCAGAGGAAAAGACAATGACTCGATTCATTTCATATGCAGTAAAGCATCTAACCAATCAGAGATGAATTATTATAACCAATCATATCACAGAAGGTGGGATTAAGTTGGAAAAGATAGAAAGCCTGTTCTAACCTAAAAGTTGGAGAAACATTCTGTCATTTCTGAAAGATTGAACACTTCCCAGGAGGCAGAAGCACTCTGTGCAAAAAACCTGAGCATGGAAACACACATCTTATCAGGTCAGCATCCATTTAATCTCCACTGATATCAGTCGGATTGAAGAAATATTGTCCATATCAATGTAGATATTGTAAAATTTTGATAGATTTTTGATAAACTATATATATAGTTCTGAAATCAACAAGCTTTTTCCTTAGACATGTACGCCGATCAGCCGAAACTTACACCATATAACATTAACACATTAACTATCAATTAATCATCAATGTAATTATTGTAATTAATTATCAATTATATACAGTACCAGTGGCACCCAAGGCCAGCCCGTCTGATCCAGTCCAAAGGAAAAGCATTGCAATACTCATTGAAAAAGCTAATGCTGGTGATAATAAAAAGGTATCAGAACGTGTAGGGAAGGAGAACTGCTCCCCAAGCACAAGGTCCATCAGGCAAAGAAGCCAAGGTTGTTGACCTCCCCAGTTGTTAAACTCCCCAGATCCCAATCCGATTGAGCCACAATGTAATGCACCGGACAAACAAGTCCAAACCACACAGCAACCCACAGCACCCAAAGGATCTTCCTTTGGAGGTCGTGTGAAGTCATGCCCTGAGGGACAATATTTTGCGTTGTAATGTTATGGCTGATTGATGTATGATCTCCATTTAAAATGCATTTCCTCTTCCAAAAGTGACAATTCAGACAATCGCATCTGAACGCTCAAAGATGGAGCGATAAGATTTTAAGATCCGCTGTGTTGTCATCTTATTAATTTAAAGCTGTCCACACGCATGTCAGGCTAAAACATCGCAGCATGTTGTATGTGACACTAGGAATCCGTAACCTACAAGCTGTGAAAGCACTGTAACATTGTCAGAACACAGCCATGGAAACGCTATTAAATATGCCAGAACACTGTCAAAGCGAATGTAGGCCACGGATGGAAATCTGACACGTCAGAATCTGGACAGTGTCGGACGAACTGCCCGAGACTTTAATGCATTAAAATGGCATTAAAAGAAAAAAAGTGTCAGTCTTCTTTTCTCGAGAGAGATCAAGGAAATGTCTCATCGTTTCATTTCCCTATTAAAAAATGTATATTTCTTTTCCTTGGCAGAGTTGAGTATAAAGAGAGTAGAGGTGAATCACTCTCTTTGAGCTCTTTGTCAGAATTACAAGATGTCTTCATGATCAGGGCCTTTTAAATCCACCCCGAAGAATATGATTAATAGGAGCTGCTTTGCCACAGACCCAAGATACCGGACATCCGATTGTTGTGCGTATTTATAGTCGACTAACGCAGACCGACAACGTCTAACAATGCCCGTAAGCGAGCAGGTGTTAAAAGCTAGCAATAAATCCTATATATCTGTATTTTAAGCTTTCATCCTGCCGAGTCCTTCTTGCACCGTTCTTTGCTCTTCCCGCCCTAACACACTTGATTTAACTCATAAGGAATCGGATGGCTGTTTGATGAGATGAATCACACGTGTTGAGGAAGCGAAATCGCTAAGAACGCCAGGTCTGGGAGTGGAGAAAAAAAACGATATGTATTCCACTACAGTCGAAGAAAAGTTTCTGCACCATTGCTTCCACATCACTGCCCCCAGCACTTTGATTTACATGAAGAGCTTGTTACTGTCTCTTCCTTTCCGTCACGCATGTACTTGTATTGCAAACACTTCGAGCTAAATGCTCCTCGGCGTACCGGATGGTGTGACTGCGTGGGGTTATACGCGTGGGACTCTATGGAACAGCATTCTCTATATAGAATATATGTGCACACACATTTTTATTGTATACAGCAAAAGAATTAGAAAACATACAGTAGAATTTGGGAAAAATATCATCAGTGGTGCTTCGTAGCATTTCATCTGCAGACCGTGCGCTGCTTAGAGACTTGCAGTGGTTCCTCTACAGTATTTTCACTAACCTGGTTACTGTTACTTTGTTTTCCATTTTTAATATAATTTTTTCGCACAGCGAGCGGATCTGATATACGCATAATTACATTTGCACAGCCATGCCTCTGTATAATAGGTTTATCACATCTCTCTTGTACCTCGTAAAGTTTGCATCTTTATGTACAAGACGTGTGAAACGGAGTAAAAAAGTGCAGCCGCGACTCCTTTTCACGACTCCGTTTAGAACGTGGAGGTCAGAAGGTGTCAGAGCTACGCTGCCATTATGAGTGAATGAACGTCTTCAACGAGGACAGCGCTCTTGACTAGGAGAGCCCGATCTGGCTGGGTGTAATCTTCCTCATCACAGCTCTATTCATCCGCTCTGTTTGCTCTCTTGCTCTTTCTGTGTTGTGTTGTGTGATACGTGTGTGTGTGTGTGTGTGTGTGTGTGTGTGTGAGTGTGTGCATTTGCCGTAGCTCACCTCTTCGCTGTACTTGCTGACGTAAGAGTAGATCTCATTTAGAGCACTCAGCATGTTGAACTCGTGGGAGTGGAGCCGTGCCTGCTCGGCCAAGTATGCGTTCATGTCCTGGTCGCTGATCGCTGGCAGTCTGCTTATATCAGCGTAGTATCTGAGGACAACAGTGACAGTGCGATAGTGATAAGTATTCTTGATAAGTTCTTGTATATGTTGTGTCTGTTACTCTTGTCTGTATTCGGCAACATTAGGCATATTACATTTTTACACAAAACAGTTTGAGGACAATGAGAAAAAAAAAAAGATGTTAAAAATTCAAAAAGACCCTTTGAACTTTTCCCAGAATATTTTCAATGTTCACAGAACCTACAAATATAACACTTAAAACACTGTTATGAAAACTGGAACATTTGTACAAAAAAGGAACCAAAAATCACAACTTTCTAAGAATGTTCTTCTAATCTAAAACTGCAGATCACTTGTAGAACTTGGAGGATTCCCTTCCTGATTTAGATGGATTTTTCTTTTTAATTAACTTCTTTTATTTCTATCCCTTGCATAAATATTCATAAATAGAGACCCTATAGATTTGCACTTCACAAAAACTGTTAAAGATCCCATATTTTACTTTTATTTCATTAACAAGCTACAGTAACACAGGTCTCAGAGCTCCCCCAAAGTGTTTCTGTTAATGCATCAGCTGAGACCACGATCAGATAACATTTTTTTTATGCCCAACTCCCTCTGCTTCACTCCTCTTTTAAATGTGCCGTTTCAGTGTTTATGTAAATGATGTACTGCTGGGTCACGCCACACCGGAGGGCCACAGAGCTGAGACAAACCAGGGGAAAGTTTTCGTTATATGAGGTCACATTAGGGAGAAAAATGTAATTGGCTTTTTTGTTTTTTTTTACTCCGGCCAACATAAAAATCAAGAAAGAACAAAAAGCAAGGAATGTATTTTTCCCCCTTTCTCTGTTAGTTCATGCACACTGTAGACTCATCTTTTTAATGTCTAAAAAAATATTTTGCATAATAGGTCCCCTTTAAGCTTCATTCCAGAATTATTCACTGTAGTCTCATACTGAAAGTGCAATACACATTTAACAATGCTTGTTTTTAATCTCTACTGTATATTTGAAACCTTTATAATCTAACTATCCATTGTCACCCAGAATGTGTTCAAAGTTTTCCTTGCCACTTTCATCTGATTTAGTTTCTAGGGATCAAGAGCTACAGCTAGATTCATGTAAAACTCATTTGTAACCAAGTTTATTGATAAAAGCACTGCACAGATATTATTTATTGAAATGAAACAATAAGGTTCACAGACAGGTGGCATGCAGATGGTTTGCAGGCGGTAACTGGCGAGGGGAATCAGTGCAGTGCCTCTCACCTTTCCACCCAGTTCTTGTAGTTGGGGATGTCTTTAGCATAGAGCAGCTTGTTGGAGGGAGAGTCTTTTCCCAGCCTGTGTTCTGAAGTGGAACACGAATCCATGAAAGTCTGGGCCACCACGGATAAACATGCGTCTGTGATGCTGCTCTTGTGAATGTCAAATACAAACTGAGGGTTCTTGATCACGTTCACCCAGAATCGCAGCGGAAGGCTGAAAGGTGGGGAAAAAAATCGCAGCAAACCGGTGGTCAAAAATAAATTCCACACACAGCTCGTATTTGCTTAGAACTTCCTTGTTCTGCTCTTACCAGTTACTTTTCCAAGTGTGGCGAACATCCATGTCGTGGATGCCATGCTTGTCAGCCTGCTCGTCCAGGAAGTCGAACATGTATTTGATAGCTAAAGGCAAGGCGCTGCCTCTGTGGACTGTGCTGAACAGAGTCTCAAACAGATCGTCCACAAACTTCTGCAGCGTACCCTAGGTTATTACAGATACACACACTCACTCAGTTAAGAATAGCACAACCTGGAGTTTATTATGATTTACTACAGTATAAGAACTAGTCGTGCCAAAGACATATCAAAAGATATATACTAGCAATTAAAATAAGCAAAGAAACATTAAACGAGTGTTCCAACCAAGATGTAAATCTTTGTATTTACGGACTTCCTGGCAACCTCTCAGATTGTAATGTGTCTCTAAATTAATCCCTTATTATTGCCAAAGTGCTCTTGGAAAGTAAACCACTTAAGCCTAAGGACAAAGTGCTTGCAAAATACAGAGCAGAATAAACTGAGAGTAACAAAAAAAAAAAAAAAAAATATATATATATATATATATATATATTTTTTTTTTTTTTAATAGAAGAAAAGTAAGCCAGAAAATGTATTTATATTTCAGAAAAGAAAATATGATGTATATTATATGAATATGATATTAATATCATACTTTTATTTATTGATTTATATTTATAAAACTGTACACACACACACACACACACATATATATATAAAATTTAGTATTAAAATATTTATAAGTTTTTCTTCTCCTCAAGTGTGTCAAGAAACTTTTTTGGGCTGACTCTTTATATACAGTATATATTTCTTAATAAGATGTTCATTTATCTAAAGTTCATAAAAAATGTTCATACCTGACCGGTAGTGTGGGGAAATTCAAAACATGAATAACATTAATTTAAGGTGTAAATTAAATAGAAAAACACTGTAGTTTTTACTTCAAATTGACATGACTGGCATTCAAAAGGTAGCAATTAACCCATATTCCGAAATCAATTGCTACCTTCGTAGCTAGTAGGCGGGTGAGGTAGATCTCAGACACCATCTTGCTGCCACGGTCGCCCTCCTTCTGGTCTCCGTGTTCATGGTTCTTGACCAAGTGCCACACTTTTACTCCGCTCTCCAGATCCGGAGTGATCATAGGAGCCCGGGAGCGAAGGCTGTCTGGACTTCCGGTGTAGCGAAATGACGAGTCTGTAGACAGACAACACAGTGCTTGGTGCATGGTCTGGAGCATGGTCATATTCCAAATGAGATCCACTTCCAGATATCAAGCATATGAGCAAATTAGTACATGAGAGGAGTGACTGTTCTTGTTTTCTCTAGAGGGTTGGTCTCAGACTGACCATTTTGTCTAATTAATGTATCTAAATATCTTTAAAGGTTAAGGCAATTAGTCTTCCGATTAGATTTATGTCTTTTTTCCCCCACAGTGGAAGAACTGTTTCTGAGGGCACAGATCATTCTCTGCATCTCATGCCTTACCTAATACTTTGGTCTAGTCTTTAAAAAAAGAAGATGCAAATGCCCTCAGTGACACTTTTTTAATATAATATTGTTCAGACTGCAGTTAGAGGACAACAGTTCAAGGATTTGGGAATGAAGGGTTGTGCATGTGAGAGTGTGTGCATACTGAGGGAAGCAGGATTGTGTTTTAAAATCCATCTTAAGCTACTGCATACCGTATGTCCACCCTTTCGACGATTCCCAGCATTCCTCTTTTTGGCACCAGTCAAGGTCATATGAGAAATGTGCTATTTTGGGCTAAGGGTGCTGGCATGCTAAATTCAGGTGAAATGCTAAGTGTTGAGCATTAAATTGATATGAATCAATCAGCAGGTGACTAGCTGCAGCTGTGCCGCATTGTGATTGATGGGCACTGCGGCTGTGAGAGCTGTTCTCTATGCACCTCACACATACGCGCGCACACACGCATGCTCACACAATCAAGAAAAAAAAAAAGCTCTGCTTTGCCTCCTCATAGTTCTTTTATGACTCTCTTTCATGACTAAAATATTCAACAAGCTCTTGAAGTGTCGCTTAACTTTACCGCCTAATGCCTAAAAGGCTGCAGGATGTAACAAATAAATTATAGGAAGAACTAAATAGTGTGAAGCTCATAATAATCGCTATTAAAAATAAATAAATAATAAAAAAGTAAAAGTTTCAAGCATGAAATAGCATTAAACAAGTGATGGTTGAGTTTCTAATCTGTTCTCTTTTGAAATGCTGTTAAATGTCACTCTGTTTGTAAATGGTAAGGTTAGATAATTATGTCTAGTTCTCCTAAATGACAAGTTTATTCCCGGGCTCCGATTAACTCAAGTCTTTAATGTGTCGACTTGTAAGGACAGATTTCACACACACGCAGTGAGCTCAAGTTGGGTGACATATTTGAGCAAAGCTGTGTGTTGCTAGGTGACAATTCAAGCTCTAGCCATTCCAAGCTTTAATATTTGGCCGAAAATCTGTTGCGGCTTTCTCCCTGTGTGAAGTGATCATTTGCAGCGCATAATTAGCAATCAGAAAAGCCTGCAGCTCTGTGCTGGAAAACGAGAGAGGACCAGATGGGGAGCCCTGAGGCACACCCTTAGAGTTGTGCTAAAGGGGTGGGGGGTGGTATGGGGCGATGGGGTGCTAATGTGTGTATGTATTTATGTGTGTGTGTGTGTGTGTGTGTGTGTGTGTGCACAATACGGATGGCATCCAAAGGCAGCAGAGGTATCAGCATTATTGGGATTTTTGGTAAATGCTATCAATTCTCACTTGAACACACACACACTCTCTCTCTCTCTCTGCCTGTAGCCTCCCCAGGGCTTGCTCGAGGCTGTAAAGCAAACTGCAGCATACACACTAGTAAACACTGTCACCAGGGCCATCATTTAAAACTGCACTCAAGCAGGCATGGGCTTAAAGCAGTGTTGTTGACTGTCTTGCAAAATTGTGTGTCAGATTTTTTTATTGCATTGTTCGTATTAAAGGTTTTTTAATACATGCCCACATGACCACAACTGAAAATGGAAAACCTCAGTAGTTTCAGAAGTGTATAATTATATATTTTTTTAATTGGTTGTGGCGAGAGGGCGAGAGTTCATGGTTATCACTGGGCACAGATGTAGACACTAAAGGGGGTAGATACATGCACACTATCTTATTAAATGTAATATAGAGATTAGAATTAATATAATGTAACAATATGCTATAACAATTTCATCTAGTTACTATAAATTATAAACAAATTTGAAAAGAGAATATTTTCACATTTTTTTATAACTAGAACAATGTATTAATTAGAAGGGTACAATTAAATAGATTTTTCAATCTAATCAATGTTTTGTTTGGGTGTCAGTCACACATTTTTCAAATGTTAAATGGTCTAAAATCAAAGATTTCCTTTAAACTATACCACAGTTTTTACAGAAAACAGAAACCACTTGCATCTTTTATTAATGCAAGAGAATGGATTCTTTTTCTACTATTGAGTTTAAAGCAGTTGGTGCAATACCATCACTTACTGGACTGGTGTGATGGAGACGAAAACAAAATATCGCCTTGTACGAGACATGACATTTAAAAATCAACAACAAAAGTTATGTGCCATTTCAATCAATATTAGATATATTAAATAGTTTTGAATAGTTTAAAACCTGTAAGCAATATAACTGCTTGAGACAAATCAGACAATAAACATTATTGTTAGCAATCGACCTGAATCAGAAATGGCATTGTCCAAAAATCAAATTGAATCGACAGTCTACCTACAATTCACAGCCCTGCTATTATTATGGATCTAAACATCTTTCATGTTTTTATTAGAAAAAGAAAGGAAAAAATTTTATATTTCTTTGATTTTGAGCTTGATAAGAGGGTATGCTTCAATCAGTAAACAAAATACATGTAAAGAAATGTGAAAGCAAACTTCCTAAAACCTCTGAGACATCAAGAAATATATCTTCTCAATGGAAAGACCATGGTGATCTATGAATTATGAAACCTTTTCAATGAGGCCCCCACTCATATTTTGATCCTGGTTTCAGCTCTCTTTTTGTGAACGCTCTAAACCGATGTTGAATGTCAGAATTGTCAGAAACCACAAATTGGTATCGTTTCCTTGATAATGGCATCTCATCAATGTTCATGGCTTCAAAAGGAAACAGATTGGTGAACACTTACCGTATCTGCTGATGGATGTGCGGGAAATGCTGGCTGTGGGTGGAATGTTGTAGGAGGAGGTCTGCTTGGGAACCAGGGCCACTACAGAGCGGTCCGAGACCTGAACAAAGACAAAGACAAAGAATGGTCTGGTACTTTAGTGGATAAAGCAGCATTTTCAGTGACTTAATGAAGCATAAAGAAAATAATAGCAAAACCATTGATACATGATATTAGAAAGAAGCTAGCAAACACTAAGATAAGCTTCACAATTTCATTCGGCAGTTGCTGCACTTCTATTCAAGAGTCAAGAACCATTTCACGGTTACTGATTCCGCAAACTGTCAGTGCAGTGTGAGGCAATTAGGAGAGTAGTGAGGCAAATAGTTTATCTGCTGATAAAACAAGTGAATGTTCCCTGCATACATTAGATCTGAGAAAACAGAAACCCAGTCAGAAGGCAGCACAGCCTCACTCAGAGTCCTCTTCATCCACATCGAAAACCTTCACGAGCTTGAAATTTTACTTAAGCGCTCTTTGGAAGATTCGCACATTAATCAAGTATTACTGAAACTGAATTCTTGTACTCAAACAAGTCCAAGAAGTACTTTTTACTCATGCTTATACTTTTTTATTTACCTTCAAAGTCATAAATATGAAGCTGCACAAGATTTTTTATTTTTTTTAAATCCTTTTTAATAAGATGTCTCGTCTTTTGGAAGTTCATACAGGACAAAGTTTCTCATTTGCTTCCTTCATTAATAGTGCTGTATTTGATACTTTTTCTTTAGCAAGTCAACACAGGTCTCGGAGCTCCCCTGACACGTTGGTGTTAATGCTCCAGCTGAAATAACAGATAATGCATTTTTATCACAACTCAAAACTCTAAAAATGTATTCTATTCCTCCTCAAAAATGTAACCTTCCTGTTTTTCATGTAAATGAGCTATTTGTGAGCCACACCCAAGCAGAGAACAGCAGAGCTAAACAACAACATGGGGGAGGAGTTGCTTCTTATATGAGGTCACAAGGAGGGGAAAAGCTAATTGACTTGTTTTAGTCCAGGTGTAAAAAAAAAAACCCCACAACAAATGTACTTGTCTCATACTATCAGCTTTGATATGAAGCAAGAGAAGTGTGCACCTTTGTTGAATCAGCTTTTTAAAGTTTGTAATTATTGATATACTGTATATTGTTTTTAAAATACTTGCTTGTTTGATTAGCTAGTTTTGTTTTCACTGTTAAAGTGTCTAAAGATTCCTTTCCAAATCCGTGTGTGTGGGTGGGCGTAGGTGACGAAGTTGGTGCTGTTACATTTTTTTTTTCTCAATAAAATAGACAGTTAAGGGCAGATGACGTGTCCTAGAGCACACAGACAATGGAGTGGTGGTACAAAGGAATATTATATATACAGTGATATAAAATTGGAACCTGATGAAACAGATTTAAAGATAGAAAGCGAAAAGAAAGAGGCACGGCCAGTAATAGAGGGAGATTTGAACTTTTAGTCAGGTCTCTGAATGTTTGTTTCTCTACATCCATTTGAACGTTTGCCTTGCATATGTATAGCTTTGGTGTAAATCCCGAGACTGTGTTTTTCTTTCATCTCGTCTCTGTAGTCCACCCACTTAGAACGCTCGTCTCAGTGAGGTCATTCCAGCGCTCACCTCCTTGGATGACTACAGCGCTCCCTGCATTGTCCACAGGGACAAATGGCTAGGTACAGATTATTCGTTCATAAGTACTAGTACGATGAGGAGCATCTGAGGAATGAAATCTAAAAGCACTTTATTCCAAGTGCTTTAAGGATTCAGCTGACATTCTTAGATTGAACAAAGTCATGATAAAGCAAAGTCGAAAGAAACAGCGCACTGTGTGCAAGAAAGAGCGAGAGAGAGAGAGAGAGAGGTCAACTCCAACAGCCTGAGAGTTCTGAAAGTCCATTTCACAAAGGAAAAAAAAATCTCTCTCATCTCTGTAATAGAGTCCATAATCTCTTCTCTTTGGCTGCCTCAGTGTAAAGGCTGCCTCTAGTCGGAAATCCCCTTGCACTGCTTCACTTCTCCTTCTCTCCTCCAGTCCTCCTCCCCCAGGACCATTAGGAAGTGTCCAGTTCAGGGCTGAATCCTACCTTGCATGGGGCTAATGGCCTGGCTGGAGAGACACTCGAAGGAGGGGAAGACTGTGAAAGAAATCATGTCAGAGTCGACACTCCGCTTATCAGAGTCTCAAAAAGGTAACCTTTCTTTCCGACTCCTACTCCTTGCTCTTCCTGCTCCCATTTTCTCCATTTCATGTATCTCTGACTTCCACCCTTGACACCGGAAAAGGCCCCATTAGCAGTACCCTTCACCATTGTCTCCCTCTTTCTTGGTTTCTCTCTCAGCTGAATAAAATAAATGCCTAAATGCTGTCCAAACCTAAAAGCCCACAAAAATGTTGAATGCTGACATTTTGGACAATTTCAATGGTCTGAAACAACTATTAAGCTGCAAATGCTAAAATAGTTTATGAATCTAGCGTTTGCAATTTAATAGTTGGGGGGTGGGGTGGGGGAGCTACAGTAGCAGGGGTGGTTTGGATCTTTAAGAGGCCCAACATTCCATATCCCAGCATCTTGAAGGTTAGGTGTTGTACACTTTGCATAGACCTCATAAATGTAGCCCAAGCAGGATTTTAAATTGCTGAGGCTTGCAAATGTGGGCACATTTTTTAAAAGCAGTTTAAAACAACAAAAAACACAAAACCCGTATCTCCGATACATTCTCTTTTCGAATACTTCCTGTGTGCGTATGTGCCTGAGTATTTCATAAAGCAGCAGGAAGAGTCTAGAGTGTCTATATGGAGATTGATGGCAGATGATTGAAGGAAGGTGGATTTGCCCTTGAGAGATAATCCTGGGCCGGGAAGCCTGTCTGATAGTGGCTGGGTGGAAGTGATAAACGGCCCGCGTTCAGTGAGATAAGGCCTCAATCAAACACAAAAAAGCCAAGCCTTTTTCCAATATCTCTGATCCCCATGGCCTTTTTTTTTCTGATGGGCATCAGCAAAAGCTCCCTGAGCAGGCAGAGCATTAACTCAAAAGGCCACCTTGATGCAAGCAGGAAGTGAAGGAGTCAATGCTCTGCCCAGCATTCAGTTCATACCAAACTGTTTCTTCCGAAAGAGAAAAGCAATTTAAGACAACCACGCACACCTGCCTTTATAAATGCGTCACAAATGTCCAAAGCATACTTCCATGAGAGTTTTAAATTCAGGAATGTTTCAGCCTTGCTTATATATGTATTTGCATTGGACTCATTATCATTATTAGGATGTGATGGTGCAGGTACTGTAGTGGTGTCTCGGAAGGTAGCGAGTTTGAATCTCAAACGCTGAGACTGTTGAGTGTTTGAGCAAGGAAGGTCCTTAACCCTCTTCTGCACAGCTCAACTGTAAATCATGTTACGAGTCTGCCAAATGAACAAATGTAAATTCAAATCTGTTCGAGGTTCAGTCTTGCTAGGGAACAGATGAAGCTGTGCTCTAGGTGTCAGAAAAACATTCAATAGATTTGAGAATGATGCATCAGCTGACCTGATGATACTAATGATGCGCCATATTTACAGCACCTCTGTCATCGATGTGGATGATCATCTGTTCTACTTGTTTCACCAGCAGCAATGCACAAAGACCACTTCCAGATACATGATTAAGGCCAACTGCTTATAATATGTGTTGGAATGCTTTATGACTAATTTCATACCCTGTGCTATGTTTTAAAAACACATTTTTAATTGCTTCCTCGACGAGCGGCATAGTGCACCAGATATTCTAGGCATGAATCCATTGCCACTGACACTCAAAGAAACAGATGTACACTTCAGCACATTACACACACACACACACACTCTTAGACACACTACTTAGCTCACACTCAGCATATTTGAATTGTTAATTTCTTATCTCTTATGCCACTCAAATCCTTGAAATTGGAAATTCATCTGCTGCCCCAAGAGCACAGCCGCCCCTCAGGGACACACATCCAGGCTGCAAATGATATTCAACCTGTGCAAGGTTAACAATTTTGCTTCTGTTGATTGGACTGAGAAAGACTGAGCGACTGAAGGAAAAGGGAAAACTTTCAAACTTTATTTCATGGTCTGCTTTGCTAGGATGTAAGTGAATTTAACTGAACTGATTAGACAGAAAGAAGGCGATCGAGAGATTAATAGAAAGATGAAAATGGAGTGCGATGCTATCTAGGCTAATGAAATCCTTATTTGATGACCTAACAGACTAATCACCCTTGCGCAGTTCTAGGCAGTAATCAGTGGCTCAAAATGCTTTATGTCCTCACATTTCCATTTAAAATTTGCTGCTCTCTCTTTGCCTTCTAGCGGAAGTTACTGTGGTGTAACTTATTATACTGTGTGTTCTGTCAGTCAAGAACAGACTGTTAACTTGGAGAAATCTAATGGTACACAGTGGGGCAGTAAGGAGGCTTAGCGGTTAGCACTGCAGACTCAAATCTTCAGGGTTGGGGCGTTTAATCTTGCTTCCGGTTTGCATGTGGGGTCTTTGCATGTTCTCCCCATGTTTAGTGGGGGGGTTGTACAACCTCACACACACACAAGATAAACAGTATAAGCAATAGAGATGTGGGGGGGAAAAATTAAATTCAGTTCACATTAATGTATTGAAATACTCCAAAATATATGTATATAAAAAACATTTTTTGCATTCAATGTGGTAAAATGTTGCAAGTTCTCTATAATAGATGGTGTGCTCTAAACTATTGACACAGTGGCAGGCAGCGCAGCATCCAAAGTAGGTGTGGTTTGTTTGTTTAGAGTAGCAGCAATATCTGAAAAAAAGGTAAATTTGTGATAATTACAGAATTGCAATACAAATCTAATCGGGACCTGGGTATTGTGATAATATTGTATCGGCTGGTCCCTAATATACAATGAACAAATGAATGAAAATGGTGCAAAGTAGATTTGTACATGGCCTTGTGGGAGAAGTTGGTTTGGGGTACAGGTGTGCATGTGGAGATCTGGTAAAACCCAACAAAACAAGCATTTCCAACCCTCATAAGGGCACGTTTGGGTGACAAAGAAAAGCCACATTCCTTAACATGAAAGTGTACTGAATATTTGAAATCCTGTGCACAGTTGTTTAAATGACTAATTTAGTAGGGGCCCTCAGGGACTGGGCCCCAGGAGTGCTATTACTTTAAAAGGAACTGGACAGATGTTTTTCCCGAAAATCCATTTTTTCTGAGTCAGCACTGGGCATCCATATCTCCCTCAATTTAGCATGCACCCCCAAGAAACCTATATCAAAGCATTCAGCCGGGTCTCCAGAGTGCTATGGAAGTCACCCTGGCACAGAACGCACCATTTTCAAGTTATGAGGATTCATTTCGGACCCGCGCTAAACCGTTTCTGTGACTCCTACCTCAATCATTTTGCGTTCACTCAGAAAACAAGACATGGTCGGTCAAAGAGCTCAGAAATATCTAATACTTTGGGGAAAAAAAATGTCAATCAAAAATAACTAACCCCTTCAAACATAGTCCCTAACTCTCCTCCAAACTCAAAGAATAGAGAACGCATTGCATTTTACAGTAGAGAGGCAGTGAATCAGCAAAAAAAAAAAAAAACCTCCCTGTCTTTCTCCCAAATTTCAATTGTGCTCACAGCCCCTTACACAAATCTTATACCAGGCCAGATAGACAGAGCTCCTGCTTCGTCAAATGTTACACTGAGAAGACTGAATGGACCATTTGGGAATTATGGTTGTTTGCTTAGAACCTGATTTTTTTTTCCATGGGAATCCATTCATTTTGCACTCTGGCTGATTGTCAAAAAATGGCTACTGAACCAGTTTGGAAAACTGCCATCTTGATATCCAGCAAATAAGCACCACGGACTTATCACCACATAAGAGTTGGGCTGCAAAGACAACTGGGCCAAACCACGCCCCCTCCACACACACGCGCACACACGCGCGCACACACACACACACACACACACACACACACACACACACACACACACACACACACACAAATACGCCTGTTCACTGTTTTGCCCAAGAAAACTGGCGCATCCATGTGTACTTCAAAATGTCTCTGGGAATCGTGTCTACATTCTTTATTATTTTAAAAAGCCAAGTTTATTAGAAAATATCACAGGTGAATTCTATTTTAGATTGACCTAAACTCAGATCTCAAACTGCATGTTTTTTTTTATTTTTTTATTACAGAAACAGCTTTGCAGTGAACACACGTTTTTTATCCTACTGTTCTGAGTATACATGGTGATGATGTATTGTAGAATTGATATGATGTTTCTGTGGTCTACAGAGACATACCGTACACACTGGTTGCTTCTGTCAGTGTGATGGATAGAGTGGACATTCGTCCATGGCACAGAGCCTGATGACGCACACTGTATAAATGAAATAGCAATTACAGATTCATGCATATCACCTTTTTGTTAAATGGATATGTCATCAGGTTTAATGTTCACCCTCTAATCCAGTCCATCCAAACACACACAAAGATATCAGTCATTTGAGAACCTTAAAGGATACTTATTCTGTAGTAGTGGGCTCATAAACAGATGTTTCTCAAGTGCCACTTATCACAGTTAATGTGATCATGTACCTCTAAAAGATGCCAAAAGCTTGCTTTTCTTCTCTCATCTCCTCTGCCTTTCTTGTTCTTGATCTCTGTGTAGCCTTTAAGGCTGTATTCAGAGTCTAGACTGTCGCAAACACAAATCGCTTTAGATCTATCATTAATGCAGTAGACAGGGAGGATTTTTTACTAGTGTAAAAGTCGTGTTTCTCTTCCTCGCAGCATTCATTCTTGATAATGACTGTGATAAAAAGGTGAGGAGCAAAATGAAGCACATGGAGAGATATCAGTCTACAAACAAGCACTTTGTCATGATGCCGTTAGAGGAGAGAGAGAGAGAGAGAGAGAGAGAGAGAGAGAGACATTCATTCAGAGATGTAGAGTTGAAGTTGGGGGAAGTTGCACTCCAGTACTTTGAAAGTAAAAGGGCAAGATGACACAGTTAGATAAGCAGAACGGACAAGACACTCCAGTCAAAAGTCACACACACACAAATGCGCACACACACACATACACACACACACACACACACACACACACACACACACACAGCTTCATGCCACCAACTAATAATAGCCATTACTGCTTGTGAATCAGAGAGAAATACTGATAGGGGATGAAAAAAAGGCTCTGATCTGTTTTCTCCTTAGCTGCTCACGGCAGAACACTCAGACACTCGCCCACGGACCGTCTGATCCATATTGTACACTTAGTGGCCACAGCGATCAGAGAGTTGTCAATTACGATTTCACTGGCAATCAACGTGCTGCGTTTTTATCAGTCTGGTGGTCAAGCAAACTGTGACAACAAAAAGCTTTTAAAGCAAGGTATTGAGGGTTGTAGGTTTTTTTTTGTTTTTTTTTTTCTTTGTGAAGTTCGCATCCCATGTACAACAGCAGGTAGTGGAATGAGAGAGTCTCAGCTTCAAACGCTCCACCCACAGAACTCTTATCAGCGTAGGTGCTGGCAGGTGAATTCTTGAACAAATTGAGTGATGAGTGATTGAGCTACCCAAAGTGTGGCTTCGCATCTAGAGCTTGAAGAACACGCAATTTAGCCTGAAAGGATGAAACGCTTGCGTAGGAGTCGAAAGTTTCTGTTTCTGTTCACAGTTTCTGTGCCACTATCATGATTTGAATGTCTTCTAAAATTCAGTTACACAACAGCTTCATGTGCCAAAGAAAAGAAATAAAAACGAGAATTTGTGTTCAATGGTGAGCTCGTCACGGCGGTTTCACAAGGTCCCTTTATGATTTTGTTATAAGTAGACTAGTAACATCGCTGGCCTGCTCATCCTCCCAGAGTTAAACCGGACGGTAAATGAAGCGTACCTGATAGTGCATGAGAGTGTTGAGCCTCTTCCAGTCGTTCTCAATCTTGGTGGTGATGTCTTCATCCTGCAGGACGACTCGTGCCATCCGGCCCTGACGCCACTCTGGAAAACAACACCCACGCATACATAAAGAAACGCATGAATAAAGAAATGCTCCAGAGTGTGTTGATGGAGAATTAGACAGGTTCAGAGGAAAAATGATCATCGATTTTTCCCCTCTGTTGAATGGTCCTCATTAGGCTGTGTGCTCGCCAGATGCACAGATGATGGCTGTTTAAAAAAAAAAAAAAAACTCACACACACACATGCAGAGCTCTGCCAGTTCCAGGCCCAAGAAGCTTGCGATGGAAGCGGTTGTTCCGGCCAAGTTGCTGGAAGGCTGGTTTGAACCGTTGATGAGGAGATTTTGTGGCATATTTATGTGGAGAATACGTGTGCCACAAATAAGGCAGGAAATTGGGGTAAAATTTCTTTTGTGTTTTTTGTAAATTATTACAATGATGTACATTATTCGACAAACTTAACCACAACAACTGAACCACATTCCAACTACATCCTCCAAAAAGTGTGTGAACGCAGTGAGAACTTGTACAACAGAAACCGGTAAGGACATAGTAGACATCGTCTCAATTGACACGGAACTGCTGCGCCTTTTTTTTTTTTTTTTTTAAATGTTAGAAAAAAGTCTGGTGGAGACTTGGTTGAAGCAAGATACAGGAAGAACTTAACAAGGATGTGGTAACGATGGCATTGACCTGTCAATGACGTAACTAAAACCTTTTAGGGACATCAGGGAATTCGGGCTTCAAACTTCATCAAGCTTGTGCTATGACCATTGTAGGTCCATGCCATGTTGTAAAAGACAACATTAAGTTCATATAAACTTCCTCTGTTGCTTACTATGTTTATGGCACGCATGCAGAGGGGCATTTAAATTCTTAAATGGTGCTTGCGGGATTCAGCAGCACTGCACGAGACGAATTGCGGCCTTTCGCGGGAAATAGCGCCCATTCTTAATGGCCACATCTGTATGTGAGGTTTAGAGAATTTAACATAAATCTATTAAGGACGTGGTGTAATCTGATAGGACATCATAAATAATTCAGTTCAATCTCATTGGATCTGGTGTGTGGGTGATCTTTCATCATGAAAGGAAATTTTTCCATGTTGGTCTCATTCCCGATGTTTTCTGATATTTTTAGGTTGCAGTGGGAACTTCATGGTCTTGGTCAGACCTTCAGACTGTATTAGTGCTACAGTATGAGGGTTTTTCTTTGCGTGTTTGTGTCAGGTGTTGATCAAAATATGGGTTTTATTCAGTCTTATTCTCATCAATTTAGCAGCTGGGGTTTGGTATGATTTGTTTAAATCTGACCATGTTACATGACCGAACAATGTAAAATCATCTGTATATTTGACCAAGGGGAACACACACAGACACCTCACTCTCTCTCAGCTCCTGTGGTGTAGGTGGGGCTGCTGACCGCCAATTTACTCAATGGCGTGTGGGGAAAATTATCCTCTTAATGCCCATGACAATAACTATGATTACCTCAATGATGACAGCCTCCCGAGGTGTGTGCGTGTATGTGTGCGTGTATGTGTGTGTGTGTGTGTGTGTGTGTGTGCACATGGTGCACGTGTGTGCATATTTGTCTTTTTTCGTGTATGCAAAAAGGGCAGAACAAGCTCAAACTTGCTGCAGATCTGTCAATCATGTGCACACACATCCAATGAAATGGATGAAAACTAGTGACAGGGAAAAACATATTTGCTACTGAATTTGTGTCATCTGTACACTTTTATCTGTAATGCTCCAGGATGAGTACTCACCCAGGTCCATGTCTACAGCTCTGGGTCTCTGTGAGTAGGGCATATTCTTGTAGATGGCATCTAGGATCTTTTCCTTCACCTGCGTGATGGTGTCGCAGTTCAGCACCTTCACCGCGATCTCCGGACTGTTCTCGTTATCCGGATTCACACAGTTCAAAATCTGAAAGTGAAAGATAACGAATGAGGATGAGCTTTGTATGGGTGAAGAGTAACCCTGTAGTTGGAGTGCTCTGATGGAGACGAGCTTTGGGTACATGGCAAGGTTGAGAGAAAGGCCATTTGCTGGTCCCAGAAATCTAATTTCACACCCACTGCAGGAGCCCAATTTCAGCTTCAGCAGGGTATTAGGGCTTAATGAACAGTCTGTCCAAGCACAAACACACAGACACACACACACACACACACACACACACACACACACACACACACACACACACACACACACACGCACACGCACACACACGTGCACGCACACTGCAACCAATCCACGTCTCCTTGCACATGCACATACATGTCGACACCACTCGGCACAATGATACATATGCAGGATGCGAGATTGTGTTTGACTACTAACCAGTGTTTTGTATTCTATTTGCTGTCGGATGAGCTTGTCTTCACTGAGTGAGTAGCGAGCTTCCCCTGTGATGGCATCTATAGGTCCTTTCTCCATCTGCTGCTTTATAGCACAATAGAGCATAAACAAAGGCTCTCCAGCACACTCCTAGAGAGAAAAAGAGAGACAGAAGAGAGAGAGAGTGTGAGATTTGAGAGAAAGCTCATGTAAAACTATATTTACTTCAGGAAGACTACTCAGGGTTTTCTAATTTTGGATGAGGCCGAAAACCAAACGAGAGTGCATTAGCTACACAAGTACTCATTTTAAATTCATGCCTTGAAGTTGGTTATAATGAAACACCAACAATTCAAACAATGTTTTAATACCATTCTGTTACTATCCTGATGAAATGCATCGCAAATGAAGCAGATGGTACAATGCTACGTCTCAACTCCTAAATACCATTTAAAACATATTTTATATTTTATATTATGTTTTATATTTTGATAAATACACAAATGATGGGGGAGGAAAGCACGCTTGAAAACAGTATGAGCAGTTATGCAGCTTTGGCTAGCAAAAGCACGCAGTCTCGCTGTCTTGCTGAGTTGATGGATTAGCCAAACTCCAATACGAGATACGAGCTTTTCACCCACCATCTTACATACCCATGCTCATTGATCCACACCAGAAATGACTTACAAACATTCAGCATTTCTTTTTTTTAATATCAATCGAATTCCAGCATAGAGTACAACTATGCAATGTGTGTAATGATTTCGCTTCATATGAGCACACAAAGACAAGCAGATTTTACCTTGAGGAACTTGTGAAGGAGGAAAGCGAACCAGTTAGTGAGCATCTTCTCAGCCACAGACTCGGTCCTGAAAAGAACAAAGAGGTTTATATATTTCAAATAAAATATAAAGCCTAAAACATAAAACCTGTGATCCAGGCTACTCTTGTTTTGCCATCAATACTGACTACATTCCCGTCTGAAAGTACTGGAACGACATAGAGATGCACTGAGGGCAACTGGGTTCGAGATCAAAGTGAAACTTTTCCAGATATTTACATCTAGATTTGATAAACAACTTTGAACGTGGCACCTTTCATGGCAGACCACCCAATTTCTTCTGGTTTTGAAAGTACTGAAACAGACACAGTCGTAAAGTAAACTAAAGAAAACAGCACTTGATATTTTTTCGCATTGCAATACTTGTTTGGAATGACTGCATCACGCTGGCACCAAACTGTCGCATTATTCTTTTGTGACGGTTTCCAGGTTCCATGAAATTCTTCATTCAGCTGCTGTTTGTCTCGGGGCGTTTCTCCCGTCAGTCTCCTTTTCAGAAGGGGAAATGCGTGTTAAATTGGGTTAATGTCTGGTGATTGACTTGGCCAGTCTAAAACATTCCTCTTTCCCCCTCCCCTGATGAAGTCCTTTGTTGTGGTGGCAGTGTGTTTTTTGGGTCATTGTCTTGCTGCAGGATGAAGTTCCTCCCACTTAGATTGGATGCATTTTTCTGTAAATTGGCAGGCAGAATGTTTCTGTAGTCGTGACAAATCATTCTGCTGCTTCCAACGTTGAGTTACGTCATCATTAAAGATTAGAGTTCCTGTCTCAGAGGCAGCCATGCAAGCCCAAGCCATGACGCTTCCTCCACTGTGCTTGACAATTGAGCTTGTATGTTTTCTTGTATGTTCCTTGTTATTTCTGTTGCATCACTTGGGTATAGGTTAATCTCGGATCCAGTGTTATTCAATGAGTGAGTACGTACTGTAGCTATACCTAATACTAGTACCATGACGACAATATAATATATTTTTAGTTTCAAAATTACTTGGTTTATCATTTTTAACAACAAAAAAGCAATTTTCAACAGTGAAATCCATGGCTAAATAATGGATCACTTATAATACAATAATAAGCACCTGTCAGTCGTTCCAATACTTTTGATCAATCGAAGAAATCTATTTTTTCCCCTTTAGACGGCTTACCATTTCATGGAAATCTCAAGAAATGAAAACTGAAATTCTGATCTACTCATAGTCTCGTTGTTGTCTTTTGATCTCAGATGTCTTGAGTGTATAGCGAAATACAAAAGACCTGGCTTTGCTCTTCCAGTACTTTTAAAATAAACCGTATACAGTGTGTCAGAGGTACAAGTATAGGTGTGGAGCACAGACGCAGCACTTCACTCTCTTCTTCTCTTCTCTCTATTCACTATCCTTCTCTGTCCATTTACATATTTCTCTCTCTCTCTCTCTCTCTCTCTCTCTCTGTCTGTCCTGACCACAGACCCTTTCATGTTTTGCTTGCCTTTGAAGCAATGCAAAGGATACGGACACACATATTCGCCTCATGTGAACTGTATTAAACACACTCATAAACAGATTTCCATGCTGTTCTCTAGAGCACATGAGGATTATTTTGAAAGGGAGATGAGCTGATGTTTTTGTTGAGGGAAGGGGAAAAAAAGATAAGGTAAAAAAAAAACAGGAAAAAAGAGGGAGAGGAATAAGCGAATGAACAAAAAAGAGAGAGAACAAACAGTATCCAGACAGGAGTGGTTAACGAACATGAAAAATACATGAAAGAGTTACTTTCTCACTCCGACAGATCAGCACGTCTGTGGAATACCAGTACCTTTCCTCCTTCTATTATTTCTCTCACTCTCTCTCTGTCTCTTTCTCTCTCACACACACATACAACCACTGCTTCTTTTTCACCTCAGAAAAATCAGAACATGCGTGAATTTTCTGTTTGTGGAATGTTGGAATGACAGATTAAAAAAATATATTTGTCTCTTGCGTGCGCACACACACACACACACACACACACACATATATACATAGTGAAAGCTACTGTATAAAGGATGGCTTGGCTTCAATTTACTCTGCAGCATGTAGGGAAAATGACTCTCCTAATGCCCATGAAAATAACTCTTATTATCTTCGAGATGACGGAAGTGTGCACGTGTGTGTGTGTGTGTGCGTGTGTGTGTGTGTGTGTGTGTCTGTGTGCCAGAAAGGCGAGGAACAAGGTAGGCGGAACGAGGCTTTACTGCAGATCTCTCTCCTTCACACACATGAGAAAAAAGATAATGCTCTCACTGCACCCGAGACAAGGATGGAGAGACGGATATACGCGAGTGGGAGAACATAACCTCACTGGATTTTTCATTTAGTGTAACGTCCACGACTAGAGCATCCTCACGCTAAACAGGTTACACATGCTAGTTGATTTTGAGAACAAGAATAACGATACTGCTGATACTGGACACTCTTGATTGAAATCACTGACTAACTCGTAATAGCAAGAATCCTTAACACACAGCATCGTGCAGCATCAGGAAGAAGTGAAGTAGCATTTCTTGTCTTTTACATGATTTATCATGGATGGGAATCACCGGGGACCAGTGGATACGATATTGTCACGATACCTAGCTGTCGACTCAATTCACGATTTTATAAATATCATAATTTTACAAAGATCCCGATTCTACAGTATGTGTTTTTTTTTCTTCTGATTTTGTTGCAATTCTGAAGAAACTGTAAAATAAAAACTCTCCTACAACACAGAATGCCTTCTAAGTTGTGAATAGTTTCGAGATCACCACCTATGGAATTATAGAAGAATGGCAACATTTTGCAACCTCTGTGTTTGCACAGATCTCAGTAGAGATTTTGGTCCACTATCCTTTACAGAACTTCTCTAAATCCTTAAGGTTTCTTGCCTGTCGCTTGGCAACAAGAGGTTTCAGCACCGTCCATAGATTTTCTATAGGATTATGGTCTGGAGACAGGCTAGGCCACTCCATGACCTTAATGTGCTCCTTCTTGAGCTACTCCTTTGTTGCCATGGCAGTATGTTCTGAGTCACTGTCATGCTGGAAGACCCATCCATGACCCATCTTCAGGAGGATCTCATCCAAGATTATATAGTACATGGCCCCATCCAATTACCCCTCTGTACCTTATGGTTAATTATGACCTTAAAGTCATAATCAGCATTTTACTTCCTCCAAAAATGGTGAGTCAAGTTAATGCCGAAGACCTCAGTTTTGTTTTCACCTGACCACAGAACTTTCTCCCAATCCTTCAGAATTAAAAGGTATGGCAAACTTCAGACGACCTGTACATGTGCCATCTTTAGGAAGGGGGACCTTGCAGAGTTGAAAGATTTCAATCCATGGTGGCATATTGTGTTACCAATCATTTATTTTGGTGACTGTGGTCCCAACTGCCCTTAAGATCATTCACAAGTTCCCCCGCTTTTCTCACAATTATATTTACACTGAGGTGAAGCATGGAGCATCTTGCATGGAGCTCCAGACCGAGGGTGACTGATGGTCACTTTTGCATTTCTTCCATTTGCGAATAATCACTCCAACAATCTTTTTCTCACCAAGCTTCTTGCTGATGGTCTTGTAGCCCATACCAGCCTTGTGCAGGTCTACAATCTTTGTCCCTGGCATCCTTACATAGCTCTTTGGTCTTGCCCATTGTGGGGAAGTTTTAAATGGAAGATAAAGATTCTGTGTACCACGTGAGCACAAAACCAACTATGGGAGCCAAAATTGTTGGTTGGTTGGGGATGAAATACTTATTTTACTCACTGAAATGTAACTCAATATATAACTTTTATATAACAATGTGTTTTATGCATGTTTTCTGCATTTTTGATTCATATTCTGTCTCTATCCTTTGAAATAAACCTGTGATAAAAATGATAGACCCTTCATTTCTTTGTAAGTTGGCAACCTTACAAAATCTACAGGGGATCAAATAATTATTTTTCCCACTGCAATCTCAAGCTCTGACTCCTGAGATAAATCATATGAAGCATTGAAACTGAGATTTATACTAGAAATTGAGAGGGTTTACTTTGTACAAGTTTCAGCCTGTTTTTATTTCCGCAGATGAAAATCTTAAAGAGAATTTGGTTGTGAATAAGTGAGATCAGTGGTCGTCAAATGCATGGGCATTTCGGTTCATTGTGCAATTCCACTCATTCAGCTTCGCTAGGATCCCAATCTCTGCCATCCCAAGACTCCAAGAATAACACCTTTGAGATGAGTGGCATCATCATCTACAGCAGAAATGCCTTCACACACAAGTTGTTCTCTTTATAATGAGATTTTTAAGCTTCTACATTTCACAAAGTTCTCTGCACTCGCACCACAAAGGTGAGATAATTGCAGTGCTCCATTCCAGTGAAATTCTAGTTTTATATAGTATATCAGGGACTATAATAAGCTTGTCCCTACGATTGTAGAAAAAAAATAAAAAAAACGGAAGCGTGTGACGTGTTGAAGCAATCACGTTACTCTGCATGTGGGGAGAGCGAACAGCTTCCTGACCTCACGCAGAACGCATATGACATTCTAAACTGGCTGAATGAGTACATCTGAATTTGCATTCTTATTTAAAATGCCTAGTCGAAACCATGTGAAGAGTCGAATAGTGTTAAGTATTATGGTCTAGACAAAAATTCACTGCTGGTGGTGCGGTTTCTCCTAGGGATGTAACAGCATGCGTATTCAAATCTCAACTGTTCAAGTTCATACTGGTGCGTGTTGTGATCAGAGTGAATAGAGTTTAGCTTTAACTAGTGCTGAGTGATTCTCTCCGTTAATTCAGTTAATTCTAATTAAAGAAACAGGCCACACATCGCTGAGGACGTCTTGTGGGAAAATGTTTAAATATCACTTCAGAGATATGGAAATTGTCCAGATGAACAAGTTCATTTAAAATATGATTCAGTATTATATTGTATACGTGGTATAATTTGCCCGTCAGTTCTGACTTTGGTGCCACTGTTAGAAGTTCGTACAAATTTCTATGTTACCATGTTAAATTCATAACAAATGAAGAAAAATATCATATACGCTACCAGTCAAAAGTTTGGACAAACCTTCAAATTCCATAGTCCTTCCTGATTTAAATTATTTTCTATATTGTAAAACAATGCTGTAGACATCCAAAGTACACCGTAATCTCCTTTGAACAGTTGATGTTGACACGTGTCTGAGACGGGGTAGTGATTGGAAGGTCAGGGGTTCAAATATCAGCTCCGACAGGTCTATCACAAACCTTGAGCAAGACCTTTAAACCCTACCTGCTCCAGGGGCGCTGTGTCGTGGCTGACCCAGGGCTCTGACCCCAGCTATGCTAGGATATGCAAAGAAATCATTTTGCTGTACAATAAGCTATATGTGACAAATAAAGGCTTTAGCTTACGCTTTGTAAAACTTCATAACGACTATAATCTGAGGTGGTGTTTGTTAATTGGTGATTTTTAAGGCTGGTAACTCTTAATGAACTTGCTTACCACAGATGGTCTTCATCAGAGCCAGTTTCATCATGGTGCTTCTTGGCTTTGTGCAAATGCACATGACAATACTGTTCCTGCAGGAACTATTACAGAACAGCTGACCTTTGTGTCGTAAAATAATAATTGGCTGTTCTTGTTGATACTTAATTACCCAATACAATATGTAATATTTCAAAATCCCATATTGCTATAGAATGCCGAAAATTCATCCAAATTTGTGTTTTATTTTACTGGTAATATCTGTATCTGTATATTACTGGACCGAAAATTTACCGAACTGCAAGTTTTGTGTACAATTACTATTATTAATCCTTTTTCATTTGTTTGTGGGTAGACACATTGATATTTTTAAGTATGTACAATATCTTCATTTACTGTAAGTGTTTGCTAAAAGATACACACACACATACTGTACATGTGCGCGCACACACACACACACACACACACACACACTATTAACTGAATACCGCTGTGTTTAATATTGGTTGCATCAGGCAGGGACAGATGGAGGTTCTTTTGCCTGCAATCACAGGCAGCCACTTGGATGACAGCTGCACACACACACACACACACGCAGACACGCAGACACGCACAGCTTTCTTTCACACAAATATGACTTGAACTGACAAACATTTTAGACGATGGCCGTGTTCCCATTCTCTATTCAAGTGAGGGTTTGGCAGACACGCAGCGAAGAGTGAAAACAACCGAGCTTCAATTAGAGGGGAGAAACAGAGTGGGGGAAAAAAAGCAAATCTCCAAAAAATTTTTTATCAAAATCCATTATCTGTCAGATGTTTCCTAAACACGTTTACATAAGAGCCTCTCAGGAGCGATGCACCCAAAGGAGAGAGCGCACACACACACACACACACACACACACACACGTTCGCATGTGCGCACCCCCAAGCCAAAAAAAAAAAAAAACACCCATACACAAGCAGATCTTAATGGGAGCTATTTGCACGACTAAATGAGCTCGACTCATCCTCGAGAAGGAAGCCAAATAAAATCTTTTGTGCGTTCTTCCACTTCTCTCTCCTCTTAATGTCTCTCTCTATTCGAATGCTTTAAAAGAAAGTCTCACTCTCTTTATTTCTCTCTGACTCCTTCTGCAGCCTTTTGAGTATCATTAATGAACATCACTGTTTCATTAGCCAATTACATGCTGCGCGCGCGTGTTTGTGTGTGTGTGCGTGTGTGTGTGCGTGTGTTTGCATTTATGGGGTAAAGGAATGCTTCAGTGAGGAGGTGACATACAGAACAATGTTTCTCACTAATAGTCCTTTCCTGGCTGCCCTGGTTGGCTGAAAATCTCATTACCAAACTCGGAGAAACACACACACACACACACACACACAAACACACACGCTGAAAACACGCGTTCACGCAGCACGAACACTCATGAGTGAGAAAGGGCCGGAGGCAACAGAGCCGTTCCATTTTTAGTCACCATTCCCTCTGGATTCAGATATTAACATGCAGAACTCAGAGAGTGGTCAGAGAGAGAGAGAGAGAGAGAGAGAGAGAGAGAGTTACAGGATGGGTTATGACTGCACAGACACTGACTTTACAAGCAGAAAGTGGAATGCAAATGTCACGCATTACTAATGAGCATGTGTGCAGAAAAAAAAACACAAAAGGAAGGAGCAAAAAAAAAAAAACTACACTTCTTACAAATACAATATACATTTTTAATGATCGTTTTGTATTTACTATGCATTCTCTCAGACTCCAAGCACCATCAAACTCATACAGTACGTTATCCTTAAATCTTAATACCTGTATGTGAGTAAGGAATTAAACATGACAAGGTTCGGGTTACAATTTTCGCACATAACCAATAGTGGAACGATAATGCATCACTCTTTAGTAATTAATGGTAACCAGCTTCATTCCCTGTGAGTTGATGTGTGCATGTGAAGCGCTCGGGAAACACTACTGAAAACACGACAGTCCGTGCTGTCGAAAAAGTTACTTCAGTGAAAGAGTTTTAGAACAACAGAGATCAGTTTTGTGACAGAGCTCCCAGTAAACATAAAGATGGCGGAAGGCGAGGCAGAGTCAATCTGGTGTTCATGAAAGGATCAAATAAATTACTAGCAAGCATGTAAGGAGCCTGTCAAGTACGGATAGCTAAGCTAACTTTAATATAAGCCAGGTTGCCCAGGTTATTGCAAAACAAACCGTATCGGGTTATTGATTTTTTTTATTTATTTAATATGTTAAAGTCTTGATTTCAATTAATCAATTAGAGATTTAATCTGGTGGCACGGTGGCTTAGTGGTTAGCACCTACAGTATCTCCCCGTGCTTGGTGGGTTTCCTCCGGGAGCTCTGATTTCCTTCCACAGTCTAAAGACATGCTGATTAGGCTGACTGGCATGCCCAAATTGTTCGTAGTTTGTGAATGAGCATGTGAGGTTGTATATGTGTGCATGCCCTACGATGGCCCTACGTAAAGGGTGTACCCTCCTCATGCCCCCCCCATCCCCCCCCCTTTAAAATCTTTACACAATCAAAAGAATCATTTAAGTTTGTATGGAATGTATTTATCTCTTTGTTGAGTAACACTTAATAAAATAACAGTATGAACTATCATCATATCTCATGCTTTAATGCTTCCTTCTACGTTTTCAAGAAACTGGATACCAAACTGATCAATCATTATCATAAAAAAGAGTAGAAGAGTCTATCTTTCTATCTACCTTTAAAAACATGCATACATTTCATTTTGTTCTGTCCATCATCTGCCAGACAGATCCTAATGAACGAGCTTGTTACTATAGAAACAATAACATACTACGGTTAAAGAATTTCGTCTGCATTATAGCAAGGATAAATGTGCTCACCAGCATCTCCTTTTCTCTCTTTTGAGGTTAATGAGACAAAAAAAGCAGCTTGTCATTTTACAGAGAAACCATAAAAGCAGAAACTCCTCTCTCCTGAAACTGTTCCCATGCTGGGAGACTTCACAAAGCACTGTGTGTGCTACAAGCGCTACAAATGAGAATCCTCATAAACGCCTCATAATGAACTAATTGCATTAGATCAATGATTATGTGTTTTTTTTTCCTTTATTAAAAAACATTATTACTTTTTTTTTAATGCTTCTCATCATTGTGGTTCGAGTGTGGAGTGTGGAGTGTTTGCTATACATGATCCTGTGTATGAGCTAACACTATATGAGATGTGGTATACTTGAATAAATCCTTAGTAAGTCCCCAACATATGAACAATTTCTGTTCAGAGCTTGTTTTTTAAGACCAAGTCCAACAAACATTGCTAAGGTACTAAGATGCTAAAACTTGTTTATACACAGTATAAAACTAACGTGTTCTATGATCTTGATTCTGTGCTTTTGATTCATTATTCTTTGTTCTATAGAAACGTGCTGATGTTGAATGTTTCATGTTAAAAGAACAAGCAATGTCTGCCAGTTTTTCACCTCGCTGCATTCTCTCAGTTATTTTCACTTTTGTCTCCATCGTTATTGCTTGACGCTTACCACTTAGCGGTACCAACTTCAGCGCCGGTGCTGAACGCACGTACCCTGGACATGTGATCTAACTTCTGCGATCTTTGAAAGTTCGTAACTTGAATGTTCGTATGTAGGGGACTTACTAATGCTATATGGACCTGTGCAGTTTTTTATTCACAAAAGGCTGCGATTTATTACATACATACTAAGGTTAAAGAAGTTAACCATATATAATGTAATATTTTGTTTGTCAATGATTTAAGTATTTGTTTATTGTTTAAACACTTTTCAGGTGATAGATAAATATTGGCAAATGAGATGACTTGTGCCATTATTTGCCTGTTAGCCTAGATAAACTTTTAATAGTTACATATTTCAGTTTAATTTGCAATATCACAATACAGTATGTGTCAGAATAATCTCAATGTGACTTTATGATGAAATCGTTCGGTTCGTTATTTATTGATTTACTTTTTGATCTCAGAATGTGAATGCATGCTATAATACACGCAATTAACATAATATAAATACAGTATCAATCAAAAGTTTTCTGCAATGTAGAACAAGCCTGGTGATTTCAAAATGATGAAAGAACACATAGAGTACAGCATTTGTCACATGCATTTGCAAAACCCATCAAGCACCATGATGAAACTTACTCTAATGAAGGCCAACCCAGGAAAGCAAGACTAAAACTTACCTCTTCTGCTGAGAAGAAGTTCATTTCGAGTTACCAGCCTCAGAAATCACCAATTAGATTAGAGTGGTTATGAAGGCTTTACAGATCATGAGTAGCAGACACATCTCAATATTAACTGTTCAAAGGAGATTATTGCATCAGCATCGATTTACATTGTAGCAAGAAATAAAAATCAGAAAAAAAAAACATAGAATTAGAAGGTGTGCCCAAACTTTTGATTGGTAGTTTATAAACGGCTACACTTGAGGCATTTCAAAAGTTTTTATCCTTGTTATTTGTGAGACTATTATTATATGCATGTGGGTCAATTTGAAATGACTCTGATGATATTGTGCGATTCCTCAAGATGTCTCATTTGCAAGCAAGCACCTCAGGGGTGCCTCTGACATACATATTATCTTTCATATTAAAATAAACTATAAAGTCCTTTGCTCTGCTCGTTTTTACGGAAATGCTGTGGAGCATCGTGCAAAGCATCAAACTGCCTTAAGCGGATCTTCTTCCGCAGCAATATAAACTAGTTTCTCTTTGACCACGATAAAGATGGCGAAGGGAGAAAGAGAAAAGGTCTGAGATGCAGATGTAAAGTAGTGGGTTATTGTGGAGTTTTATACAGTGAAGCCAATTTCAAGCCCTTTAATGGATCATCTCGTTAAATCTCATATGACTCATAAGACACGACTCACACTGACAAATATGTGACACGCAGACGTGTGTAAATTGCGTTACATTAAGCCGGTGGGGTCAAGCAGTCCGAGACGGAACGAGAGACCGAAAACAAGGTGTCGTGTTAGGAAGAGATATAATCGCAAAGCAGTAAGCAGAGAATGACAGAGTGAGAGAGAGAGAGAGAGAGAGAAAGAGAGAGCAGTAGAGAGAAGAGATCTCCAGCGGCTCCGCTGCAGCAAGCTCTTCACTTTCACCAGCCTCTTTTGACAGGGTGAAGGGCGCCGAGCACGAGAGAATACAAAAGGAGCGTGTCGAATTGATAATCCCTGAAAATTTCAGTAGGGTGGGGTGGGGTGGGGGTGGCGTAGAAAGGTATTGTCTAATGCGATGGGCTTCTCATGCTGGTTGTTGCTCCCCCCCCCCAAGCACAGGAGGATTACAGCATTATGCTCCTAATGACGACTGATAATGAGAGAGACACCACGTCTGTCACGTTAAATAACAGCATAATCCGTGCTTTTGCCTCCATCGCTTTAAATGTATGCATCTGCATGTATTTCCTATGATTATTAATGAGACTCACATAGAGGAACATACAGTAGTATTACGAACGAAAGGGAGCGAGGAAGGGGAAATTAAATAAAGGAAGGAGAGCGAGAGGGAGCGCAAGAGAGAGAGATCTTAGATTAGAGCCCTGGTTGGAGTTTTGCTGCACAAAGACAACTTCACTTAAGCTCCATCATGTCTTCATTTAATGAATCAATATGGCATTAAAATCAGCGTTAAGGATGTCTGGGTAAAAAATAAATAAATAAATAAAAATAGGCCATACTTTGATTGACGCATAATTCTGCGGGATCAGAAAATGTGGAAACATCGAATGACAGAAGTCCAGAAGGAGAGGGAGAGATAGAGAGAGGAATGTGGAGGAAGAGATAGCGATAGAGAGAGAGCTGAGGCCCAGCTGCTCCTGCATGTTTTATGAGGTGGTAGAACACAGACGATAAACGACACTGACAACCGCACTGCATTCTGAGCCCGGAGAGAGAGAGGCAGAGTAAGACAATGGCGGCGAGAGTGGGCAAAAATGGTGAGGAACGCAATGCATAAAGAGGAGACCTCGTAACATTCCTCTGCAACTCATTAATAATTTCCATAAAATTCCAAGCAGTAAGCTCAAGAGAGATAACAGATGAATGATCGCTTTGGCCAATTTGCTCCATTTTTAGTACAGTACGTGGTATACACTGTATGTGCACACACACACACACACATAGACATCCACACACACACACGCACACATGCACACACGTGAAGCATTGTGTGTAAGAGTCTAGCACTGCCGCTTCTCAACTAGTCGATTCCTGTGCAGCGTGTTAGTAACAGCAAGCCTCTGCACAGCAACTTCACCACTAAACTTTGACAGTTTCTGACAGTTTCTACTGGAAAGTGCACATTTCAGCAGCTGCACACGTGTGTAGGATCTCACCTGCGCAGCAGCAGCTTGGGGTGGTTCTTACTCTCCAGGTTCTTGTCAATGAGGTCAGACAGAAGGTGTTTGAGGACATCTGTTGCGTACTCCAGTCTTCCCTGCAGCGCCGTCATGATGAGCGAAGCCACGTTGCCTCGGTCGCGCATCGAGAAGGAGCGCTGCAGCTCGAGCGTCCGGATGAACGTCAGCAGAAACACTTTGTTGTTGATCAGCTGAGCAAACAGCTTCAGCGCCTTTTCCACCGTCTGCTGTCCATTACCTGAGACCTGCAGGGGCGCACACACAGGCAATGCACATTGGGCTTTTAGTGCCTTTATTCATTGATAATATAAACTAGTATATGATCAAGGCGTTCAAGTCAAACCGAGACTTTTGGGTGCAGTTCAACATTCTTTTAAAGAAGGCCGGACGTCCATGAATGACGATCGTGACCTTGGTGGCTCGCACCCGACAGTCGGTCCTGTAAACGTCCAGAGAGTGAAACTCTCACAGGAACAAAAACAACCTTGATTGGTCACCAGAGCCGTTCGGTTTTTTTCAGCACAATGCACCTCATCCTACCCACAAACACCACTTGCATTTACAGGAATTCAGCTGCCAATTCCCCTGTACTATCCTGACCACCATCCAAGCCATTCCCTTGGCCGTTAAAGGAGTTCCCGCTAGGCCAGCGTTTCAGATGTGAAGCAGGCAGTCTGATGGGGCTGAGAAAACTTTCTACGCTGATGGTGTCCAAGCACTAGTGAATCATATAGAGAAATAGAGAGAATTTTTACTTTCATCTCTGTGTTCTGTACAATGAAATGTCCCGGTTTGACTTGAACGCCACTAGTGCCATAGGCTTGCTATGTTCCTGGAAGGCTTAATGAACTGCTTAATGGCTCTAAAAACACTTCTTTGTTAACCTTGTGAAATGTTTGTATTTTTAAAGATTTATGTGTTTAAGACAAAATGGCAACACTTTTAATTGTCTAGAGTGTCTCTAGTCATGGGAGGGTTAAATCATTACTGTATATAATCTGAAGAACTTTATAGGCAAACAGTACTCAAGTACTGAAAGGATGTTCAGTACTGTATGATCACTCAAAAAAAAAGAAAGAAAGAAAAAAAAAAGCATTACAACAATGTTCTCTTGTATTTTTATCCAACATTAGAACACCACAATGGAATAAAATAAGCTATTTTATGTGTTGTGTATCCATGTGTGAGTGACATATTATGCACGCCACTTAGATAGAAATTGAAGTTGATTTATAAATACCTTCGGGCGAAACTTGATAATGAAAGCATTCTACATAATTGTGCCGTTTCTATGAAAATATATTTTTTTAAATAGTCAGGTCCATTTCCATTCTTTCGCAGGCAAACATGCGTAAATGATTATGTGTGCTACAGTACATCTCAAAGATGCGCTATATAGAGATTGGGTAACAAAACATCGAAATATTCTATTAAGGTCTGACTTCCTGTCACATACTCTTAACCTTTAAAAAGGAGACGATTCTGCAAACACTGTGAAGCACACTTTCAATGTCAGTTAAGAACAAACGACTGCTGCTGGAGAACTCTCGCTCGTAATAAGAAAGTGGAGAACAATGGCTGGATAGAGACATTGGGAAACCATTTTCCATCTACAGGCTTCTGAGCAACTGAGCATTTGCTACTCCATTACTCCTGATAAGATGACTGCTGGTGGGTGAAATTCTGCAGTGCTCGATATGTGTGTGCGCGTTCGCGTGCGAGTGTGTGTGTGCCTAGCCTCAATTTTCACTGTGCTTCTCTTTTGTTCAAAGAGAGTATACTCATTCCACTTTCTCAAATGAAGCTTGATCATGATTAACACACACACACACACACACACACACACACACACCTCGAGCTCTCGAAGAACCGGGTGGTCCTCGATGCCAGGGAACAGCACTCTCATGGCGTAAGTGCGGTAGTCCAGGTGAGGGATTCCAGCTCTGTCGAGATCGCTGGTCAATTCATTAATGTCTGTTTGCAACTCTGCGAAAGCTGGTGAAGGAAAGAGAAAGGCAAACGACAAATCATGTTAGACTCAGGGTCTGACCGGGATGTTTGACATCGGCGATCTTGACTATCCACTAGGGTACGGCTACATTTAATGATTTCTTGAAAGCACCATATGCTGGAAGGGCACTTAAAAGTATTGATCAGGTAGCCTGTCTATTTTCGAGGTCATTGCCTTTAATCAGCACTGGATGAAGACGTTCGTGAAATTGGTAGAGATTGGCTTGATGTGTTCTGTCAGCACACTGTCCCTGCAAATAAACATTGATATTTTCCACCAATATACAAGTTGCGATGCAATGTGTGTAAATACATCTCTGCAGCAAAAAAAAAAAAAAAAAAAAGAAAAATTATTATCATAAAATCAGTGACAGTTTTTTTCTTCTTCTTCATATTACTCTGTCTTTGGCACTCTGTCTTTTGTCAAATTTTCCCCAATAAAACTGGTGCCTTCGCGACAGACATTTACGCTCGTTCAATGGGACTCGCAAGCACGGATGGGTTTCGCATCAGAACGAATCAAACCAGGACCAAAATAGGTAAAAAAAAATAATAATTTCACCACTCAGGAGCTGTCACATTATCTAACATCCACATAATCAGTTTTAATACTGCTGCTTTTTTTTTTAATAACATTTTATTTTCACCCATCCATGCATGCGCACACATATACACACGTGCACAGATGTGCAGATAATGAATTGACTGTCTGCTCAAGTGTGTGTCCCCTGCTGCTGGAGAGCGAAGGTGAGGCTGCTTTAATTGGGTCCATTCTGACTGAGCAGCACTCTACCCTCAGGGAGTCTCTCTCCTATCTCCAATCCCTCATTCCCTCTCTCACTTTTACTCAGTCTGCTTTTTTCCCCCCCCCGTTTTTTCTTTTCATGACACACAAGCCAAATCTTTCACCCACACACATACACATGCTGAATCTCTGTCCAACATGGTTTCAGGAATACCCCCATGCCCTGTGTCCATAGCTCACCAGCACAGCACCCATTATCGGCCTGAAAGCAAAAGCATGTGTGTGTGAGTATGTGTGTGTTGCAACTCAATTTGCGAAAAGTCCACTTTAAAACAACCAAAAAAAAAAAAAAAAATGAGTATGCCTTGCCTGAGTATTACATCATTACACCATGGCTGAAGGCTTGGTGTGTGTGTCATTTAGCTACATCATTAGCCACAGAAGACTACAGTAATTGAGGTGAAATCGAGCGTCTGAAAATAAGACTGAAAGGAGCGTGATTTAGGAGAACATCATGGGTGAACGCTCGAAAGAAAAAGGGCACCAGAGATAAAAGGATCTCATTGAGCTTGTGTCTGGAACGAAATGAAGATTATTATTATTATTTTTTTTTTTTGCGCCAGTTTGACATCATATCGTATCTCTGGATGTGTCTGTATCAGCATCCTCACCCTCTTTGCACTCAAGCGCCACCCTGGACTCCAGGTTGTCCATCTGCATCTGCAGCCGCTTGAGCGTGAGGTCGTTCTCGCGTGACTTGCGCTTGTAGGCGATGAGGACGAGGATGACGATGATCAGCAGAAGGCCTCCGCCGGCTGCTATACTCACGATGGCGGGTAGAGTCAGGAGGCTGTCCGATAGGATGTTCACAGAGCCGGGAGAGACATGAAGACCGCCTACCTGCACCTGAGCAAGGAAGCACACACAAACATGTTCATCCTGTCAAGCAATCCTGTCCAGGTGATTATCCTCTCCTGCTGTCAGCGACTTGTTTTGTTTGATGACTCAACTGTGTGGAGGCAATTGGATACCCATAACAGAGATGACCACAGAACCACCTATGACATGTGTTGCATCATTACACCATATTATCTTGTTGGTAGATCAATCTCGGCATACTGTAGCACTGACATCAGATCTCTCTATTCCACCACACAGCCTTGCAGATAAACAGTTAGAGACTAAAGCATATTTTCTTTAATGCACAATTTTCGGTAATCCCACTCCTTCCCTTCGTCATTAGCTGTTTCTGTGGGCTGAACTGCTGTCGTGTCAGTATCAGTACTGAGAATAGCCATCACCTATAATATCTGGTCACTTGGGGTCGTTTAATTGGTAGCCTTTTTATCACAGTATACAGGGATTCTCTGGGTTATCTGGCACGATTCAGTGTTATCTGGCAACCCCTGGCAAGCACGAAGCCACGGCGTGAGAGAGCATGGGAGTGCGAGTGGAAAAACTCACTGTTGGTACTGTACGTGAGAAAAACATTTCTAATATCGGGAAAGAGGCAAAAATGTTAATTAATCCCGACAGGCATAAATGAGTCATGGGTACCTGTGATCATGTCACCAGTTCACTATCAGTTATATAACTGATAATCATTAGGAATGTTACAACTGATCAGTGTACACACACTATTAGTAGAGAAAATGTATTGTCCTCATATAAACATAGTTGGCTTTCATAAGGTTGAAATACATTAGGAGTGATGACACAAACACATACGATTCAGTGGCTGTAGCGCCGAGCTTATAATTAATAACTCATCTATTCTTAAAGAAGCTTTCAGCGTCTCAAGCACCCGAGCCCGACAGGAAGGTCTGGCTCGCTTCCTCTGGCTGATTAGGGTAAGAAATGCTTTTACTTTCTCTGTCATGCAACCCACATCCTTAACATCCTTGAAGAGAAACCGCCGCCGTATTTAAGATGACTTTTCTGCAAATCCTGAGATTTAAATTAATAAGTAAAGAACACTTGGATCCTCTAAGTGACGCGGCCTGGGAAAAGCTTTTACATGGTGAAAGTTTTTAAATTGGCGAACACTGCGTTTAAAGATCTTTGGGGAAAAAAAATCTGCACTTTGCATCTGATTAGAAACCGAATAGACGCTGGTCACTCACTCTAAGACAGATTTTAAATATACACGGTAGTGTAGTGGTTAGCACTGTCCCCTTGCACCTCCAGGGTCCGGGTTCAATTCCCGTCTCTGTGTGCATGGAGTTTGCATGTTCTCCCCGTGCTTGATGGGTTTCCACCCATAGTCCAAAGACATGTAGGTTAGGTTAGTTGGCATTCCCAAATTGGCCGTAGTGTGTGAGTGTGTGTATATGTGTGTGCCCTGCCATGTGCCTGAATACAGGATTAAGCGGTATAGATGATGAGTGAGTGAATTGTCTGGGTGCTAGAATTCATTCACAACAACATCAGTCATAGACACACTCTACATTACCATGACTTTGTACTGTCCGGTGAGGTTGGGTGGCTCACACAGCAGCTGTGTATCAGAGACTGTGACGGAGCAGGGCGTCTCTCCCAGGAGCACAGTGTAGTTCAGCTTCACTCCCCCTGTGCCTGGAGGAACCAAGTTCTTCCCCTGAGAAAACACACACACACACACACACACACACACACACACACACTATCCTTGTGATTGCTATCATAATTAACGTACAGTAGCTCATCCCAAGCCCTAAATCCAACCCTAAACGTAACCTCGGCCATCATGATGTACAAGTATGATTACTTTAAATGTCGTACCTTCAGAATAATAGGAGAGCCTGGTTTCTGCTCCAGGACTCCATTGGTGCTTAGAGGCTCAAAGTAAGGGTTCGGGTAGTACAGGAAGTTCGTGTTGTTGTAAACCAGAAGGGCCTGCACGTTATTGAAGACGAAGCCGAACTCGTCCGCGTGCTTTACTGAGTCCAGGCCGGGAGTGTACTCGACTGCCAGGGATGGTGCGAAACAGCTCATAGTGGTGCTATTCTGAACCTTACACACCTGAGAGATAGAGAGAGACAGAGAGAGAGAGAGAGAGAGAGCAGGAAGAAAGAGAAGTACTGCATGAAACCAAAGTATCAAATATGCAGGAGCAATGACAAACAAAGCATCTCTTGCAGTCCCGTTTCTATCCGAGTCAACAAACAGTCGTGACACTCTTGCAGGTATGAATCTGTGAAGAGACATGAAATTGCTCTTTGCTTTCCACTGCGCCAATCCTGACATGTTACAAGCCTACAAAAGCTTGTCCTTTTCCCAAATGACCATTCTGCTCTAGACGGACAAGCGGCAAAATCAAAGGCAAAATCTCCTAATAATGTATGCCAGGCTTTTACCATTGAAAAAACATCTACTGTCAGGCAAGGCCATTTTAGAATGGTTTAGTATTATTAAAAAAAAAAGATTTAGCTTTATCATGAAGTAGTAAATGATCTGGTTCTTTTCCTTTTTAAAAACACACTCGTGCGGAGAGTCATGCATGACTACACACAAACCCACACTCGCATTGATACGCAGGTGCAGCGCTTCTCCTCCATGCTCCAGAGAGCCTGACTAAACCTCGAACAACAAAATTGATTGCCGTAAATCCCTGACTGTGCCGGGAGGGTTTCATCTCATCTCTCGCTCCTCTCCCACTCTCCAGGGAGAAACTTAATTAGAACTAAATATCTTCAAAGCACAGCAAACACCACGCCCCGTACCTGTAGTTCTGGCCTGCATGTTGACGAGAACGATCGATACAAACTCCTTTTGGCACGCAAACTTTTTTTTTTTTGTTACGGTTAAACCAGGCAGTCTGGTGTCAGAGAGCATCTAGGTAAATCTCATTTCGATGCTTTTGCCCTTTGGTCCTACACTCTGTCCTTTACGAGGCTCCACATAGGACAACCCGCTTGACTTTTTCACAAGAGGCAGGGAGTTTGTCCTTAAGCAATTTTTTGGCACGACTTGCTTGTGCAATGTTGTGATTACTAATAAAACAAGCACACAATATCAAAAAGCTAAATTAAGTCTTGGACAACACCCAGATAACAATGCCATGGATCTCCGGTATCTGCCAAGGGACAGACAAGCAATATAGGGAGGAATAAAACCACGGTTTTTGAACAGGAGACATCAGGTTTGCTTTTCTGGGTCCTGTGCTGTCTTGGCCTCATCCACACAACAGCCTGTTTTGCATTCTCTGCTTTTAAAAGGACGCGAGCTTCATCCGGAATGCATGTTGACAGAAACACAGATCGAGCATTACAGCTGTGTGGGTGGACTGATACAGGGCCGTGGCATCGCCTTGTGCCAAACACTGACTGCTGCACAGCAACGTTTTTCATTATGCAAGAACTGTCGCGATCAGGGTGTGAGCATGTTTCAAAATGAACCGCACCATGATATCACGCTACTGCGATGTCTCTCATTTCCTGTCAATCAGAGGGCACACTGGGAAGGGGACAAAAAGACTTATAGCAGGTGACATGTTTACAGTAGGGTGTGTGTGTGTGTGTGTGTGTGTGTGTGTGTGTGTGTGTGTGTGTGTGTGTGTGTGTGAATCTATTTATTTAAAAAAAAATACATATAAATTTAAAAAAATTACATGGAAAATGAACATACAGAAAAATATGCAACAAATGAATTCCTATTTGGAATTTACACGATGGTATCTGCTACCAGCGCTCTGCTATACAATTTGAATCTCGCCGTTCCTTGGATGTCGTTCTTTTTCCTCTCTGAGGAAGTGTCATGTGACAAGGAGCAGGGACAGATGCTACCACAGCAACACGCTTCATGCTGCCTGAAACCAAACTTGCATTAGCATTTTAGCTCTGGCTCACAATACCATCTGCTCCAAATCGTCTGGAAGCTGCTTGGTTTTTCTGCTCACTTCAGGCGTTTTGTCCCTCGCAGGCTACAAACATCCACCTTTCCAAATAATCTTTCGGTCCCAGGAAATACAAATGTCCAAAATGAATTAATTTTGCCTTGTAAACCAACAGCCGTGAATTGTCCATTTACAGGATGCAGGGAGAACATTTTGATGCTGTGAGAAATGATAGGAATTTCGGTCACACAGATCGTCCCTGATGACAAACTCACTGTCCAGTAGGCTGAAAATGCGTTTAATCCTGTAACACCTAACCTACCGAGCATTATAGTTTAGTCAATTCTCAGAACACTTGCACCAGCCTACAGCTAATACAAAACCTATTTTTAAATAAAGTGTTAAACATTGCATGTATTGTAATGGATACTGTACTGAAAATGAAAAACAGAAGGGTCGTGTGGAGGAAGACTCGGGTGGCAGACGGAATTAAAGCCCAGCTCTGGCTAAACATCACCCACCATCATCATCGAGGGGTCGCACTGCATGTCACTAACCTGGAAAAAGCTTCGAATTTGAGATATGAACTCTTGTGAGCAGATGTTCCTTTCCCATCATCTTAAAGTCAAAAATCTGTCAAACCATTGTATACCAGGAACCCTAGTGTGCAAGTTTGAATATAAAAAATTCTAAGAATATCAGCCTCTGTAATCGTTATCTATCTAGCTATCTATCTATATTTATATACGTTTCAATGGAATGAGTCCATATAGATAAAAACCTCCCGCAAACGTACGTAATGTACAATACCAGCAATGCAAGTTCAGACCTGCTTAAAATGGTTTCTTTATTTTTAATAGGAATAAAAATGGATTATGAATAACATTGAAAGGCAGGAAAATGAAACAGTAATAATAGCTTATATAGAATTATTCACCACACAGAAAAGGATCACACAATTCAAAAGAATTGTATAAAGAATTGTATAAAAGACGCCATTGTATAATCTTGGCATTGTCTCAGTCAGCGTCATGGGAAGCTACCTTTGCTTCTTTCTCATGAGACGACATTCCTCTGCATATGCTAAGTACTCACCGGCTTCTTTTACTTTGTTTAAAAAAAAGCACTCAGG
Source organism: Clarias magur (assembly GCA_013621035.1). NCBI lineage: Eukaryota > Metazoa > Chordata > Actinopteri > Siluriformes > Clariidae > Clarias > Clarias magur. Next base: position 1,719,894 of record QNUK01000098.1, read on the forward strand.
CTTCAGGATTACAATTTCTATCTTAACATATCATCAAAGCTAGAACAGAACCATGCAGAATAAACTTTCGCTCGTGCTGAAAGTCTGACATCGGTAGAAACCCTGGCCCCATTGGCCTTGATTTTAAAATCCCTCAACTTTAGACTTGGATGCAGCGTGGAACACGACCCTGCCAGCTCTTTCCCGTATGAAAACTGAAATATAAGTTCCATGCTAAAGGCTGAGGATCAGAGGAAGCACTCGAGGCAGACTCTGAATAATGCCCTTTGTTGCCTCGTGTGACCAGGTGAGTTCAAAACCTTCAACTATCTGACTGAAAAGAATCCTTATTAATTGCAACTGTCCAAATGTACACACACAGCTCTGTGCGGAACTGGCGACGAGACGCATAAGCCATCAGCCTTTAATCATCTGTTTGAGTTGGTGTTCTTTTAAGAGTGGTGTCTGAGGAGGTCTCTGACACTGATTGCTAGGAACATCGCCTGATTGCATGTGTTCCTGAAGTGCTTCCCTTCAGAGCTGTGCAGAAGTGCTGTTCTGATCAGCTAAGATAGCGACTGATAACACTTTAGGAATCCATCTTCTCACATGATTATTGTCTCTTCCTGCCATTCCATGTGCCTGGTGCCTCTTTTCTCTTTTCTGCTCAGAAAGGAACTGGGAAGGTGGTGGGGTGGGGTGGGGTGGGGGGACTTTCTGCCATAATCAGGACAATGATTAATGTCTCCATTGTAGGCAGGTGACAGGTACGGCTACATGCACAAAGGCAATTGTCTCCAATTTTGCTTTAGCTTTTGAGAATTCTGCCAGGTAAGGAAAGGGGGGTGGGGTGGGGGAGTTGGGGGGGGGAGTGAGGAGAAGCAATTTGGGCAGGAGGCAGGTGACAATTTGAAGGCTGCATTGACAGGCTCTCTGCTCTGATTGCCAGGATGTTCCACTGTTTGCTTCTCCTCAGCGACAAAGGCAAAGAGGGAGGGATGAAGAGCTCTATAATTGTAACCTCGCCAGTTAATAAAAATTCACCCTTTCAGGCCATGAATCAAAGCCGGTGCTATTCTATAGTGAATGATCAGACAGGGTGGGGAGGTGCGATAGATTGAGCTGCTTCTTTCCCTTCTTCTTCTAGTCATCGTAAGGAAAGATAGGAAAGATATACATCAGGAAAAAGAAGGAGAGTATGAAAGAGTGAGGAAGAAAAAAAAAATGAACAAATCAAGCAACGGCCACCCAAAAGCCATATTTCAGCAGTTCTGTAAAAAGTCACAGCTCTGCGAACCTTTCTGCTGCACCAAGCTTGTGTCATTCTGCACTTCTTTTTGTCCTATTTCATAAAAAAGGGTTTGGTGAAAAATTTCCTGTTCACATGTACAGAGAATGAATTCATGCCTGATGCAAACTTACACATTTTTCTTCTACAGATAATCAATATCTGTTAATATACTGTATTAGTCTTTACATGAAGCTCACCAACCACGTGTCTCATCAGAATACTTCATCAGAAATCATCAAAAATCCAAAATAATATTGTATGGATATAACATTACTTTAGTCTTATGGTGAATAAGACATACAAGCAATAAACAAGATAAAACAAGGTACTGCTTAAAGTTATTCCCTACAGTAGTTATCCATAAAACACACTGAAGATGATGTGGCAAGAAAAAAAAGATATAAGGAAAATATTCTACACCTAGGCATTTGGCTGACGCCATTATCTAGAGCAACTTTTTTAAAAAAAATCTCATTATACATCTGAGCAGTTGAGGGTTAAGGGCCTTGCTCAAGGGCCCAGCAGTGGTAATTTGGTGGTCATGGGGTGCTTAACCACTGAGCTACCATTGACCCATTCTAGAATCTGGATTTTTTTAAATTTTTATTCATAACATTAACACCACAAAACATTAACACATTAACACTACTTATCACATTTACATAACAATGAATGGATCACCGGATTATGGGAACCTAAGGCTCGCCCATGCCCTTGGGACCAAAGGACAACCCGCCTGGTTCGGTCCCACAGAAAAGCCAATGTAGCGCAAATCAGTGAAAAAGTCAATGCTGGCCATAATAGAAAAGAACCAGAAGACCCGGTGTGTCACAGCCTGTTACTCATAGGGCCCAACAACCTAAAAGCACAAGTCCACTGACCTGGCCTCCAAATCCCAGCCCAATCGAGCATGCGATGGCGTCACCCCACAACCCACAGCACTGAAATAATCCTTCTGGCTGATTGGTGTATGTGTGCTTTCTACAGTTTTGGCCATGCTAATACTTTTTCCTTTTTTTCAAAGCCACATCAATCCATACTGCCTTAGATACACTGTAATACCGCAAATTATACTGCAGTGCTGCTGGCTTATTGATTCTGATTGGTCAGAAAGTGTTCATTCGTTTCTATAAAAGCACAGCTCTGACAGCTGGGAGGCGAATCACAGGTTTATTAATACTCATCACTCTGATGCACGTTACTGTTTCTGTTAATCTATTTAGCATTTAATTTTTTTTTTGCAGGGTTTCACCAGAGTCAGTGCGTTTTAGAAGTCAAAGTTGCGGAGGCTTCTTTAGGTTTTCTGACAAAAGAAGTGTTCAGGGCTGAAAGCTTTGAGGTTTCACAGTAACATGGCACGCATTTGTTTTTGTCTTTTTAACTTCAACAGTGAGAACGGGACGCTGGTGAGGAAACAACTATTTTTGGCTGTTATGATATAAGTGATAAGAGGAACATATGCCAGCCTTAAATATAACAATATGCAAACTAGAACATATATTTTGTCATTCTTTATTTAATATAAGATGTATTCATGTTTGATATATTCGCAAAGCACTTTTATTGGGAAATGCTCAGTGTCATGCTTGTAACAACTCATCGCCTCATGTCGCATCACACCACCATGTCTGTGATTATTTCCCCAAAACTTCATGTACTGTCATGTTTTATTTCCTAGCCATGGCATGGTGGTGTAGGCAAGCTGTAATCACACTGTGTAATTTTTTAAAATTAGTTGCTGGTTTTGTAACACGACTCCCTTCCACTAATTTGCAGAGATCTCGCGCTATCCCATCTCACAACTACTCTTTCCAGAAAAGTCGTACTCTCTTAATTAAAAGTGCATTTCTAGGATTTAAGAAACAAATGTGATTTATAATGATTCTGTGCTTTTTCTGATTACTGCAGACTCTGGTTATGCCGATGAAGGATAGTAAATATAGTTAATTGTCCAGTGAACAAGAAAGAACATCTTCCTACTTTCCAACCTCAGTCTTCTCCTTAATGCACTTCATACGCCATAAAACACGCACTGAAGATGATGCATTTCACGCAAAATGTTTTACTCAGAATAAAAGCAAACGGCCAAAGGAGTCCCTCTCTGCAACTTGTAGTGGTTAAAACGATCCTATTAAGCATTTCTTGCAAGCCTCATTATAGACACTAAATTATTCAGAGGGGCAGTTATGTCACTTGCAGAGATGCATAGCTTCATATTCAGCACTGATCTGGCTTATGTGCATAACAAAACAAGGACAAACGTAGTCTAGAATGTGCTCCGTCACACTTCCCCTGAATAATTCACCAATAATTAAATCCCGCCAACAGACGAAGCATGTTTATTCTCAAGGGTGTGAACCTCTGAGGTTGATCCGATGCAATTTCGGTTTCATTAGCTCGTCTCACCATATGCAAGACAGTCATTCGACTCGATGCATGACACAGATATAACTGAGGTCATAGTGAAAAGACGGAGCAAAGGATTAGAAACCAAGAAAGTACATATGTTGTTGCTACATACGTTTACTGATTCATGTCCGCCATACTTGACCCGTATTCTAGGTTCCTGGACCACATCCAAGTTGGTTCCGGTCACTACAAGGGGAGTGTGCCCACTAGAGCGAAAAGAGAAGAAGGGAGAGAGAGAGAGAAAGAGAGAGAGAAAAAAAAAAAACATGGTCAGCTTTGCACATTGAACAGAAAGTTAACTTCCATTATGTTCTCCACTTTTGAAACTCTTACACAATTTAACCTAAAACGGCCTCCTTTGTCAAGCGGTGCCGTGAAGATAATAAGCTTGTGAGAAGGTAATGATTAAAGATGCTTTTAACAGGATTCAGTAGACGTAATCAAACACAACAGATGTGCTTTTGGAAACACCAAAGGAGCAGGGACTACAATGATCCTAGTTAACATTCTGGTGTTGTCCAGGGCTTTTACAATAAGCAACAAAAACAAGCACACGAGCTGGAGAGAGGAAGCTGCTGGGTGTTCTTCGCAAAATCTCGCAAGATACAGTAGTTCCCAAAGCCTCTACATTAGCCATGCTCAGCTAGTAATGGAGAAGCATATGGCTTTTGGTTTTAGAGACGCTCTGGTGATATTAGCCTCGTGTAAATGCTACAGCTGCTCCCAGGCCTGTGCTGGACTATTCTGTCTGCACTCAGGCAATAAACAGGGCACTTCCTGATCAATAGCAAAAGTGTTTTTCTATTATAAAGGAAGTATGTGGTGTAGAGCAGTTCAGCTGGATGGCACTGAGAGGGTATAGTAGTCATTCGTTTATTAACACTCATAATATATTTATTGCACAGACCATATTTATATTTAATGCACAGACCATTATTTTGACATATAATGTATGCAAACTTGCTATAAAATGACCCTTGATCATAGCGTACAATGGGCTGTTTTGAAATGTGCAAATGATATGCAAATATAAATGCAAATCAAGTAATTGTGCATTATACAATTATCAATGTATTGTTGTAAACCCTTTCAGGAAATAACAGAGCACAATAAGGAGTTCGGACTAGCATGGAGGCAGCAAGACATGCCAGGGGAAGAAAACAGCATCCATATGAAATCAGCATTTGCTATGAAGTCCGTGTACGTGATTCCAAATCATCACATAGAGCAGTATATATACATATACATATATATATATATATATATATATATATAATGATATTCCATTCTCATCTCTCACAGACAGATACTGAAGGGATAATTAGAGCAAAAAATGCTAATGTGAAAAAGAATGGAAGCAATTAGCCAGTTGAAACTAATTGACTGCATTTATGCTGTCACTTTATGTTAGATTGTGAAGACGCTTCTCTTCACAATCTAACCAGCTGTTTTGTTTCTTAACACCATGTACCATAAGATCAGAAATGCATGTCAGTTAAATGTCTTTTGAAACGTCCTTTACCAGCTGAAGTAAACTTATTGACTTCGTTAACATTTAACATTTCGGCTTTGCTTTCAAGATGTTCGAGCACATGCTGTAATGTTTGGTCAAATTGTACAGCCGTGACCAAAAGTTTTGAGAATGACAAATAGTAATTTCAAGTAAGTAAAGTCTGCTGCTTCAGTGTTTTTAGATTTTTTTTTTTGTGCGCTAATATCAGTCCTGCGTCATGCCAACAGTAAAGCGTCCTGAGATCATTCATGCGTGCGGTTGCAGCCAAGGGAGTGGGTTCACTCACGAGAACACGAGAATAAAGAATAATCCAAAAACAGTTTGGTGACGAACAATGCTTTTTCCAGCATGATGGAGCACCATGATGGAGCAGATGAGCCCGGGGAACAAAACATCGAAATTTTGGGTCCATGTCCAGCAAACTCCCCAGACTTTAATCCCATTAAGAACTTGTGGGATTCTGTCCATCCTCAAGAGGCAGGTGGATTGCTTATGCAAGAACGGACTGCCATCAGTCAGAATCTGGCACAAAAGAAGATTGACAGCATGCCAGGGCAAAGGTCTTGAAAAAAGACACCAATGAGACACTAATAGACACTAATGAAATGGTTGTAAGTATACTTCAATCCTTCCATAGTAACATCTGACAAAAAGATCTAAAATCGCTGAAGCAGCAGAAAATTTATATTTGTGTCATTCTTAAAACCTTTGGCGCTGGTTTAGCTAGGACATACTACACTCCAAGAGTTCTAGACTAAAGCTGGCTGTTGCATCATTCACGCACAGTGGTGCCCAAAGTATTAAGACAACATGTGCAATGTATAATAGTTCACAAAACTGGTGCTTTCATTAATTAGTTCAAGCATACCTGGCTCCTGATTAACTGGAAAACTAATGGAAAAACTGTCTATGTGACAACGACAGGTTCAGGTTCTGGAGCCATGACCTTGGTGATCTCTACAGTAGACCTAAACCCAAGAGAAAACTGCTGGACAATGGTGCGGAAGGCAGTAGCTGTCAAGAAACTGCAGTACTGCAGACGTGTTTTTGACTCTATGCCCAGGCAGATCTAGCAGGTTTTGAAGAATAAAGCACTTTATATTAAATATTGATTGTTGTATAGCAAGTTTATTGCATAGAAGAACAAATTATCTTGATTGTCATTATTTTACGAAAAAAAAAAAATGAGAATGTCATTAAACCACTGAATTTCCCTTTTGTCTCAATATTTTGCCATCATGGTACATTCATAATGGTAACCAGATCTCTTTTTCTCATTTTTTTTATTTGACTTAAATCATTAGGTACATTTTGGACTTGTTTTGCATTTAATAAACAATGATTTTCATTGTTAATGATTTTAAAAAAATAATTGGTTTCCATATTTTTTTTCTTCTGAAAAATTTAAATCAAACACCTTTCCTTCACCCTTTCCCTTTAGTCCCTGTGTCCTGGGGTCCTGCTGTAAGGTCTCACACTGAAATTCATTTCCATGCCATCTGCTGCATCCTCACACCTCTGCCACATGTTCTGTGCATCTCCTTCTATGTCCTGTTAAAAATGCTCATCAGTCGCGCTAATTTCAGACCTGTCAGCACTGTAGTGGCATATTCAGGGGCTTGCCAGCACCAGATGGACACACACACATACTGAGAGCTTCCTTAGTGCTTTCTTTTACTGACCCTGCTTTTAACCAGATCCACCGAACTTCTCAAAACAAGTAACTAATTTAGTTCACATGATTGTGGGAACAAAATGTTTCAAAGTTTACTCCAGGGCAGACATGGTTTAGACTGTGTTTCTGTGTAGTATAAGTTCTGATAGGAAAATGTTACCTGGCAATGCTCCATTCAGGCTCAATGCGCTGTACAGTGGGATCATCAATGTACTCAAAGGTGAGCTTCTCCTTGACCTGGGCATGGTCCACACTCACAGTAATCTGCACTGGACCCACCCCCGTCAGGGAGGGAGCAGAGTAGCACACGATCTCCGTCATAGTCCGCCTGTGACAAAAAGCCACGTGTAACTCAAATGTGAAGGCATATATATCTATATGGTTATTACAAAAAGCCTGCTCTATATTTCAATACCTATATGCACCCAGTATGCAAAAAACATTCTCGGCTGCAGGCTCCAAGTTATTATTGCTTTATCTATACTCATATACAGTACATTATAAAGACACGCTTTCTTTCTCCCACCTTTAACAAAGAGCAAGTCGATATCTCTAATAGATTTAGGAATATGAAACTCACAGCATATTATATAACTACACTGATGGCTACCATAGTTATTATTATGTCAAAAAGACTATTATTTCTTTATTATACAAGAATATTGTTGAATTCTCTGTTCAGAAAGTGTTGATTAATGTTCTATACTAGCAGCAAGGCTAATGGCATGCCCCCATTTTTA